>JANVCC010000037.1:22154222-22275824 GCA_025345505.1 Todiramphus chloris collaris | reverse complement strand
CTGTGGAAAGCCAGAGATGCTGTTGCAGCCCATGAGCCAGAGGGTGCAGGCGTCAGACCAGCGTCTTTGGTTCCCAGGAACTCTAACTGCACAGGGCTTGTGAGCTCTCGACAGGCAAGCAGCCTCCATCCTCTGCGGAGGCCGCCAGGGCCGGGGCAAGAGCTGTCGCTGTGGGATTTGCACAGGACATTTCTATGTCCCACTGAAATACAAACAACACAACCTGCGCATGGGTCCCCGTGCCAGAGCACCATCCATGAGGCCATGATGCTTTATGAAGGAATTTTCTTAAAGGAATTTTCCAGATGCCGGGGTTCAGGTCAATACCAAGAGTGAGCAAGTGTAACTGGGGCACCTGGTGCACAAGGAGCCTGCTCTTCCGTTGTACCAAATCTGCCCCGTGCAAAATCCTAGGAAATGTCTTTTCTTCCTTCATGAATAAATCATTTTAGACAGTGGTATTTCCTTTTAATTTAAAATTAAACCATTCACTATGGTGGTTGGGGAGAGAGAGGAAGAAGAGTCTGGAAAATCATGAGTATCCGACATCTGCAGATGTCAGGGAATCTCTGACTCAGTTACACACTGAAGATGTGCCCAAATCCCCGCACGCCATCGCAGAGGACCGCGCTGCCACATCCCTGCCCCTTGTGAAACCCAGAAAGTTTGAGGATTGGAGAAGCTGGCAAACCCTGACTGGATCCAGTACAGCTTGAACAGCCCAAGACCTCTCACCTCTCCTCTCAGCTGGCTTTTCCTTACCAAACCCAGATCTCTGATCTGAAGGGATAAGGGGCATTTTCAGGGGTGGCGGAAACGCGGGGATGGGAGAGAAAGAGCGTGCGCTTGCCTCTCCACCCTCCGGCAGGCTCAAGAGCTGAGAAACATTAGCTGTCATGAACCACAATCAAATCAGGTTTGAAATATTTAGCAGTGGCTTGGAAAATGCGGTGGTGCAGCTCTGACAGGCGAGATGTGCAGACACCCATTTTCCATTATAATGGAAATATCAAGCCTGTTCTGAATATGTATAACCTAGAAAAATGTATTGATTTTTCATTTGGCATTAAAAAAATGAAATACCCTGCAGCTGTCAAAAGCCTTTTGTTAAAAGCTCATCTTTCCTGGAATGAGGTTTACCAGAAACAAGTTTTAATTGTACACAGGGTCTCTCCTTTGAAACAAAAAGAATCTGTGACGCTCCCTTTTTCAGGACAAGTAGCCAAAAAGCCCATAGAGAGGCAGGATTGAGTCCTGGCTGACTTCTGCAAGCTGACACTGTCAGAGAGGTGACAGCGATGGCCTGTGTGCAGTCAGCTGCATGGCTGCACATGCACAGGCACACGTGCCACCACCGCCGTGCCGGCTCCCCACGAGCTGCCAGCCGGCGAGGGGCAGCTAACCCCACTGATGCCAGGGTCATACCACCAGGCTTTCTGCTTTAAACTAAGTTAAACATGAGGTCCCAAGGCCCCAGGAGGAGACCTGCCATGGTCCTGTGGAAGCAGGAGAGTCTTCAGGTGGTCCATGAGGGTCGATGCCCTCCCAGACCCCAGGAAGCCCACAAGGAGCTCAGTTGCCCCTGAGCTGTGCCATGGCCACTGAGCACAGTCTGCTGCTGCTTTTCCCCACAGCAGCTTCTGTTCAGCTGTTGGCCAAACTGTGCCCACATGGGATTACGACGCAGAAAGGGCCACTGGCCCTGATGGGCAATAGGCATGGGGAGGGTGGTCCCACCCCGCACCATGCCCATGGCCAGGCATGCTCGGCTGTGGGCACAGAGCCTGGGAAGGAGGTCTAACGTCCCCACTGTGCGTTTCCAAGCACTTGGCTTGCCAGGGGAGCACCCATCACTGCAGGTGAGCAGCCACGGGTGCTGCTTAGGCTGTCGGTGGCCCACAGTGGAACAGAGCAGTGGCCAATCCCACCACCACCTGCCCTTCAACTTGCTGAAATCTGAGCACAGCCTTGAACAGTTCTGCGGGAGAAGCTGGCAAGGGCCAGGACATGGAGCAACACCCTGGAAACACTTTGACTATCTGTTTGTGAACAGCCCAGCAGAAAAGAAAAGATGTTTTCCACCTCTCCCTGACTTGCAGGCTATTTGCATTTGAAAAAAGGAACAATCTATCAACATGGAAATGTAGGTAAATCCATTTTCAGAGGTTTCTTTGCTGCCCTGTATTTTTCACTGAGCTCAAGCTCATCTGGGGCACACCTCCTAAGGAAACCTTGTCTACCAGGCAGTCACTGCCCTTGCAGCTCAGATTCAGGATGCGTATGTATGCACAAATACACTCTGTGCTAGCTCCCAACTGGATTATGCTACATAAGCTTGTTTATTCCCATCAGTTTCCCAAAATGAAAAGCAGGACTCCAGCGGTGAAATGGAAGGACCATGCACAGGTGACGAGAGGAATGCCACAGAGCTCCAGTCCTGATGCAAAAGCTGCTGGGTGAGTCCTGACAAAAGGCTGCAGAAAAACAATAATAATCCTACATGTATCTTGGATTAATGACACTTATTGCCAAGACAGTCCTGCTTTAGAGCGTGGTCAGAGTGTTGCTGCGCTGCGTTCATTGACAAAAAAGAACAGGCTGACTACGGATGCGCCCCCAGCTGATAAAGCCATCCTCCCTCACCTATCTCCTCAAGGCAGGGCAAGTTTATCTGGCTTTTGTGCAAGCATTCAGATAAATAAAACAAGAAATTCAACAGCAGAAGAACTGCTTGCGAACTTTTAGCTTCTACTCCTTCTGTTATCTGTTCAAAACAAAAAGAATTCAGAATTTCTGGCCAGTTTCCCTGAACAAAAAGCCTACAACAGCATCCAGGCCTCTGGTATCTCCCAAACAAGCTTCTTGCTCCACAGAAATGAGATGACCCTCTGCCAGATGTTAGCATCTTTTCCTCTTCAATATGAATGCTTTTGCTAATACTGTTACTATCTGTGCATTCAGCCCCTGTATCTGATTTCCCAGCTCCAGCCAGAGGCCCCACTTTGGGCCCCACACGGCTGCCAAGTGCCCACGGTCGGGGGGCAGGTGGGGAGGGCTGATAAAATCACACAACCTTTGGCTTTGTCCTTTGAGAACAGAATATAAGCAGCACTAGGAAAGGGAATAATGTTATCAAAACCAGGTAATTAGAAGAAAAAACAATTTCTGTTGTAAAAGATGGAAGCCAGTGCTGGTGAAATCTGCCGCCGCCTTTTAAAGACAGAGTAGCACACCCAGCAGAACGTCGAAGGTTACCCGAGCGGCAGCGTGCAGGCACTGCCAGCGGCTTTACGGGTGCAAGAGCCCCGTCTCCTTTGGTAGGTCTGGATCTCAGATGTGCAGGGGAAGGAGCTTGGGAAAGGCCCCGACTGCTCTGGAAACCCTCACCTCCCTGGGAAGTCGGGCAAAGCTTTGCCCCACAGAAAGAGCTCTGAACGAGCCAGCGACAAGGTGGTTCCACCTCCCAGGCACCGACTGAGGGCTGGGTTCACCTGGCCAAGGCAGACGGGGTGGCATTCCCTCGGGCAGCGCGCTAGGCGTGCTCAGGGCCCCTCACAGTGCCAGTTCCTCACGCACCTTCCACGGGGCTCAGCCATCGCCAGAGATACCTCCGGAGGATGCCGGTATCTCCATGCAACGAGACACAAGCCCAACGACCCCTTCCCTGAGATGGCACCAGCTTCTCCCCGTACCTCGAAACAAGGCCACCCATTCTTTTTTTGTAAACTGGGCTAAATTTTAAGTCAATGGAACCCAACAGGGATTTGCCCCCTTGAATTTCAGCAGAACTAGAAAGGTTGCTGTTATTTTCACACATGAAATGTAAAAAAAAAGGCAAATTCCTTGAGCATGTTTGTAGTGGAGCGTGATGTGATTGTGTTGTCATTTATGGGAAATAATCGCAAGCCCATCTCTCCCTTTCCCCCCATTTTCCAGTCCAAATAACCATGAAAAATTACACTTCAATGTCAGGAGGACAACAAAGGAGGGGCTTTCTCCTGCGGCTTGACGGCTTTTCAGCCCCCCTTTCTTTGGACAAAAACTACCTTCAATGCTATTTCATTTTAAACGTGATCTAACAAATGCATCTTGACAAGTTCCTTTCTTTTTTTCTTTTAAACAGTATTTTGCACAGTTTAACCTAGCTCCAAACCGGAATCAGCTGGAAAGGAGACTCATGCAAAAACACAAACACAGATCAAACAGCAAAACAAAAGAAAACCCATCTCCGGCTTCAGGTCTGCGGGGAGAGGACAGTGCGGTCTCCAGCAAGGAGACCTGCAGGAGGAGGGTCTGGAGACAAAGGGGCCCGGCGGGGAGGAGAGGCTGGAGGAGATGGGGTGGCAGAGGTGACAAGGCAGGAGCACAGCAAAGGCTGCTGGGGGATGGGGAGCTGCCAGGAGCCTCGCTATGGATTCTCCTGTGGCTACCTCCTCAGCCAGCCCGTAGCCCGTATGTCAACTCTGCGCTATTTCCATCGGCCTCTCGCTCCTCCAGCAGCCCTGCCCCGCTGCTCACTGCTCATCCTCTCTGGTCTCACCCCTTTTCTGCACCCGCTCTCTCCCCGCTCACACCTCCTCCCCAGCAGCCGCCCTTCTCCCCTGGCTCAGCGTTCCTCTGCTGAAACACGGAGCGGAACTGCCGAAGCAGAAGCGGCGGGTTCTTATAGAAGCATTTAGGTTGAAAGAGACCTTTCAGAACATCAAGTCCAACACTACCCAGCGCAGCCAAGTCCACCACTAAACCATGATCTCTCTATGTCACAGCTACACACACGGCTTGGGAACCCCTCCAGGGATCACGGGGACTCCCCCCTGCCCTGGGCAGCCTGGGACAGCCCTGGGCAACCCTCGAGGGAGTGGAAGAAATTGTTCCTCAGCTCCAACATAAACCTCCCCGAGCACAACACGAGGCCTGTTCCTCTTGTGCTGTCACCTGTACTCCACCTGACTCCATCCTTTCAGGGAGTTGAGGAGGTTGCCGGGGGAGCTGACCTGTTCCCAGCCCCCTGCAAGGTCAGAGGTGCAGCAAGGCTGTTCTGGGTCTGACGGAGATGGAGTCAATTTTCCCCACAGCAGCCCTCACAGTGCCCCAGGCTGGTCTCAGCCGCTTTGGTGCCAGTGCGAGCCCACAACCGCAGCTTTTCAGAGGCCGGGACCCTTCGGGACACTCACATCCCACCTTTCTGAACACGCTGGCACTGCCCGTCCTCAGCTGGCCTCGCAAGCAGAGGATGCTGGTCAAAGGAAGAGGTGCTTTGTGCTCTCTGTGAATAAGCTCACTCCAGAAAAAACATTTCAGGCTCATAAACAAAACCAGTACTAAAGCAAATCTGAAGTTAAAGATAACTTTAGCAAGTCTGGGACAAGGTGCACCTTGAGAATATGGTAACTATAACAAAAATGAGTTATAATTAATTCATGCATAGCCTTAAGGGCTAGATATGCACAGGAGTGGTCCCAACAACCTCAGCTCTTCCCTGTTACATCATCACAAACCCTACATCAATCAAACACTAAAACATCCTTTCTCCACTTTATTTATAACTACACAACTCCTGCTCTGTCCGCACTCTACGTGGTACTGCTCCAAGGAAAAGGTAATTACTACTCTGATGACCCTCTTTCTCCCCCTCCCCAAGCGTTACCCAACCTCAGCATGTTTGGAGTTCTTTTCAGCTTAGCTGAAAACTTACAAAAGCCTTAATCACAGCACCCTGGTTTAGGGCCAACCGTAGTATTCCCGTGACATGCTGCACCGTAAGGTGCTGCCACAGACGATGGACAGCTGAGAAGGGTGGTGGGGCTGGCACAGTAGCTGGGGAGCACAGCCAGCTTGCAGTGTGGGGTTCTGCAGCAGATCATCACTCCTCCTCCCTGGCGAGGAAAGGTTTTGGTTACGAAGAATGGGAAAAAATGGTCAACGGTTCTACGCAAATGTCTCTGAGGATGGTTTGTACGTGGGGCGAGTCCAAACAGGTCTGAAATGTGTGGTCTGCCTGGTTCATACCTGACTAGATAGCAGTAATGTCATCTGCGGTGTCGCCAAGGCTTTTCTGGAGCTCATTTCTAGGAACTAACAGTATATGTGAACCTGGGAAATCATAAATGGCCATAAATAGCATGCATAATAAAAAATAAAAGAGGATCACCCTGGAGCACGCTGCTGCCTGTGAGGCAGAGCAGGTTCTGGAAGCACAGGAGGGAGTCGCAGACCACGGACCACTGGAGCCAGGGAACAAAAGGGGTTACTTTCTGCTGCAGTGGATGAGGAGTGCGGCTGTGCTGACCTGCAGCTGGTGGTGGCCACCCAGGACATTTCTGCAGAGAGCTCTGAAGGCTTTTAAAGGGACTTCAAAGTGAAAAGTTGAGAAGCATCTCCTGGCACCCCTGAGAAGGACAGAGCAGATATACCCTGCAGGTCTAGTTAGAGACAGTACTGACTCCAGCCAGCTGAGGGGTCCTCAACACTTCGGTCACCTTACCTCCATACGGTAACCAGACATAAAGTTTGCAATAGCAAAGCTCCTTGGTGTGAACAGCTGTGGTCTCATGCTGTGCTGAAGGACGGAGGCCACGGCAGACAGGCAGCCCCTCAAACACAGAGCTTGGTTTTCAATCCTGCCAGTCGGCATCCCATGAGCCACCCTCCCCATGCCCCTGAACTCTGGTGTCCCCTCCAGCAGCCCGCATTCCGCTGTGGGCAGAGCGCTCCGATACCAACCATGCTTTGGGTTGCTGCAGAGTGGGAGGAGATGAGACGCTCCAGCTCCTGTACACACAGCAAACACCTGCTGGCGAGAACAGGCACTGGAGACCCAGAACACTCACAGCTCTGCAGCCCTGGAACTTGTGCTTGAGCACGCACCTGAGGAGTCCCGCATCACACCGAGGCAGCGATGGCCACATCCTCGTGCTGAGCTGCCCTCCCCAGGTTTGGGTTAGTGGCACTGGCAGAACGTCAGTAATTGCTTTTCCCCTTGTACTAACAAGCTTTCAGCAGCAGAAGATTTCAGCTTCCTGGAGCCAACAGGCCCTTTTTCTCCACCTCTCTTGGATTCGAGTAATTGAAAGCGACTGCAATCTCAGCCCTGACTCTCTGGTATTCAGCTGCACCAGGGAGGTCAGGGAATGTCAAGTGAAGCCTTTCCATGCACCTCCCCACCGCCGGCGCTGCATTAGTGGAGGCAGCCGGCTCCGCAGCCCAGAGGAACGGCAAAATTACGGGGGCTGCTCACAGCCAAGGGAATCCGAACACAGCTTCTCTGCAGCAGGGAGGGAGGGCTGCCCAACACGTCCCCGTGCCGCAGCCGGACCGCAGAGCCCTCCTGACCCCTGGATTTTTTTTTTCCCCCTTTTAATTTCAAACAAGAGCTGAGTTTCTTTTCAAAGCAACTATATATTAATCCTTATTTTTTTCTGTAGTAAGACAGAACATGTTCCCCTGTGATGCCCATGTCCACTGGCATACAGCAGGGAAGGATCTTCCACTTGCCATCACATCTAAGGTAAAGATGTAAGGTGCTGAACATGAACAGCTGCTCCAAGCCTGAAGTGGAACACACAGGACCACAGGAAAGGGAAAAACATGGGGAGGCTCCCAAGGAGATGCTGAAGGTACCTGTGTCCCACAAGCTGTTCAGCCAGTGAGCAGGCAGGGAGGCAGCACCAGGTCGGCGACGGCCGGTGGGCTGGGAGGACAGAGCCTCTCGGTCACCCTGTGACACTCACTGGTGCTCGCAGCCCCCGCGCTCGGCCTCCCCAAACGCTAACGAGGGCACGCCGGGTGCTCCAGGGATTGGAACGCTCCTGAAAGCCGGGCCACAGCGCATGCACAGGTGGCGGCTCCAGCAGAGGCCTGTGATAAGAATTTATTTCTCTCAATTACGAGCGCTTGTCCCCAGTCTCAGTTCATCAGCGCGGCGCGGCCGAGTCAATGAAAGCTCAGTAATGCGCTAATCAGATGCACAGCGGCTTCCCGCAGCCGCCGGCTGCGCGCGAGCGGCCAGCACCGCTCCGTGAACACGCGGCAGCTTTGGGGAGCGGGTTCCGGCCCTGCTCACCCCTCGCTCCCGGGCGAGTCCGTGTTTGCGGCCGACTCGGAGGCCGTGTTCCCCCGGGGTCCGAGGCGTCGCCCGGCTCCATTCGCCCGGCACACGTGCTCGGGAGCGGGCAGACGAAGCAGCGCCCGTCCGAACCCTTTATCTCTGCTTTAACGGAAGGCTTCCAAAAGTGCTTTAGATATTTTCAGACTAATTTTGGGTGGGTTTTCTTGGGAGTTTGATCTGAAATATTTGTTCCTTTCAACCTAAGACCATTCTGAAATAACCTGTGAATGTCCCAAGTAGACAGAGAAGGAATCTACGTATTGCCCTCAAAAATGTCAGGAAAAAAACAGATGAGATCTCTTCTGGTGTCCCCAGAAAAGCAACATTCCTGCTTTTGGAAAACCCTACTTAAAATAAGTGCAACAGGCTGTGCACGACAGGAGAGGAGGGATGGCGGGACAAGCCCTGACCTCCCCCACGCCTCGGAGGCCCGGGGCAGTTTTGCTCTCGGTGTGGGATGCCTCTGGCCTTCGTTTAGATGGTCTAAAATTAACAAATCAACACAAGCACTTCCTGTAGCTCCCCTTCCAAAGTGAACCATAGGAAAAGGTTGTTACAATTCCAGTTGGGTATAAACCCCCAACCCTGGCATCACTGGTGCAGCTGGTGCTGCTGCCACCACCATCACTGCCGCCACCACTGCCACCACCACAACTGCCACCACCATCACTGCCGCCACCACGAAGCATCTCCTGAACTTCCCAAGCATTAACCTCCCCCGGAGAGCAGCGTGGGGGGATGCACTCCCACTGCAGCCTGCTCAAGAGCTCTATTGATCCAACACACACTTGGTGCCTTCAAAGTTGTTTATGATCAATATGCAAATTGCCCATGGCATTGATCTGGTATTAATTTTCAATTAGGGAATCCACAAGGGGTCTTCCAGGGTCAATATCGAGCAATACGAGGTAGCTCCACAGCGGAACAGTGGGATGGATGCTGCCCCGTGCTGCTGGGGCTGCTTCTGCACCTCCTGCCCAGACCCTTCGGGACGCCCTGGCCTCCTGAACAGGGACCAGCACCCGCGCACCTCCCGAGGCCCCTCTCCCATCCACAGACTCACGGGGCCGTGTCCCTCCCCATCCCTGCACACAGGTCAGCACCTCACAACCCCTGAGCTACTGCAGGCAGCCCCTCGGGCAGAGGGCTGCCCTCGAAACCCCGGGCTGGAGGAGCTTTGTCAGATCAGGATTCGTGCCCCTTGACCAATACGGCAGCCCAGCCCTGAACTCTGTGCCGCCCTCCCCAGGGTGATGCTGTCCCCGGCACTGGACAGACACGGCCGAGCTGCTGGCGGCAGCTGGAACCCCACTCACGGCTCTGCGGGGGACCCTGCTGCAAACCAGGTCAGCCCACGAGCGGTGGTGACCCCAGCAGCAACGCAGACACGCCGCTGGCGACTTACGGCAACCCCGCTGCAAGTGGTTTTAGACAACAGCCTTCAACACGCACCACGTGTTTTCTGCACTAACACAGTTATTAACAGGACAGCGAGGGGCTGGAGCGTGGCCAGAGAAGGGCAACGGAGCTGGGGAAGGGGCTGGAGCACAGGGGTGGTGAGGAGCGGCTGAGGGCCCTGGGCTTGTTCAGCCTGGAGAGAAGGAGGCTCAGGGGAGACTTTCTGGCTCTGACAGCTCCCTGAAATCCAGGAGCTTGGAGCCAGGGGGTCACGCTCTGCTCCCAAGGAACAAGCGACAGGACAAGATGAAACAGTCTGAGGTTGCTCCAGGGGGAGTTTGGGTTGGATATCAGGGGAAATTTCTTCCCCTTGAGGGTTGTCCGGGGCTGTCCCAGGCTGCCCAGGGCAGGGGGGGAGTCCCTGGAGGGGTTTCCAAGCCGTGGAGCTGAGGGACATGGGTCAGTGGTGCCCTGGCAGTGCTGGGGCAACAGTCTGACTTGTTGATCTTAAAGGTCTCTTTCAACCCAAGCGAGTCTATGTTTCTGTGGTGCAGAGAAAGTTTAACACTGGGGTGTGCACCACAGCTTCTGCAACCAGGACAGAAGAGCTTGGGGTCCAGGAAGAGTGGGCAAGCAGCTTTCCAACGGCACAGAGCGGGAAAGAACACTGTGTTCTGCCATGTGAACATGAGCTATGGAAACCTGCATGTCTCTGGAAAACGTGTTAGAAGTAGAAAAGATCCTCGCGTGCTACACACAGGTGAAAGACCGACAGCGTTGAAAAGGCCTCATGAACCTAGCAAACTGTGTCCCTTCCCAGAAAAAGGAACCCAGCCCATCAGCCACCCTTCCGACTTTCCTCCCGGAGCCGTTTGTCCTCTGCAGCCGCGGCCGCACCGGAGGGCGATGCCCTCCTTGCACCGGATGGCTGGGCTGCGCACACCCGCAGCTCTGCCACTCACTGCGCTAACCAGCACATTAGCTACCCGGGCTAATTGGTTTATGGATAACATTAATTACCATGTTGCTCATTAATGGATGAAATCTTTATTGGTTCCATTGATCAGCGGGACTTGTTAGCCGGCCTTCTAACCAATGGCGGATGTAACAAGCTCTCTTATTGGCATATCAATTAATGCAATCAATTTCTGGCCAGCGGCTGCCATTCGCTTCCCTGCTTGTTAGACTGTGGAAGACAGAGGCATGTCAAGTAAGCATTTATTTAAAGGGTTTCTAATTCTTCTTGAGCTGACTTCCCAGCAGGCTTTCTGCCACACAAGGGTTTTCTGCCTCCAGAGACCTTCCCTTTTCCTCCTGGTGCAGAATCAAATCTGTAACAGTCACTGCAAACTACATCATTTCTGTAAAAATATTTATTGAGTTACACGAGTAGGACACCTCGAGGTGTTGGAGGAAGAAGTCAGGCTGTACAACCACCCCAATTTAACACATCAGCGAGATGGGCAGGAGTATGAACCCCCTCCCAAAGGACAGCCAGGGCCTCAGAGCTGAGCCAGGAAGCCTCCCTGAGCACAGATTAATTTTAATTACAGGGTCAATTCCCCACAATTAGCATGGTTTTGTCAGAGAACAATAAGCCCTTAATACTTCAGCCCCACCCCACCTTCCAGAATGAACCTGGACCGCTTTGCATCTTTACGCAGGCCTGTCCCATGGCTCTGCAGGATCCACATCCCAGTTGGTCCCTGCATCCCATTCACCAATCTCAACCTGGAAAAGCAGTGCCCGACTTGCACTGCTCACCTGCAGAAACAGATGCTACCTGCAGCGCTGGGGGCAAGGCAACGCGCCCCTGGCCCCAGTCTTTGGGGGAATAAAGGTGTATAAAGAGCACAGGACCTCAGCCTCCCTGGCCAGAAACCAGAGAGCTCAGCCCTGCCTTCCTGAGCAGGGTGGCAAAGGGGACAACCTGACAAAACACCACAGAACTGGCAGTGGGCTGAGGAAGCCGAAGAGAGATTTTCTGAGCTGTTTCTCCCACGAGCAAGAAGGAAGGCCTTTCAGTTACCTTGACAGGAAGCAAATGACAGCCATAAGGAGTAAGAGCCCCTATTATGACTTACAGGGACTTTGTCCTCTCCATTTTTGCCACAGATCTGTTGGCCAAACAGATTTCAAGAGCACAACATGTTCAGAAAGAGCTCAAATCTCATCCTGATTGGGGTCAACTTTTCCCCGCTTGTGAGAGTCTGTGCCCGGTGTGCTCGTAGCTGATTTCAGCCGGGGGTCATCCTGTGTGCCCACCGCAGGGTGAGACCCTGTAGCCCAGGGGGATGATGATGCTCTCAGACATCAGCTCCCTGCCAGAGAGGATAACAAGAGGCTCAGGGATGTGCCACATCAACTGCCTTGATGCCACAGGTTTTGTTTTCCTCAGGAGCAGCGCGGGCACTGTAGCAGTGAGCCTGGGAAAGGCTCCTGCAGCCACAGATGGAAATATCAGCATGCTGCTCACCACTCCCGACCTCCATCCTCTCCCCAGCTGCTGACCTCCTTGGTTCTGCCTGCACCGCTGCATAAGTGCAGGAAGCCCAGCAGCTAATGGATCTGCAGGACCTCGCAGGTGAAACAAACACTTTTTCCTATAGAATTAGACTTGGTAATTGGATTGTGGAAATCACTGTCGCAGGATGTTGCTGCGGCCAAGAATTCAGTGATATTCACAAAAGGGATTAGATAATTAAGGTTAATGAGAATATCTAGAGATATAATTGCTAAATCTAACAGAAGAATTTGGAAAAAATATAAACTTACAAGCTTTAGGGCACGCATAAGCTGCTTTCTCACCGTGAGGGCTCACACGGGCACTCGCCCTGGCATCAGGACAGCCTGCGGCTGACGGCCAGGGGCTCTTCCCTCTTCCCAGTTTGCCAGCACACCACCAGCTCCCGGTCCTGCTCAGGCCCCCTGGGCACACCCCGACCCGTTCCGTGTGTCCCAGAGCCTCTGGAGCCCTGGGAACACAGCTCACAGCCTAAGGGCTGAGGCCACAGTGCCACAGCCTGTCTCTTGCAGGGTTCCCCACTGCCGTGCCACCAGCAGTGCCAGCTGCCCATGTGGCTCAACACCCTGCTGCACTGCCCGCAGAGGGGCCCGGGGGTGGCACAGCGCAGAGAGCAGCACAGGACCACCCATGGACTACCCCAAAGCCTGGGGTCAGCTCTGGGCCCCTCACTCCCAGCAGGACAGCAAGGGGCTGGAGCGTGGCCAGAGAAGGGCAACGGAGCTGGGGAAGGGGCTGGAGCACAAGGGTGCTGAGGAGCGGCTGAGGGACCTGGGCTTGTCCAGCCTGGAGAGAAGGAGGCTCAGGGGAGACCTTCTGGCTCTGACAGCTCCCTGAAATCCAGGAACTTGGAGCCAGGGGGGTCAGTCTCCCCGAAGCCCTGCGCACCCACAGCAATCCTTGCTGCACTAATTCCCACTCCGGATCCTCGCCCAGGTGATTATGTAGGAAGGACCCTCTCCACCAAACACAATAATAAATCAAATCTTATCAGAGCTGAACTATAAATCTGTGAAGACTCCAATAATTTCTAGCCATGGGAATAACACCACAAAAGTACTTTTTAAACTAATTACTCAGGTTCCGAAGTGCTGCCCTAATGAGCCTTCCTTCTGCCCAGAACTTGGTAAGAGAAAAAAATCTACCTTCAGTGCAGTAATTACTGCTTTCCCCTTCAAACTTCTAACTGGAGATCAATGCTGCATTTTAAGACTCATTGATTTACAATTAGCCTGGCTTTCCTGCTAAAGTGTTTTTAAAGCAGAGTTTACTTTTATTTTATTTTGAAATCTCAAAGATCTGGTTCTTGGATTTTACATCCTCATGAGAGGTGTGCTGGAAACGGAAAGAGGAAGGCAGGCGCACGTCTGAACGAAGAAAGGAAAACGGGTTTCTTGTTAGGCTGAGACTAGAAATAAAAGACACTCTTAAATGTTTAAGGGAAAAACAGGAAAAAAAAGAAAGACGGAGGAAGAGAACCAAAGCTAAAAGAAAGGAAGAGAAAGTGGAAAAAAGGAACTGTAAATGCAAAGAGAAGGGAAAACGAACTGCAGGCTAAGAAAGCAGAGTCACTGTCAGCAGATCAGAAAGCTCCTACTGCCTCTGCTGTTTATTAGCATCCTCGGGAAAAAAAAAAAGCATCAGCTTTGTGCATCTTTGCAAAACAAAGCGCTAGTTAAAAATAGTGCGTACAGCAGGGACAGCATGCGAACGCGAGGGTCCTGGCAGCTCCTGCCTTCGTACAATCTGTCCCACGAGGCGAGCAGAAGTAAGTGAAGCAATTAAGAATTCCATGCTGATTGCTTCAAACACGGTTTTCTATGCCATGAAGATAACAGCATCGCAGATATATCTGCCTCCTCTCTCCTGCCTCTTCCTATCTATCTCAACATTACCTACCTGCATCCCTTCCCTTGGACTCTGGGCTCTTGAGAAGCTGGAACAAGGGAAGGGGCCCCCCGAGGCTGGGGAGTCTCCATCCTCGGAAGGTACTCCAGACCCCAGCGGTCCTGGCACGCGGCTGCAGCTGGCGTGGCTCTGAGCCGGGGTTGGGTGAGGTGACCTCCAGAGGTCCCTGCCAACCGCTGCTGCTTCAGGAGTCTCCAACTGTTCCGGAGCTCCACGGCAGTGCTCGGTTCTGAATTGTTTCTGTGTCATTTCTGCAGGAAATGAGCTATGCTGGACAAGCCACTTCAGTGCTCCTCGACTCTCCTTTGCCTCCTACTTCTTTCACCAAAACAAACATTTGGAAGGTCTTTTAGGATTAGCACGAGCGGCAACACGACAGGAGCCAGACCGAGGAGCAAGGAGGCGAAGAAAATCGCCTGCAAGGGTTTATAATTTTGGAGCCACCATAGTGGTCGAGCTGCCATTTCATGTGCCGTGCTCGTAAATCTTGTTCTTTACTACCGTTGGTGGCGGATGATGATCACAGAGTGATGAAAGCAAAGACAGAAAACAGGAAAGCCAGTAACATCTCTCTTTTTTTTATATTTTACTTTACAGAAAGCTGCTTAGCCCCATTTCAAAGACTAATATGAAAAAAGTGCAATTAAATCCTCGAAAAACTGACAGATCAGCAAAACAAAACCACCCGGAGGAGAGCACGATTGAGCCTCATTAAGAAAGAGTTCAGTCTGTTTTTAAAACCTTTCTTAACACTTAGCTGGGTACCTCTCAGCAGCAACCGCTCCCAATGCGCCCGGCATAATTAGTGTCAGAACGGAAAGGAAAAAATCAACCTAGGAAACAGAAATTAAAACACCAGATTCAAGTGAGAGAAAAAGGTTCAGCTGTAGCAAAACCATCTAAATTCTAACAATAACCCCTCCTCTCAGTCTGCGGCAAAGAGCTCCAGTTCCACTCCATGCATAGACAAATACGTGCCAATTAAAGAGAAAAGTGGCTGGGGCAAATTTGTGCTGTAGAATTTCTCTCACTAACCACTCCCAGTCCCCAAACAATATCTGCATGGCGGTCACATCCACCCGCGAGGTCAGGTTAATGACAGATGGACAGTAAATTACACTGACCTCGACAGCAATTATAACTATCACAGTTGACAATAAGGAAATTGAGATACAGGGACCAATTCTGCGCAGTCCCAGTGTCCGGGCCCTTTGCAGGCGCGCACACACGTACCTTCCGTGCTGAACCACAGCCCAGCACACGACGCTGCACAGCCCACATCTATTATTTTGCAGTGGGGGTGGGGATGAAACGCATGGGAGATAGAAAAGATGGCAGAGAGATGAAGCCATTTTATTAAATCAGGCAAATTCTAATTTATTCTGGGGAGATGGAGGAGAGAAAATGGATTCACTCTCAGCATGCTCACTCTGTATCATCTGATCCAATCCCTACCGCCTCACCGGAGGGGGAGGGGGCCTCAGTGTTCTGCAATTCTCCCACAATCTGAGAAAAAGATTAAAAAAAATAAGATGATTCGCCTTTCGGGTTTTGCAGCAGCCATGGGGAAAAAGCTTTTCCTGGGAACACAAGGTGCCAACGCCTGCTGCCAGCTGCACTGGGCGGGCTGTAGGGTACCAAGGGGTTTGCACCTTGGGATGTTACCTCGGCAGCACAAGGTCCGCAGCCCACCACACTTGTGCCACACAACCAACCGTGTACAGACAGAGATACAAGCGTAAGGAAGAGCGTCCTGTGGTGGTCCTGCTGTCTCTGCGGGGTTTGGTGTGCACCACAGCACGTGCCCTCCACAGCTAGCAGGATTGTCACCATTGTTCCTTTCCACCAGGTAAGAGACATTGAAGTAAGCGTCACTTGGGCAGCATGGCTGAGGAGGTTGGTGGTACCTCAGTTACCCCAGGCTCACGCACCAGCGCAGAGCATCGCTGTAACGTCACTGCCAAGCACCGACCATGACACCACCGCCGGCCTCAGACAGATGGGGGTTCTGAGCACCGGTGCTCTGCGCTTCGTGCAGCAGCATCAGCACTGCCCTTCCCCAGCCCTCAGCAGAGCCCGGGCCCTGACACGGCTGCGAAGCCGGGAGCTGAGCTCCTCTGCTGCTCCAGCCGCTGCTTTGGGAGCCAGGGGAGGTCACCGGCAGGAACGCACAGCCAAGCTGCGAGCCACGGGCTCCTCCATCACTTCTGGCCCACGGGTCCAGTTACCTGAAATGACACAGAGGACCTGCAGGCCACCGTGAGCCCTCACACTGGGGAGACTGTCTGTTGGGACAGCAAGGCGTGGGGACAGCTCGTGCAGTCGTTTCCAAGTAAGGCCGATATCCCAGCTTTGTGTTTTATGGACAAGGGTGACGTGCGTAGCTGCCGACGTGCAGAACAAAGCCAGTGAGACTCCCTGCTCAAGAGAAGCAATGCCACCGAGTAGTCCTTCACGGGCTTTGGAACAGGGACCAAGTGAAGACACACAAGTCCAGGCAGAGTTTAGCCCCACTAACAAAAAGGAACACAGCTCCTGCTGCAGGGAACCGCAATTGCCCGACTCACGTTCCTTGGCCACTGTCCCGAGAGAAGAGGCAACTGCAACACTCTCCCTGCGCTCGCCTGGGGAGAAGATCACTTGGGACAGACAATGCCGACACACCCTGGAGCAAGGTGAGATGCTGCACAAAGCTCCACGGGCACAAGAATGCCTCCCATTTAAGAATTAACCAGAAGGAAACAAGAAGAACACGCAATTAATTACCACTGGCCAAGTAAGCCCAGAAAAACAAACAAGACTTAACAGTGAATTAGAAGAATGCTAAAACTAGATGGGGCAGAACGTTCTGGGCCGTCACGAGGCTGTCCTTGCACACAGAAATCATTCCAGTTAGTATTACAATGTTTAAATCAACATTTCATACAAATCCTTCAGACAACACCTCCTGCAGCAACCCGTCCCTCTGAAAGCACCGACGTCCGCCCAGGTTCAGAAGGGAGCAAGGGCCACAGCCACACAAGGTGCGGGTCCTGGGGGTGGGCACGGGGCCTGGCACCCACAGCGCCCCTCCCCAGCAGGCCCAGGGCTCCGAGCCGGAGCTCCAGCCCCCCAGGCTGGACCCCAGTGCTGACAGGGCCCCCGCAGAGCTCAGCACCCATCCCCAGGGCCGGGGCTGCCTGGCAGCCGGGCCACGCAGACCCCATCCCTGCGCTGGGGTGAATCCCCACCCCGGGGTCGCCCGAGAGGCCCGGGCACTGGGCAGCCCCAGCGCCCCTCCTGCTGCCCGGGAAGAGGCAGCGGCCAGGAGAGCGCTGGCCCGGGAGACGGGAGACGTGGGGCCGGCCGGGGGCTCAGGCGGGGAAAGGCCTGCAGCATGGGGAGAGGGGCTGAGCAGCAGCACCTGGAGCACAAATTCCTGACACAAGAAATTCCTGTTTTGCATCCAACTCCAGCGCAGGCAGTGAAGCTGATTTTATGACTTATTTATTTATTTTGTCTTTGATGAACAGAAGGTTAATATAAGAACAACTCCTTGGCAAACCTTTAAGGGTAATTCAAGCGACACTGATGTGAATCAATGTTCCCTTTGTGAACGCATTACTTGGCAGAAACTGGCTTTTTGTAACCCCCTTAAACCTAGCTGGCAAAACAAAAAGAGAGAAAAAAAAACGTCCTTCAAACAAAAGGATGAGGTGAAAATAAAGAGAGAGTCGACTGCACTTTATTCTCTTTCATAGAAGCAAATGGATTTGGTGCTTTTTATACATTAATCAATCAATATCACTGACTGTACATCAGCGGCGCAGCCAAGTTATGAATGACCTTTCTGGCAAAGAGGACACTTTTAATGCTCATAAGACTGCTCATAGCTTAGCAACTTTCCGAATTTATGCCTGCATGATTACCCCTTGGAGGCAGGCGCCCGTTAGCACTGCACTAGATATGACAAGGTTAGTCCTTGCCAATTTGTGCAGAAGAAAGGGAACTGTTGACTGTGTGTGCTCTGTCGATGCAGTTGGCTGCCACCTCCCAGATGGCAGGGGACGGGCTCGCCCGATGCCGGGCAGCCACTGCGCCCGCCACGCTCCTTCGGCCCACGAGGCGCAGCCGGGGTCGACGCCGGCTGCGGGCTGGCAGGCGAGAGCCGTCCTCTGCAAAAATCTCAGCCAAGAGAGAAAGAGAGCTGAGCCCAAAGCAGCTCTCCCAGGGGCTGAAAGCAGCCGTGGGACCTGGAGAGCGTTTCTGCCAGCCAGGAGCCCGGCGGCAGTGAGAGGCACACGGGCGCGTGCCGGGGCCGGAGGCCAGGCCATGGAGAACATCCTCCTTTCATCACTTTGCTGGCTATGTCGAGCTGGAACTGCTGCTCCGAGCAGCGCCAGGGAGTGCGCTGCCTCACGCTGTCAACAACAACAACGCGCTGCGGGCGATGGCTTCCAACTCCACTATTCTTTTTTACATTATTTAAAAGATCCAGACCTCAGACCGCAACGAGGTCACCGCTCCCCCGTGAGCTGAGACTCGGCTCGAGCGGGAGTGCGGGGACACTGGGGCACTACCACACATGAGACTTCCATTTCACATTGCTGACTTTCCCCAGTGGCCTGTGCCAGCCCCTTCAGCTCTCCACTCAGCCCCAAGCTCCCCATCGCCCGTCCACTGGCCCCAGCACCACGCTCTTCCTCCCTGCCGCAGCTCCCCACGCGCGGGGCTGTCAGCCCACCTGCCCTAAGAAATGAAACTCATCACCTTGCTCATTTCAGAACCACTCTTCTTACCTCTTGAAAAGCATTGTGCTCTTCCACTTGACTTTAATCTTACCATTCTTTTCTGGAGTCATTCCCTCTGAAACTTGCACCATTTAGAGCAGCCTTCAATCTGATGGGAGCTTAACATGCTTCTTATTTTATATTAATTAGATTTTGAGGCTAGAAGTAGATTTTCTTCCTTGCCCTAGCTCTCACTCCTTCCTCCCCAATGGTACCCATAGAACATGAGGTACTTCTCACACGCAGCGCCAGTGAGAGGCACAACCCCCACTGCACCTTTCAAACAGCACAGCCTTGACATACAGATGTTTCTTGCCTTTTGAGCATTTCCTATTTCAGACATTTCAGGATGATCCTGGTGACCGTGGTGAAACCGCTTTTCCTTCCCTCCCTCTCACCAGTGCTGCTCCCCTGGTACGAGATGGTCTGAAGCTGGGACCGTTCCTGGCCCTGCAGCCCTGGTCACTGCTCTCCTCCTTGAGCCCAGGTGTAGCGCAGCATACTGCACCCTTCCTGTGGCACGCTGCACCCTTCCCGTGGCACACTGCACCCTTCCCGTGGCACGCTGCACCCTTCCGTGTCACGCTGCACCCCTCCTGTGTCACGCTGCACCCCTCCCATGGCAGCTGGCACAGCAGCCAACAGCAGCACTAGTGCCAGCAGAAAGCTTACCATTACCAAAAGGCGGCAGGGAGGCAAGTCAGTCACTGCCACAACCCATCCGTACAGCGCTAGCCAGAGCTGTCCCCTGGAGGCCTGGGCTGGCTGGTTGGGGTTGATTCCCCCAGGGCACCCTACTCCAAGGGGTAAAGAAAGGGGTCCCAGTACCCCCCAAGCACACAGTTGGGAGGTAGAGGATGGCACAGTGGGAGGAGGTGCTCAGTGACCCCAGAGGGCTGCTGCCATGCTCCTGACCTTGCACACACATCCTCCTTGGCCATCATTCATCGGGAGAAGTGAAATCCAGAGCGGAGCCAGCAGTGTCTGCTTGCTGCCAAGTGCCTCCGGGATCCAGCACGAGCGTTCCCGACATCCGCTGCCCAGCAGCCACCCACTCCTTCCACCACCCTCCTGAGTTTAGGCAAGGGCCACCAGGGAGTGACAGCCGGGGGCACAAGGGGCTGCAGAGCGCTGGCGGGTCACAGGCAGCACTCGGGCCCTGCCCCCAGCGCAGGGACCTCACTGAGAAGCAGTGGTCTGGGGCTCTGCTGTTTGCGGGGTCACAGCAGAGCAGAGCAGCTCAATGCCGTGCCCTGGCACCGTCTGTGGCCCTGCTCCTGATGCTGCCGCGTGCTCAGGATCCCCCTCTGCCCCTCGTGCCTGGGGTCTTGTTGTTACAGGGCACGATCAGCATCCCTCTGTCCCCTAACCAGCACCTCTCCATCCTCCCCATGTCGCCGACTTCTCCAGACACTGATCAAGGCCCTGGAAGAGAGACTGTCTGGTCAAGGGTAAGGGCAGGGCACGAGCCGTCTCCCACTCCCCGAATGTCATTGGACCCACGGGGAGGGTGAGGCGCTGCCTCGGGGAACGGGGCTCAGCCGGGGAAGGTCTGCTCGCTCCGTATCGCCCACAAGCCTGCTCCCCTTCGCTCGGCATCCCGCCTGCGACCTCTAACCCCTTCCAGACTGGAACAAAATA
Source organism: Todiramphus chloris collaris (assembly GCA_025345505.1). NCBI lineage: Eukaryota > Metazoa > Chordata > Aves > Coraciiformes > Alcedinidae > Todiramphus > Todiramphus chloris. The sequence continues at coordinate 22,255,477 of JANVCC010000037.1, read as the reverse complement.
AACTGTGAGCAATCCTCCACACCACACACACGCACAAAAGGGGAGGACAAAAAAGAATAGGAGGAGAAAAGTGAGTAGGTGATGTGGAAAGGAGAGGTGGCTGCACAAGTGAAGTGGAACGGACAGGCACTGTGCGCAGCCAGATTGCCTGCCCGCCTGCAAAGGCCAAAATTAATGCCATTGTTTTGCCACAAAGGAGGCAGCAAAGTAGCAGCGGAGGCCAGAGAACAATCCTAAACACCAAGCCCTAATTCACCCTGCGTAACAATAAAAAGGAGGATGGAAAAGGCCAGAACGCTTCAGCTTAATTGGTAACCAAATGAGAGAGTAGTTCCCAGAAAAGGAGCAGAAGCGTCGGCCCCGCATGAATGCCAGCAAATCAGGAGAGCAAAGGAAAAGGCTCGCGAGTCACGCTCAGTCCAGCCCCACTTTCTGTCCCTTTGAGCCTGGTGAGCGATCGCAGGGGCCGCGCAGGGGCCCAGCACCCACCCCGCCAGAAGAAAGCCCCGATTTAGGGTCTCGGGGCCCACGGCGGGACCGGGGAGGGCATTTGGCGGAGACGTACGGGGCGCACCGTGCCCGCTTCTGACAGCCCAGGACATCCCTGCCAGCAGGCCAGGCTACACGTGTAGAACAGGACACAAAAATTAAACACTCATCTAGTTAATGAAGTGGCCACAGATGAATGAAAAGGCTGAGGAGTAGGAAGAGGTACCTATGCAGAGGAGGAGATGATTAGGGCTGCTTGGTCTGGAAAGAAATAAGGTGGCCCTGACAGGAACATCCAAATGAAGGTTGGTTCAAGGAAGCTGGACCAATATTACTCCTCTCATCCCGCAGTATCTGGACGGCTGACAATCAACATGGAAAAAAATGCAAATTTGAAGCAAATACGGATAAGACTTTCTCATACAGCTTCCAATTAACCTTTGGAACTCGTGACCTCAAGATATCATTGAGGTCAAAAGAAAATATATGGCAAGGGCATCAGGATGAACAACGCAGAAAAGCAAACTGACTATTTGGAGGAAATAGAAACACTCTCGCTCAAGGGCGTGAAGTAAATTTTAGTAGGAATAAGGATGAGACCTTTATTTGAGGTAGGTTATTATTTGTTTACGGGTCCCCAGATTTCCTTCCGAAGCAGCTAGAGCAAGGCACTGGTGTCGGCAGACAAGTTATTACACAATCTCAAGCTTTTAGTGGAACAGTAAATTCCTGTGGTAGCTCCTTCTTAGGCAGTTCTGAGAACTTTACTGTCATCCCCAGAGGATCAACAGGCCTTTCAGGAGGAAGAGGAAGCAAGCACGTCAGAGAAAGAGGCAAATACCAGACCACTAGCGAGCACAGAGGAGAGCCTTCTCCTGACGAGCACCTTGAGGTACACTGGAGCAGGTCAGGTCAGGGGTTGGTTCTAGCCCTGTGCCAGCTGCTGCCAGACCTGGTTTCACAGACCATCCCACTGATAATGTATACAGCCTCACTTTGCCCATGGCTGTTAAAGAAAAACAACATCAATTTCAGACACCAAGCTCTGAATTGCAATTAAGCAACTAGCCTTAATAAACGATGAGAATACTTCCTGTTTTCATAACGCATTCTCTGAACAAAGATCTCAAAGCACCTTCTCCTTTAGGTCAGACCCTCTCCTTGTCCAGTCCTGCCAGTGAGATGAAGACCATCAGACATGTGCTCCTGCAGCAGAGTGAAGCACGAGAGCGTCGGGACAGGGAAAAGGCAGAAACAACAGGAACGGAACTGACACTCCGAAGGGATATCCCCCGAGGGGAGGAAAGGTGCAGGACATTTTCATCCAGCATTGAGCGCAACCCTGCGGACTTACATCAGCTTCTCTAAACAAATGGATCTCCTGTAGAGGGAAAGGAAGCCTACACCCAAAAGTAGCACGTTCAGCAGCAACAAGCTTCAAATTCACCTTGCACACAGGATGGCAAACACCGAGGAATTCAGTTTCACAAACACCTTGGAGAGTAAGCAGACACTCTTCTTGTTCCATGGATGAAACCCTAAATCAAGAGTAACTTATTTTCACTGATCCATGTCAGGACTGTTCTAAAGCTGGAAGAGAGAGAGGGGAAAAGAGAAACAGGCAGGAGAAGCAGAAGGTGCTACAGGCACCAACAGCGCAACCTTTGGTGACCAAACTTGTCCCAAGGGTGAGACTGTAGGGCCAGGGACACAACAAAGGGAGGAACAGCTGCCTGAGCTCAGGAGATGCTGTGCTCTGACAACCTGGTTTCAGTCTGGCTCCTGAGTTTGTGTGGATGGGGAGAAAAAACTTGAGCAGAAGAGGGACCAGGACCTTCTCAGCGCTTTATTACAGCATCTGGTGATGTTTTCCCCTTTACTTTCTTAAGTGGAAAGGGCTTTAAGACGCAGCCGAACAAGACAAACATTCTGGAACAAGTCAGCCGTCAGCGCTTCCTCTCTTTCTGCTTAATGAAAGCCATGAGCTCCCAGTGACAAGTGTCTGCTGGAGCTGGATGGGGAGTTTATGAGATTCCTGCCACGTTTCAGTGATATTGCGGCGTGCCTTTGGTCCGCCTGCCCCAGCCCAGCTATCCGACCACTTCCTTCCCGCCAGGCGCCTCCCATTAGAGAGTTTCATTAAGCGAATGCTTGGGGTTTTGTGCAGATTTCTGTTACCCCCCCCACTTTACCAGGGGCACATGAAAAAAAGTAATGATAAACTTTAATAAAAACAAAATTAAAATGATTAAACCTTTCATATCCTTTAGAGATTATCTATTCACTGCTGGTCGGTCAAAACAGAGCTAAGGCACAACTGCTTTTTACTTTAAACTCAAAACCAACCCAAAAAAATAAAAAAAACCAAAGGAAATCTGCCTCTGCCAGATATTAAAGGGGAACCAACTTTATCCCTGCATTCTGCGAAGCCAAGCCTCAACAGTGCCCTGGTGTCCCCTATGCACAAAGACAGAACGATGCTGATGGGATGGCAAGGGAAAGGCTGCAGGGAAGGAACCGTTATAAATCATGTTACAGAGTAACACTAGGACAGAGAAGTCCCCCTGTGCAGGCTCAGAAGTTCCATAAAGGGACTGGCTTTCCTGAGGCACGTGGCTCTCCTCACACCTTCGGACCTTCCGAAGGAGCTCAGCGCGTACAGCAACGCTGACCCGCTGGATCTTGATAACCATTAAAGCAACGTGATGCTAAAGCAGAACCAAAAGTTTCCACTCGCTTCTCTGGCCAGCCATGAAGGAGACAGTTTATCATCTGCCCGGCCTCTGGACATCCTCCAGAGAGGGGACCCTGTGCAGAAACAGCGCAGCTCCCACCAGGAACTTGCTTGGAAGGTAGAAGGTCCTTAAGCCATTCAATCCACACAAAAAATGAAAAAATTCCAAGGTTCAGCAGAACAACAAAGGGGAACGCAACAAGCTGTCCCCTGCTTTAAATGAACACACATGACATGAGATCTTGGAAAACAAGAGGATAATCCTGCATGTGGGGGTATTTGGTGGGGTTGGCACAGAGATCAGAAATGCTGCAGTAAAGGGGAACCGCGAGTTTAATCAGCTTAACATACACATCGCCGAGAGCTGTTTTCCTCTCCGCTGCTATTTCACGTATGTTATTGCACCGTGGGTGAGTGTTTTCTCAAAACAGGACAATAGCTCGTCTGACTCCCCGTGTCTGAGATGAGATGACAGACACGGATTTCCTCCTCAGACGGCAAAGCTGCCGCGCACCCCGGCCACGGGGAACAGCCCCCGGCAGAACGCTGCCTGCCAGCGACCAGCACCCACAGCCTCCTGGCCCCCTCCCAAATACCTGCTCCAGCTGCGCTGCGACCCGCACCAAGCACCTACGTGTCCATTCACCACCCGATGCGTCGGTTGGATTTACATGCAGTATTTCGGAAACAAAGAGTGAGCAGGCTGCTGCCTTCAGGGGTTACAGATAACACACCGGGGAAAGACAATATCGGGTTGCGGGGAGCGAGAGAGGTAAAAACCCCGAGAGCAGCTAATGAAGCTGGGCAGCATTTGATGTTTGCACACAGGAGCTCAGATTGTCGTTCGGGTTGGCAGATTATTAAATGTGTCAATCAAGGACACGCCTGGAAATGGCAAGGGGAAGCGTGTGAAACGAGGTTAGCTGTTGAACACCAGCGGAAGGAATCTCGTTTGGAGGGCGACTGGAAGCGGTACAAGAGCACAGGAGCTCCTCCAGCCAAAGAGGCAGGGTGTGGGAGGAGGAGGTGTGCAGAACATCACTTTGGAACTCTTGACTTGAACCAGGTGGAAAATTCACAACAAATAGCTCCGCGTGCACCGCGCACGTTGCTCTTCCCTCACCCTCTGCAAGGGCCACAAGTTCCAGAGGGATGAGTGCGCGCGTGGCCGGCAGAGCCAGAGCTGTGGCGTGCTTCTGGGTAGCAGATGCTGTGGTACAAACTCTGCACGCTGCTCTCCTGCAGACTCGGCACGAGGCAGCTGCTTTGGGAAGTTTTTAATTGTTGTGTGCAATTAAGTCCCACAGAAAAGTGGAGAGAGGCTTACAAAAGCAAACTAATTATGCCTTTCTGAAACCCTCCAGTCCCTCTATCAGATGTAGGAGAGTAACACGCATGTTCCTTCAGCATTAGCAATGACCACATTTTCTTTAATTGAGACCAAGTGGAGGACATCAGATCTTAATAAATTTGAGTTATTTCAAGCAGGGAGAAATATAATTTGGCATTACCCATTTTCATTTCAGAAGTCTTTAAGTTCCACTGGAAGAACAGAGCCTGCAATCATGAAAAATCCACTCCAAAGGAGTGCCTCACATCCCTGTTGTAACAAATTACATTAATAATTACTCCATGCTCGATGGTCGTGAATGAGAAATGCCTTGCATGGTTCCCACTCCTCAAGGTGGGAAAATAACAGGACAGTTCACAGAATCACAGAGAGGTTGGAAAAGACCTCCAAGTTCACCAAGTGCAACCCTCTACCTAAGACTCCTCTCTCAGGAGATTCCTGTGGAAGATTCCCTTCCCTTTTTCCCTTTCAGTTGTTTCACTTGATTTTACAGCTAGGCCAATCACAACTCTGAGGCTCAGGGCATGGCCACCAAGGGAAGGAGGGAACTGGAGAACCAGGACAGGACCTGGACAGGAGAGGGGAATTCAGAGGACAACGCCTCTGCCTCGAGGAAGAAAATAACACAGGCTGTGGGACCTCCAAGCCACGCTTTTTAACTGACAGACGTGGTTGACATCAAGCCTTCCTTCTGCCAAATAGAAACTTTCTGTCTGAAAGAAACCTTTCCATCCTGCAAACCATGTCCTGAGTGTTTCATGGGCAAATCTGCTCCCGATCACACAGGAACTTGCTTCTGTTCCCATGTGCCATCACCTCTCTCCTGACGGTGCTGCCTCTGCATCCCTGCTGCGGCTACAGAACGGCTCTCAGGGAAGAGGAGCGTTAGCAAAGTGTTTCGTACGACTGGGAGTGAAAACAGAGGTGTGAGCACCATATGAGCATCCAGCTGTCTGCAGGCTCCACAGGCAGAGACAAGCTCTGTTTGGTGAATCCTATTTTTAAACCACTCGGGGTTTTCTCCTCCGGCAACTGCTCTGGCTGTACCTCAGCTCTGTTTACATACCTGGCTTCATTAAACATTCACATCCTGATTTCAGTCTACGGTCTGTAGCCCTTCAGAAGGTCGAATACTGAAACATGAGGAAGATGTGGATGGACAAGTGCCTGGGGGCAGGGACAGGGGAAAAGCGGCAGCCATGGGGCATCCCCTCCTCCTGCCCGGCGAGCTCTGCGAGCTGACAGCTTGCAAGGGGTTCCCAGAGAAGAGCTTTACAGTAAAGGCAAACTCCTCTAAGTAATTTTAAGAGTGGCCGGTCCCGAGCGAGCAGCACGGATGCTCCCAGCAAAGCCGGGCACGGGACGAGGGGCAGGCAATGATGCTCCTGCTGACACCCGCGCCAGCCCCGTTCCTGCCCAAACAAAGGGGCTTTTGACTGCGCTTGGCCGAGTTCAGCAGCGGCGTCCGGAGAGCCTGCCCTCACTCTTCACACGCTAGGCACCAACAATGACTTTGTGTGTTGGAGGAAGATGGCTGCGAAGAATTTGGCAGAGATTAGCGGGGTTGCTGAAACAGTACATCCACTGCAGGAGACTGGTGCTCTGGGGTGAAGCGGGCAGGCTGTGGCATCCCTGGGCACAACGTGGCCAGCGAAAGAGTTCTTCAAAAACTACGAGTGCCATCTCTGGCTGGCTTAGCCTGGAGTTCCTTAGGGGAACACTCCCATCTCCACAAGGACAAGAGGTTCTCCAGAAGTATACAGCGCTAAGAAAAAAAACATGTCAGCTGCACAGAATAGAAGGTACACTTTTACATTATTTTTAGCCTTCCTACAGATTTTCACAGCGAGGATGCAAAGCTTTGTAAAATAGTCTATAGGATGACTCACAGAGCTGAGAAATGGTCAGCATTTCCCACTAAATATTGCATGACTTTTCCACAAGTCATCTTACTTGTCCCACAAAGCTATGTGATGGCCTCCAGCACAACTGTAAAGATCAACAAATGCGACTTTTTTGGTCTCTCTTGACATATTTTTTGTTGTTTCTTCAAAAGCATTCTCAGCAGTCCCACAGATGTACCCATACTGTGGTACTCAGACTGCCCTGGAGAAGGAGGAGGAGAAAGGCACACACCTTTCCCTTGCTGTGCTCTGCTGCCTCCTCGGACAACACGAGGTGCTTGTGCCTCGGGGCAGGAACCTCTCCTCCAGCCACAGCAGCTCTGCACAGCTTGCCTGCACCAACTCAACTCCTCGGCCATACAGATTGTCCTCTGCATTCACACCTGATAAAAATCTCTGCTTCCCTTCAAAGATGCCAATTAATTCAGAATGCCTAAAAGAGGATGATCAAAATGAAAACTCCTGGGGTGTCATAAAACTCTAGGTGGTCTCTTGTTTCGCTTCTGTCTGATCCTTCTGGATCTAGTTATTCCAAGCATGAAGTATTTCTGCCTGAGGGACCTCAGGTCAAGCTTACCACAAGCAAAAGGACGTTCTCCCGGCTTGAGAAGTGTGGCAGACTCGAAGCTGTGGAGCTGCACGAAGCAGCAGCCCCTGGCCAGGGATGCCCAGGACTCTGGTGCAGGCAAAGAACGTGGACACCTGAGGGACTTGTGTCCTACACAGTGGGAAACACAGGCAAACCCCCTCTGCTCCTCCCACGAGAGGACAGCTATGGAAAGGAAGAGCAGACAAAGATGGACAACAGGAAGAGTCAGGAGAAACAGCTAAGGAAGGAAACTGATTCTGAACAGCAGTTGCCTAAGGAGAAACAGGCTCAGCAACGGGGGCTGTAACAAACCCACGCCTATGGGGACGGCACGTGAGGAGGGATGCGAAGGGCGAGCAGGGGCTTTGCACTACCCCGTGAAACACGTGCTGGAGACAAAGCAGAGTCCCACTGAGGACCGGCTGTCCGAGTGACAGGACAGGCTGCTGGTACTCGGTGCCTTCTAGAAGGAAACACTTTCAAAGCCAGAACGAAAATTTGGTGCAGGTTGCTTCACTCATTTCTATCATTATCTAATGAGTCATAAGTGCATCCATCCCTACATCTTGAGAACGTTTTGTTTTCTATTATGGGTTTGGGTTGTTTTTTTTTCCTTCTCTCAACCCCAATCATTAAAAATCAATTAGCTTATGGGTAACGTTATACAGATGCTTCTGCAGCAAGGGGCTGACATCTGCAGTGGCAGCAGCCCAGATACTACAGCAATAGATGTCCAAAAATACCCCACAGAGGAAAACACCCACCCACCCACCCCTAAAAGCTGTATTCCTTCTGATGAACAAAACAGCCCAACGTCCAGCCCGGGCCCGCTTCCCTGTCTCCTGTGTAATTAGCACACTGCTCAGAGCAAGCAGAAAAGTTTAATTGTCTTTAATTATCCAGTTCAAGGAGGATTGCGTATCTTGCCTGATGTCCATGTAATTTCCCTGCCAACGACTTCATCAACCCTTTACTGGAAGCGGAGTGCAGCTTCTACAGCTCTCCCAGAAAAGGGACAAAGTTTCGGTGAGCGCTGTGCTGCTGGCACAGGCAGAGACAAAGGTCCCCGTGTCTACGAGGCTGCTGCTCAGGTTGCTGCATGTGCTTTCCGCGGGGTGGGAGGGAATGAGTTGCAACTAATGTGCAATCAAGAACCACCGCAATTACAAATGTAAATGAACAGGCAATTGGCACTGACCTTTGTAGATTGTTAGAGGACTAATTAAGGTGTGATCAGACACACTCTTCCAACAGATTGAGATGCATCTACACAAGCGATGAGTATCGACGCGCGGCCCCAGAGGCAGCGACGCTGTTCCCTACGCGCGCGCACGTGCCAGCGCGTACGGACTGACAGACAGCCGGCGCTCAGCCCCGGCACCTGCTCCCAGCCACGGGCAGCAGGACGGAGCGGGAAGGGGAGCAGCGACTCCGCTCGCTCGGCACGGTCCCACCTACCACAGAGCTGCAGCACGAGGCCTGAGCTACCTTGCAATACAGCAGCTCTAGAGAAAGCTGGGGATGAGGAGAATGGCACAAACTGGATGAGGTCTGGGAAGTAAAAAGCACTCTTTCGGCATTCCTAGCAAAGCCACGACGTCTCCAGCAGCAGCAGCAGGAGTGATGGTGGCTGCCGTGTGCCAGTGCCTCACCGTGGGTCACGTCTGGCCCCGAGGTCTGTCCTGGCGCTCTCCTGAGAGGGCGTAACAGCCAAGTGTCCTGGCAAAGTTCAAACCCAAGGGAAAACAGAGAGCCCCGGGATGTGCGTATTCCTGCTACACACCGCTGCCACCCAGAAACAGAAAAACAAAGCAGCCACCTGAAGAGTAAGTAGCAGCAGCATTTTATAATGCTGGGAGTTGAAACATCACAGAAGAAAGGGAAGAATCAGCCTGTTCAAGGCAGACCTTTTCATGTGTGAGGATATTACACTGAATAAACCAAACTCAAGAGACAAATTACTGTTGTGCCCTGCAACAGGCCATCCTTGCCCGCCACGAGGACCACCCCTGCCTGCCCTGATGCCCGGGAGCCGAGGCATCAGCCCGTGCACTTGCTGGCACCCACCGGGCTGCCTGGTGCCAGCTTGCAGCATGCCAGTGTGCCATCCCTCAGGACACATCCTCGGACAAGCCACTGTCCAGGGGTGATGGGGCCACCCCGCTTTCTATTTGAGCTGATGTTCTGATACTGTAACAGCCCCAAATCCGACCCCTGCTGCCACGGGAACATCCGGACCAGTGTGCTGTGCCAGCGGCCACCAGCGCCAGCGAGGTGTGCCTGATTAGTCTTGTTCAACAATGGTCTGGAAGAGTGTTTGAAATTAAGTATCTCAGGTCAAAGTGACCTGCAAACAGATCAGAGGTTCCCCCACTTTGCATACTACAGAGTCTTACCCTTACTTGTTATTTTCAACCTTTGAAATAAAATATGATGAAGAAATTCTTAGTGTCTTGCTTGCTGTCAGATTTTTGCTGAAGAACCAACAAGATTAAAGGAAATTATCTCAAGGCATTTGAACAAGTAAAATATTTTTAAACCAAGATTTCCTTTCAGTGACTTGTTACATTTTCTTAAATGGTCAACAAGCTCTTTTCCTTCTCAGCTGGTCAGCTTTGCACTCTCAGTACCTGCAATGTCATAATCCCGGCGGACGTGCAGGGCAAGATAACGTTTCTAAAGTAAAAGACAAGGTAAACAAAAATCTCTAAAGTAAACAAAGACCTTAAAGATTGCTCTGTGTATCACAAAGGGCACAGACGGCTTCTCCTCTCTGTTCATTTTGCTTTGAAGAAAACTCACAAACGACTCCGGTCAGCATCTCCCAACGTGAATGTTTTTCTGCAGCGGAGCACCGCAGAGCCGCGGCGTGGCCGTGAGAGCTGCTGTCCCCTCCGGGATGGGGTGGCAACCACATCGTGCTTTCACTGTCACCGTGACCTTTGGGAAAGCGTGTTCCATGCCCTTGACTCCACTGGGCCCCCGAGTTCACAGATCGGTCACTTTTTTTCCATGAGAATGAATTTAACTCTTAATGAAAAATCTCCTGGTTTGCTTTTTGGGTGTGTTGTATTTCAGATCCTGGTTGCTAACCTGCGTGACAGCGATGCAACCCAGGTCTCAATTCAAGAGACATTTCTAAGACCCACACGTGTTGTCCTGCAGCTGGTCCTGCTTTCTTTGCTCACTGCCTTCAATCCAAGATCACTTTCCTAATCTCTAAGCACATGAATTGCAGAATGCCAGTTCCTCGGTGCACATTAAGATTCAGCCATTGCAACAGTCATGGAGGGAAGTCCTGGGTGAAGCTGAGAGCAGGGCTGTGAAGGCTTTCACTGGCGTCCCCCAGCTCCAGCATCTTCACATCCCTGGCAGCACACACACCAGCAGACTCAGGCAGGCTCTCCTCCTCCTCCTCCCTCCAAAAGAGGACTTCATAAGATCCTAGCTTTTTCCTAACATGAAAAACTTCTTAACCCTTTAAATGATTGATCAAAATCCAGTTTCTGTGTTGTCTAGCCTAACTGTCCCCCTTTTTTTTTTTCACTTGCTTGTGAAAGCATTCACAGTTGCAATCCCTTTCCTATTGTCTGTACTTTCTGCATGAGCAAATGCTTCAACCAAGTCCTTCATCTTAACCACCTCGTCAAGAGAAGACACAGAAAACAGACCACCACCCCTTCTCCTGCCCACCCTTCCGACCAGCTCCTCCTCCTCACTCAATGTGGCTGAAATGCTAAAAATCAACGAACAAGCTGGGACAGGTTTGCGCTGGTGCTCAAGACATCACCCGACACATTGCAAAATACCTACAAAAGGCACAGCACGATTTTTAGAGTTGTCCAAATAAGACAGGATCTTCAGATGCTCACACAATAGCCCACTGTTGGAGACACTAACCTGAACAACCACACACACTTCTACACATTCAACTTGCCTTTAGCCCACTGGAACGGAGGGGACCGCTCACGAGTAAGAAATGAAGCACATGTCTTAAGCATTTAGTGCTTCAGAGCCACCCACGAGTCCCTGAGGCAGAGCTACGGTGGACGCTAAAGGTGCAACACGGGTCTTGTCCTGCCTCAGAGCAGCCTGGACTTCCCCAGCATATTATTGATAAGCAGCAAGCACCGTCCCCACAGCAGGGAAGAGAAACAGGAAAGTCACTGAGCTCGCCACGAAACTGCCCAGAGAGCTGGGAGTCAAACCCTGCGCCGCAGAGGAGCCAAGAGCCCGACCCTGTCCACGCGAGGGAAGCACCACTCACCAGCCTCGGCAGCTGGACACTTCCGGATGGTGAAGATCTGCCCCAGGTCCTCCTCTTCTTCGGGGAGACCTTTCTGGAGGCGCTGCAGCTTACGTAGGCTCTCGCTCCGCTGGTGTTTCATGGAGCGCACATGCTGGATGAGGTTCAGCTTCGCCTTGGTGGAGTAGTTACAGAGGACACAGTGGTAATAGCAGCTTTCACCCTCAACCCCGCTCTCGTGATGCTGAAGGTGCTGTAAAGAACAAAGCAGAGAGATGTGAATTTCCTTTATCATCTCCAGTCTCCTTGGGTTAGTCTACTGTAAATTGCTAAAAGCCATCTGGGAATTAAGTAAGAAACCACATTTTGACAAAGACACGGTAAGATCAAGCCTGTTTATTCTCATGGTGCCACACGCTCTCCTGCTTAGAAGCAAGAAAAACATAACACGCTGAAATGAGCACAGAAGCAAAAACCGAGATAGGCAAGATCTTCTCCTTCAGCAAAAGAAAGCACCAGATCCAACATTAACAACTATTCACAGCCTACACATGGCTAATTCTTTCATATTTAAAGTTTGTCCTGGGAGGGGATCCAACTTCATGTCAAACAGATAAAATTAAATTTGATAAATTCTCATTGAAAAGTAAGAAGAATAAAACCAAAGCAATCCTAGAACACAATGAACCCATTTTATCGAGAGGTCCTGGAAACAGCGTATGGAAGGGGAGCGCGGCGTGCGCACCATCCTATCCATCATCGCACGCTCCGTTCCCTGGCATCCAGGTGCTACTCCCATGGATCTGGAAGGGAGCAGCAGCCTGGCCTGGAAGATGTCCATGACAGCATTCCAGACTGGAACGCCAACGGCGAGCACGCAGCTGGGTACCCCTGCAGGAGGTTAGTGCTTGGAAAAAAGATCTTGTCACCCTCTGAAGCTGCTCTACTGCAGCCAATGCAGCAGGTTCGAGAGTATTATACCTTGGTTCTGTGACAAAATCTATCAATCTGGCACGGAAATCCATGCCGCTAGGGAAACGAATGGCTATTTTATGTCATGGATCTCAAGGACTCAGGAACTGCTTCTTAAAACCAGAGGGAAGAACTCCCTGCTCACAACTATGCTGGCTGCCAGGGCACAGCCCCCCTCCGCTCAGTGTGGGCAGTGGCAGGGCTGAGAGGTCCCAGCAGCTTTCCCAGTTCCACAGTAAGAGCTTATCACAGGTTCAGGAAAAACAGATAACCAGGAAGGAAGGTCACTTGGCGTTTCCACCACACACCTACGTTTTGGCTAAGCAATAATCCCTGCCAGCGCCTGCCATCCAACACCAAGACCCCTTTTTGTCCTCTGGGTTATCTCACGAAACTCCTCACCACACACTTGGCCCAAGGCGCACAAGTAAGGTGATTTGGACATGATCTCAAGGTTTGTCAATCAAAAATATTGCCTACGTGCAGTCAGGACCTTCTGGTAAAAATTCTGACGTGTATTATCTCAGTTACAGGTAAGATAAGATTAAAGACACATATTACCCAGCGCTGTGTGCTCAGCTAGCATGGAGGAAGGAGAGCCCTCTGAGTCTAGGAATGATTAAAAATAGGATAGGAGCTGATGCCGAGGCTTCTGATTGGAAGGGTGAGGGAAGAGAATAAATGTATTCTAGATCTGGCTAATTAGACTAGCCTCTTTTGGGATCACGATGTATTTAATTAAATTCACTGTAATATTTGAAGAATCCACTAGGGCACTAATCCCACCGGTGCCCTCAAAAGATTTTTTTGCTGTTTTCCCTCATAAGAATGTCTTCCTCCTCTCACTTCTATTGTTTGCATGCATTACCCTCTTCCTGAGCCAGAAAAGAGAAATGGTTTAAGACACGAAGAGCTCGGGTTAGCGAGCCAGTCGCACGAGCCACGCCACCAGCTCGCACGGCTCGGTGTACCCAGCCTGGCCGGGCCCCACTCAGACCCGGCCGCAGCAGTAAAACCACCGCCCCGGCTCGCTGCGGGCTGGGGAACGCAAACCCCGTCCTCCATCCATCGAGACCCGCGCCGGGGAAGCCCCTGTCCCGCAGACCTGGCGTTCAGGCTCAGGAAGTGCCACCGGGCTCAGAAGCAGCGTCTGCGAGAGGCTGAGGAAACCCCCAGTGAGCAATTAGAGAAAAATCTGGTCACGGGTTCAAGGAAATATTAAGGACGTGGTCTCTGTAGGAACCAGAGGCACAGGCTGTCAGCGGCACAGCCTGCACTGCTCTCGTTCAAAAGGGGCTTTTAGGAAAACATTTGTTTTAAAGAGTTGAATAAACGCATCCTATTTTCTGCTCTTCTCTGCTCCTACTCCTCGCACGTTCAAGTATCCCTTGTGCCTATGCCAGCTTCTCCTGCCTGCCGTGCTGGAGGAGTTGGGACCCGAGGGCGCCGACACCACCAAGTCTGCGCTGGACGCGTTGCACGCCTACCTCTGATGCACATCAGGCTTCCAGCAGAGGAAAGGAGCAGGCCAGAGTAAGACAACGTGATGCAGCAAGTATTAGCTGTGAGGTGCTGGGAGGGATGAAGTGCTGGACAAGTAGGTGTAGTTATTGTCCATCATACCGTTAAGCTTTCCCCTTGTGAGAATTTACCCGTATCACAGAAAACAAATTCAAAATATTAAACCAGAACCTTGTTAGAAGACAAATCAAGTTGAAAATCAAAGGAATATATTGTACCTTGGAAAACCAAGCAACTTCTGTCAGAGAACATTGATTTCTGCAAGTCCGGGGGGGTGTTTGCCCCCTCCCTCTCAACGATAGGAAACTTCCAACATCTGGTTCTTCACGCATGGCATGCAAAATATTGATCAGGTTTAGTCAAAGCTCCACTTTAAATCAGAAACAGACAGAGGAACGCTCTGATGGAAACCATACGGCTCACGAGCACAGCTTCCCAGGGGACGCGGGCTGTTCCTGTACACACGCTGACCGCAGCACAACACCGCCTTGCTCGCAACACCTATTCCTACACACAAATCAAACCAAATCCGGCCCATCTTCCATTCGGGAAGTGCTGGAGTCTCGGAGCGAAGCTGTGCACTCGCTCCGGTGCAGTGATTAGAGGATCCTGTTCAGAGACCTCATCTCCTCCTTTTGCCACAACTCCCACACCACCTGCCCCTCAGCCCAGACCTTCCCTGGGGGACACCAGACCCCCACCAGTTACCAGGTTTGGCAATTTTGCCTCAACCGGAAGAGCTCACTGGGAGCTCTCCCCTTTGTCTCTGTCCTGCGTGCCCCGGGGCAGTCTCCTGGAGCACAGGCACAGGGGAGCGGGCTGGGGAAGGACTGGGCTGGGGAAGGACCAGGCTGGGGAAGGACCGTGGGGGAGAGATGCTGCTGCGCATCGCCCAGCACCGCCCTGCCAGCCGCCAGAGCCGCTCCTTCAGCTTCTCCCAAGGAAGACGCTATTTGAGCGTGACTCCCTGCCAAGGCGCTCCCAGGCTGCCCTGCTCGTGCCAGTGGCCAGCATGGATTCAGTCCTGCCCCACGTGAGCTGCCCGATGAGTGTTTTGGCCAGTTCAGAGAGCACTTGTGACAACCTCCCCCTTCCTCTGGGTTTGGCTCGAAGAACTCGGCACATCTGGAGAATGTGAACACAAAGACAGGTTAAATAAGTAGGAGAAAAATTAGTACTTTCGCTTGTACAGGCTGGGGGCCAGTGGACAGAGATGAACCCCTCTGGGGATTGCACTCTGAGAGCCCCTGGCCCCAAACATGAGAAGGGGGAGAGGAGATGGCTGCACGTAGGTGACATCCTCACCATCTGCCCACCAGGGCAAGAGGAGGAAGGGCAGGAGGAGAGGTGTGGAGGGCACAGGTACAGAGCAGCAAGGGCAGGAGAGGTGCTGGAGCGAGCACGCCTGTGCTGGGACGAGCTGACCCACACTGGGCTGACTTTCCTGCCCTCACTGTCTAACATCTGGCTCAGAAATTTTTTTGCTAATCAATAATAGAATAATAAATGTTCACAGCATGTGACTATGGAAATGTAATTTTTAAACAAACCCAGGAATGACGCTATGCTCAGTTTTCCTTTCTCTCCGCCTCCATCCTCCATGTACCCTGAACTGTGTTTATTTTACCATCTATCTTTCCCCATCTGACGCTGCCTCACCCGCCGTGTTTTTCAGTAATTACGGAATCCAATGCGACAGCTGGATTAATCCATCTGACTGCGAGCAGGCGCAGCCCTCCTCACCCCACGCCAAGTGCTCAGACCACGTTCTCGGGAGATGAGACTGCTGTAACCAGGACCGAGGATCATGTTGCTGCTGCTTCACAAGGAACAAACCCTGCTGCTGGAAACCTTTGTAGCCCTTACCGTAGCTAACGTTCACCATTTAATCCGAGTTCTAAAAACTTTTGTTTAAAAACACATTAAATTTGTATCTGCTCAAAACTTGTGTGTGAAGTTTACTACAGCCACCGTGTACAGAGCCTGACTCCCGTGGACGTGCACGCGTAACCCTCCCTGCCAGGAGGCACAGTGTTATTTTCCAAACCCATCTGCTGTGTTCAGCGGGTCAGATGCTGTTCTGGGGGATCTCTGAACTGTAACCCCAGTCTCACTGGGGAGACACAACAACTACTTTGAACCGTCTCATGCTTTTGATGTTTATTACTCCTTAGAAAAAAGGCCCCATTTCTATGCAAGCTTAATTTCACCTGGCATAAACCATCCCCTTTGGAGTGCCCTAGAAGCTGCTCAGGACAAACCCACACAGACAACGGTGGGAACCTCACAAGCCCTTGGTCTGCCAGTCGTAAGACCGACCATCTCTGCTGGTGGCGAGATCTCCCCTCCAGCTCAGGATGCTTTGCTGGTACAAAAAGCATCAGAACACCTGGGAAAACGGTCTGCACGTTCAAGGACAGCCCCTTTCTTCTGCAGGCCCCAGAATGACAACAAGCTGTAGAAGGAAATCCCCCAGCAACGCACAGTCTGTGCTCTCCTGCTCCCCTCTCCAGCGCACAAGGATTTCCTACGCCTAGCCAGGTGTCCGTAGAAAGGAAGAGCAGGTGAAGGAACAGGCCCGGGGCCAAAACCCAGAGTGGGAAAACACTCTCCTGGACTCAGAGCGGCAAACAGAGACCCAACCCTGACAAAAAGAAAGCCCGTCCTCACCACCTCCTGACTAAGGGGATCACCAGCCGCAGCAGCGGCCCCGAGCCTCAGACAACTGCTGTGTGACAGCACTGACGGGGGCGGTCAGAGCGTGCCCCCCACCCCTTTTTACACACAAATCCTTTCTGCTTACACGGATTATTGATAAACAGTCTGGAGAAATCTCTTCCAAATCACTTTCCATCACTTCCTCCAGCTGGGTCACCTTACGGGACAATCCTGCCCCAAGGCAGGGGCTGATCAACTACCGAGAACTTCTTTAAGAAGAAGTTTTCAGTCTTGGAACATCTTTGGAGGAGGCTTTTTCCACACCTAACACTCTTCTTAGCACTGAACTCAGCATGACGCCTGCTCTGTTAGAATGGGGAAAATTAGTACTGATTTAAAAGAACTGACAGATGCAGCTGAGGGAAAAGGAGGCAAAAAACTGCTGGAGGGTTACAAAAGCCAAGGAACGGAGCACGGCTGCAGCCTTGCACCACTTGCTCTTCTTGTGAGCACCTACAGCCGACCACAGCTGCAGCGGTGAGACCCAGCACCAGCGGGACCCCCGGGAAGCCCACGGTGGCACAAAGACCCAGGGAGGACCACAGAGGTTACGTGAGATTTCAAGTCACACAAGGTTACTGTGAGAGCCAAGCCCAGCACGCGCTGCTGTGCTCAGGAGGAGGTGCTGGAGGGACGCCAGCCCTATGAGCACATCGCAGCACAGAAGGATGCCCAGGGACTGACTCTTCCTCAGGGTGAAGTCAGACATGGGTAATTAGTAACAAGCTTGGTAGGAAACATTTCACATGCCAGTGAGACCCGCGCCTGTGACAATGCCCCCCTGGGGCACTGACGTGCGACACGCGACCCTTACACCAGAGCTGGAGGCCAGGCTGCAGGTCACCATGGAAAGGGACCAGACCCTGCAGCAGACCTCAGAAGCCTCCTAAGTGTCTCTTGGCCCCCACACGCCTCTGATCTGCTGCACGAGATAAATCACACAATCCTGGAAGAGAAGAATCTGAATTTTTAATGAAAGTCATGTGGCTGCAGCTGTCTGATCCTGGTCTGTTCCAAGTACTCCATAAAAGTCAGAGCTGGCCCATCCATCTTGCTCTCCTTTCACACCTGCAGCCCCGGCTGGAATTTCCTGGCGCTGACGGAGCGGTGGGCAGCCGCGGTGCGCGGCGAGAAGACATGCTGGCCGTGCGCGGGAAGGGCTGGTGCGCGCGCAGCCGGCCCCGGCCCAGATGTTCTGAAAGGAGGAAAAAATGATTCTCCGTACAGCAGGTTCAAACGGTGAACTTTCGCTCTTTTGTATTCCACCAACATCCCGCAGTTGTTTACTGCTTCTGAAGGAGCGTTACAAAACCCTTCCCTCCTTCCAGCTTCCCCAGCTCCTTGCGTAACAGCTCCTTCGCACGGCTGCCAGCTCTGCAGTTCAGACTCACAGGCCCGTGAGGTTTTGTAGTTTAGCTTGGAACGGCCTAACGCCCAGCATCACTGCCCCGCTTCCAGCTGAAGCTTCCTCGGGATGACCCAAGCCTCAAAAACATCACCAGAAGATGAGGACAAGGAGACTTTCAGAGAATGGTTTGGCCTGGAAGGGATCTCAAAAATCATCTCATCACAACCCCTGTGCCATAGGCAGACACACCTTCCACTAGACCAGGCTGCTCAGAACCCCAGCCAACCTGGCCTTGGAACACTTCCAGGGAAGGTGCATCCAAAGAGGCTGAGATACTTGATGGAAGTCCCCAAGTCACACTTGAAGAACAGCACCAACTGCTCCTCTAACAGCCAGCCCCCATACCCCCTCTTCTGAACCCGTTAGGTGAACACCCCCAGGACCATGGCAGGGCCAGGGCAGACACCACGAGCAAGACCGAGGACTTTCCTCAAAGAGGAGCCCAGCAGCAGAAGACCTGCTGTACCCGGGGAAAGGTCAGCATAATGTCCGGGCACAAAAATTCTCAGCAGCTCCAAGTATCAGCTGGTCCCCCCGTCAGCACGGGGCAGGAGCTGTCCCCACGGGGTCCCACCCAGGCAGAGGCTGTGCCTGGTCCCCCCTGGCCACGAGGCTGGTGCTTGCTGTGCTGAAATGCTTCTGGATTTCCCCATAAACGACCCCAAAAGCCACCAGCAAACTGGGTTTGCTCCACCAGACCTTGAAGGCTCATTAAAAGCCAAATATTGCTCAGCCTAAAGATGGAGAGCTCAGCATGGATTTTACTGAACGTTAAATCAACCAGCAAGCGTAGCCAGCAAACTCTGTGGCACTTTAACTTTAAATAATGCAATAATTATTGAATTTCCTTTTTATAACCGAAGTGCTGGAATGTAAACAATGGGGCTGTAATTGCAGGAAGGGGGGATCAATAGAGGCAATCGTTTTCAGCCATGTTAATTGTAAATACAATTGCTCCAAGATGTCAGCCTCGTTCTTCTCGCTCCCAGAATCATCCTAACGGATGACAGAGTCCAACTTTCCCATTACAGCTGTTCGTTCCTTTAAGAGGTTCTCAATCAGGTCTGATCAATCTGTCAAGATAATGCATGGAGTAAGTAAGACTCTTCCAAACACAAGCTCCCAATCAATAGCCCGGACCTGCTTAATGAGGAGGGGCTAAAGCCCAGAGGGAGGCAACAGTCCCAGCTTCTGCTCGGCTCCGGCAGCCAACTTCTTCATGGGGCCTTGCTAAGCCAGTCAGCTCTTAACGAGGACATTGTTTATGCAGACTGTGATGAGCAGCATCCCCACATATTCACAGTCCCCCAGGGTCAGTGGGCAAAAAAGGACAAGAGATTAACAGAAAACGAGAGCCAAGAAAGGTTGAACTCGTATTCACCCACTCCCGCCTTTTAATTGTGCAATAGACCTGAAAGTACTAATTAATCATTTGTTAGGAGATGAAAATCTGTGTGGGATCGTGGAAAGTAGAAGAGCATCACTAAGATTCCTCCCATGCACTCGAGGAAGAACAAAGTCCACGGCGAAGCTCGTGCTCAGCCAGCTGTGCTGGCCATGCCCTTGCAGCCCGGGAGAGGCACGCCTGGGCCGGAGGAAGCACCGGGGCTCGCCAGCTGGAAACCTCCCAGAGGCAGGGTGGAGATGGGAAGGAGCCAGGGTGGCAGCCCAGCAGTCATTCCCACCGGCACTATTCTGTTCGGGTAGCACGCGGGTGTCCCACGGACAGACGGACGCTACACGCTCACTGAGTGGCCAAGAAAAGGAGAAAAGGGAACGATCCCACTGCACGCGGGTCCTTCCTACAGCTGAGAAACTTTATTTTCTCCCGCCACGCTACTGCATTACCAGAGCTGCAGTCACAACAGAGCTGCTCTTGGGTGACTGCAACGTCAGAGAATTTTCCAGACCCCTGAAACCTCCGCGGCTCTCCCCAGGGAGGTGCAGGCGTAAGCGCTGCTATATGTGGAGATGAGTATGGGAGTGTGCGTATCGATCTTGCTAATTATAGTGATAAAAACAGCACGACTGAGAGCACATTTCCTATCAGCTGCTCTGGAAAGCACTGCCCTCAACCTTGCAAGCTCCTGCTCCGGCCACAGAGTTCCCATCACAAGATCCTCGGCAGCCCCACGAGGGCATCTGCTGCTGCTCCCCGGTGCACCGCTGGCAAGCACGCACCCAAGAGCCTTCCCTTACGAGTGAAGGATGTCACCTGTAAGCCGAGCCTCACCCGGGGCCTTCGGCAGAGCAGCACGGTTGTGTGGTGACGGTGGCATTCCTCTCGCAAGCCTGTCAAGCTAACTGAAGCCTGAACTGATGGCATTTTGCTCCTCAGGAAACATACAGCTTTGTCAGTTTGTATTTTCCATGGATGCTGTCACCCCGGAGAAGTGTGACAGAAAAGCTGTACTTTGCTTTGAAAAACCAACTACTTTATGGACAGCTAAAGGATGAAGATAACTTCATCATAAAAAGCAGCAAGAAAACGTTGCCACGACTCAGAAACGTCACCGAGGAGGAGGTCAGGTCTTCCAGTGCTTCCCTTCTCTGTGCTGCAGACAGCCAAAAGCTGAGGCATTCCAGGGGCCTCACCTTTCCCAGGGACAGGAAAAGAACAGCTGAGCGTGGAGACAAGAGAGTAACCAAAAGCAGACTCGGCGATCCCAGTACCCAGTGATTTTTCTTTTTTAACGTATTTTGTACATACACTTGAAAGTAATAAGTTCGGTGTGAGTTGTTAAGCTGTGAACACTCAGGTGAACTAAAGCAGCCTGTGAATATGGAAAATCACTGGGTAAAAGGCAAATTACATAATAAAAGGGGCTGAGGGGAACCTGAAAAGGCAGCAGGGTAAAAATCTGTTGTCCATATTGTAATTATATGGCTGTTGAGTGGTTGAAAAAAAGGCTTCCCACAACACAGAGCAAGACCAGCACTATTGGTACAGGTGATGTGTTATTTCCTCCCGCAGCGATAGGAATGATCCGCATGTTACGCTGCCAGGATCTCCGAGGAGGCTCTGCACGTTTGGAGGCACAGCACGTAACACACACACAGTCTGGCGCTCTTAGCGCTGCCTCAGACTTAAATCAACTCCCCAAACCTCTCTCTGCATGTGTGGATGGAGCCTGCTTTTGGAATTTAAATTAACAGGGTATTTTTCCCCCCCATATTAAGTCTGGAGGTTCTGCACCCGGGGTGCTCCTCGCCACAGCCCAAAGCCGAGAGGCACCCGGCTGCGTTGGGGATGGGCACGAGGAGGAACGCCGTGGGAGCTGGGGGAGCAGCGGGGCAGGAGGCACTGCCGCCCGCGGGCAGCGCTCCCCGGACACAGGCTCAGCAAGGGACCGTTGTAATAACGCTCCATAAAACCACGTGGGAAATTGAACCAGCCGCAGAAAACCGCACCGAGTTCACGTTATTTAATAAAATACTACAGACACAGATTAACTTCCCTCGCCCAGTATTTATTGTTTCATCTATCTCTAGAGGAGCTACAAGCGCTATGATAGACTGAAGATTTCCTTGTTTTCATATAGCTTCTTTATAACTTCCTACAGCAATGTACCACACCGAATCCCAACAGATAACCATACAATAAC
This sequence comes from Todiramphus chloris collaris, assembly GCA_025345505.1. Lineage (NCBI taxonomy): Eukaryota > Metazoa > Chordata > Aves > Coraciiformes > Alcedinidae > Todiramphus > Todiramphus chloris. Next base: position 22,233,940 of record JANVCC010000037.1, on the reverse strand, counting down.
AACAACAATACACAAGACAATTTTTTAATCCCCTCCATAAATCGAAGAATATCAATATCGAAGAGATGGATGGCACAGCCTGCCCTCGCAGAAGCCAACAAGGATGCATTTAGGAACAACAAACCCAGCTCATCCTTCGTCCACAGTCCTCACGGAGAAACATTTGTGAGAAATAATTTCCACTTTCTCCAATCAGCCAGAGGATTCTGTGCAACCTTTGCCAATGAAATCCCAAACTCTGTCCTCCTGCCTCGCCACAGCACTCCTGCAACACAGAAACCCCTGGACACGAAGCCACCAGCCTTTCCAAAACTCCACCTGCTGTGGCTTACAGCGGTATCTCCTCAGCAGGTAGGTCACCAGGATGGTCACCGGCCCCTGCCCTGCACCCTGCTCCAGCATCCCCCCCACCATCAGCCTTCCTTCACCCCTGACAAGCTGGGCTACAGGGTCAGCCCAGCAGGTGAGTCCTGGAGAAAGGATCTGCACCGCGGGCCACGTTAAGAGCTGCTGCCACAAAAGGGAAGTTGGGCAGCATCAGCCGTGGTGTAGCTGTGCTAGTCTGAAGATGCAGGTGACACAAGGATTTCTGAGAGCAGGTGAGAGAGGAGGACGGAGAACGGAAAGGAAGGCGCAGTGAGTTAGCATGACAGAGACTGGAGGTGGAAAGAGGAAATACATGATATTCCTTGAGTCTTGAAGATGAACTGAAAACCAGTAGAGTGAGACTAAGCCAGTGAAGGCCTCCTCGTAGAGCAGCCCTGCCCCAGAGGTGCAGACTGCAGGGCTGGGCAGCAAGCTGGGCAGCCGAGGCTCCAACCTCTGATGCAGCTGCTCGCACCAGTACACCCAAAACACGAGGAGGGGAGCGCTGTCCGATTTCAGACACGTGCTGTGAAGGGAAGTTCATTGTCTGTGAAACACACAAACAGAACACAGAGCACCCCCGAAATGCCCATGAGAAAATAAATAATTCTTCATTCAGTGAAAGCTTTAGATTGTATTAGACAAAGCCTGGGGCAATGTAATGAAAGAGGAAGATAAAAAGAAATGGAATAATTACTCATTCACAGAATGAGGCAAGAATCCTACTGGAAAAATATGTATGTAAATACTTATAATTAAAAAATATAATAATGCCTGCACACAAAGGGCTGGATTAAGGGAACATGAAGTCTGGTATTTCCTATGTTTAAGATGGTTGTAAGGGCTTCCACAGACTGGCCGGACACTAATGTGTATTAGGAATGGATATAAATGCAGGCAACTGCTGCTTGCCCCACACCGCTGAGCAACGACTCCGTGAGAAAAGACACCATGTTCTTGATGAGAAGAAGCTTAACAACCACAGCCACCTACAAATTTAACTGGAAGACCTCTTCAGTTCTTGAGCACGCAACGATTCCTAGTGTGTTTGCAGGCCTGGCTTCCACCAGAAAGGACACGTCAGGGACCTGTAACAGCTGACAGCAGCAGAGCTCTTGGGCTCATGTATTACACACATGACCCTCGGGCAATCTGCAGTCTATGGATGGATTGGGTTTGCTGCTCTCCGCTCTTCTGAAACAAGCCCTTGGCTTGCAGGACAGCCAGGAACAGGGGCAATATTTCTCCATAATCCCAACAGATACTGGTATGGTACATGTGACTCCCCCTTGCCCTGAGACAGCCTGAGAGGCTGGGGCTGGCACAGCCTCCCATCCTTGCTGCAGACTTTTTCAAGTCGGTATTTTGCACCATCAGTAGATCTTCTGCTTTTTATTCCATCGTCACGAGCTGATGCCCGCACAAGAGACCATCCTTACCAGAAGGGCAGAAACTAAACAACCTGCATTCCAATGCCACAAAAGCAAGGGTGGGCACAGCTGTGCAGAGCTGGGGAGCAGCCGGGGGATGCTGTCAGCTCAGGTGGCACCATTGGTACAGCTGCCTTTGCACCACGAAATGGGGAAAATGAACCTGATGCAAAAAGGACAGTCCAAGATACCTGCTGCCACGTCCCTAGCTGTCGGTCTTCATTCTTAAACAATCTGAGCCCAAGGAAAGACGTCAAGAAACGAGAGGAGAGCAGGAACTGAGGGCGGGGGCTCAGGGTCAGAGCATCCCGCCTGCTCTTCCTCGCACGGGCTGCAGACCCCGTGCACCGTCTGGGACCCCGTCTGAAGGACAGACTACCTTTCTGCAGCTCCGAAAAGAAAGAAACTGCATTTGCAGCTAAAAACTTTTAACTAGCCAATACACTCCGGTCTTGATGATGAATACAAAACAACCCAAAGTTTCCTCCAAATCACTAGAAATCCCCCACGTGATAGTCTTTCCCTTCCCCCATTCTTTTTCCTCACTACTTCTGTGGTAGCATGAAAAGACACCAGGAAAACTTCCAGAAAATCTTTGCCAGCAGAAAGATAAGGTGTGAGGGCTCATCTGGCATTAAGACATTACAGGGATATGCTGTGTTTAACCCGAGACGCACATCCTGAACTAAAGAACTGCTGAGACAAGTGGGAAACAGGCAAGACCTTCAAGACTGCTGCAGCCCGAGGCCACGGTGGACCCCAGCTTGCTGGAAACTTGGGTCTGCAGTTACACAAGCAACGTGCTTCTACGTGCCATTCCCAATTCTACGGCCTCACTACAGGGTAAAGTCAAGTAAGCCTTACAGTGAGATTTCAGTTCAAACTTTTTACCTCATCCACGGAAATTAAACAACTAATGTGATCATGGTTGGCGAGCGCCTGCACATGAGACTTCCTGTAGTAAAGGTTTCTTTATCTTTAGGAAAAGGCAAAGCAAAATCCAGTGCTCACAACTTGAAGGTAAACAAATGCAGACCTGAAATGATGCATGTATTCTGAACAAGGCCAGCAGTTAACTCTTCAAACGAAAGGATACAGCAGGTTATTCCCCACCCAGGACCTTCTAACACGAGATTCCGTAAGTGAAAGCAGAAGTCTGAGATATAATTGGAAGTACCAAGTAAGACACCTCTGCTTCCCTCAGGGCCAGGCGGTAACGGCCCCTCCTCGCTTTTAAGAGCAAAGATGCCTGCCCCGCATCGTCCTGCTCTCTAGCCACCGGCTCACACAGCGAGGAGGGGTTCAGCTTCCACAGCTCGTCTGGTGCTTGCCTTCGGCACAACTGTAATGCTGATAGTCATGATCGTATAGAATTTCCTATGTGTATCTGAAAGCTAATTCACCTGTAGAGCGATCTACAGGAGACCAGAACTGCTCTGAGTATTATTTGCAGCTATTCCCTCTAAGGCAGATAACAAAAATGGAAACCATGGAGCTTGCAGAAGTACAGCAAAGCAAATGGAGTAAATCTGGAGATGACAACTCTCTCTGCTCTTTGGTGTTCCCTTTGTTCAAGTGTATCTGCATCCACTCGTTTGCTGTCTACAGGCACAGAAACTCCTGGGAAAAGCCAGGCACATGTTTTACTGGTTTTAGCAATTCTGGATCTGCAACCCACGATGTAAAGTCTGCAGAGGCATGTGCAAGGGAAATGGTAAACGCTACACAAGCAGCAGCAATCAGCACTAGGAATACTTACTGGCTACTGCAATTCAGAAATAAATTGGAAGCAGCAAAACCATTTTTGGGACTGGCGTCCACTCATGGTAGAGGGGTATGGAGAGATGGCAGATTTTTACATCCTATTCATGAAATTGCATATGTAACTCCATTTACTCCAGTCACCCCACGATTCTCACTCCTGTGACCCCATGGGACTAACCTCTTTGCAAAGATCCTGGCTCGGGGTTAGTGTACTCTACCAAGAGGCCAGCAGGCAGCTTTCATGTCTTGCTAGCCCACTTGCCCAGCCCAGAGTTAAATATTTTAACAGGTCTAGCTTGGCACTGTGGCATGCACACCAGAAAACCCAGGCCAGTCAAAACCAAGGAGGTGTGAAAACAATAAAAGCAAGGATCCCACTTTGTGGGACTACAGGAAACACAGACAGACAGAAGCTGTCTGTAACACAGACCCCATGACATGAAAACACCATCCACAGAAGGACTCCAAAGCCTTCACATCTCTCCCATCTGTGGTCAAAGTGTGATCAAGAACCAGCTCTGGGACAGCTGGTCTTCTCCAAAGGGCTTCTAGCAGAGCCCATGCATTAGCATCTGCCCCATTCCCAGCAATGCAGCTGGTGGTGAAGGGCCAAAACTACCCAAGAGCACGGTCCTTCTCCACACCTCTTCCTGTGGGCACTCACCTTGGGTTCATCAGCAGGTACCCCAGGCAGGTGCGCTCTGCAGCCACCCACAGAACTGCAAACACGGTCCTGATGTGACAGAGCTGTACGCAACGCCCCCAGAGTTACGAAACAGTCCCACGCGTGCTGTGGGCGACACAGTTTACATCAGCAGTTCTCAAGCTGAGACACCCTCGGGCTTTTTGCTGGAGATGATGCAAGTCATAGCTGAAGGGAGAAAGGCATTAGGCACCCCAGGAGAGCTCCAAGCTATTCTTCACTCCTTTGCTTACCCCAGCTAAGGATCCTCCTTCCTCTGGCACATATGTGAAGACTACACTGGCTCTTTGAGACGGTTTCAAAGTAAAGGAAGGATGGTTGATCCAAAAAGCCAGGACCTGCTGAATCAGGAGTTTCTCTACAGCACAGGCTGCAGGGTGAGAGGCCAGCCAGATGAGGACAGGCCTGCCAGGGGACCCAGAAGGAACCCAGACAAGTGGACAGGACCTGCCCGCCTAAGGTGTGACCCAGGGGGCACCCACAGCCCTGTGCCAGCAGAGCGATGTGACCCTGCCTTAGCCCCGCTTGTCCTTCCTGCCTCCTCCTTCCACCTCCTCCGCTGTTCTGCTGCTAGAACCTCTGCCTAAAGCAACCCCACAGAAAGCTTTTGGCATGGCTGTGCGGCTCTCCCCTGGCAGCACGCTCTTTTTCGCTCCTGACCGAGGAGCGGATTAGCACCCCGACAGTCACTGCTGGCACCAGCTCGGGCTAGTGCCGAGACCTTGCACGGCACAGCCCTGGTGTCCGTGGCTGCCCAGAGACCCCAGCAGCAGGGCACGGAGAAGCCCCTCGCCCCTGGCCTGCTGGAGGTCTCTGTGCCAGCCAAACGGCAGCGCGCGGGGAGCGCGGGAGTCGCGGTGGGTGCTCCGAGGCAGCGGGCGCTGCAGGTGCCAGCAGCTCGGCGGGGCTGGGAGCGCCCGTGCCAGGCGCGCTCGCTGCCGAGGAGAGACGAGCGCTGCGCGCCTTCCCCACCAAAAACCCCGAGGCCTCCCGCGTGTACGCTAACCACAGCCCTTTGAGAGGCTCGTGTATTTACAAACTGAGGCATGTTGAAATCAAAGGGGATACCATATGACATAATTCACATTAAAATGTCAACAGGCTGACAATTTATAGAGTCAATCCACCGAAGGTGGAGAGAACTGAGACGCGGTAATTGTTTAATTCCCGCTTAAACCAACAGCAGCTTTACCTTCAAACGCAGTACAATGTGCAGGGCCTTTCAGGCGTGCTGGTGCTGTCAGCCAAGTGATGCCAGCCCATGGCACCCGGCCAGCAATTAGATAACAGCGTTAACTATTTATAGGCACTTCTCGCCAGCGGCCAGCCGGGTGCGGGGCCGGGAAGGCAGGATGCTGCTGGGAGAAACGCAGCTCCAGCCCACCACATGGCAAATATTTGCCACCAGCGCAAGGAACAACCTGTTTTTCAGGAAGGCCGAGTCCTCCTCGTCAGGGCACACGAGCCTCGGCAGCCACGGGTCCCATCGTCGCACCTCACCGGCACGGCGCACGGCTCCTCGGGGGAGGCAACGCGGGCCGATGCTCTGAGGGTACCAGCTCTCAAACTGGCTTGCACAGCACTTGGCACCCAGTGGCCCTGACCCCACTGGGACCTGCAGACACCACGGCAGTGGAGCAATGGAGGCACAAAGTGCCCCAGCCATAAATTACTTCAGGGCACACATGAACTTTTTACCCTAGGTAGAACGGAGCACAGCAGCGGCTTCGCCCGTATCAAATACATGGTGTTGTGTGGCGAGACGTGACACGGGGCCACCGCAGCTGGCAGACATCTCCTGCCTACAGACAGGCTGCTGGCGACACGTCCTGTAGCCTCTAATAACACAGAAGGAAGGCATGAGAGAGAACTGTGCACCACTGGGACAAATTTTACCTGGATAAACCACAGCCAATAAATTTTCTATAAATGCCAGCTAATGCTATCCCTTTGAGAGCAATGGGAAGGGACCGCGTGGACTCTGGAGTCCTCTGCACAGACTTGCTGTCTGTACATAAACAGTAACACCTCATTCTCTCTTCTACCTCATTAACTGAAACGCATTAAAACAAGTGTGCATTGGGAGCAGAAAATGAGACTGTTAAACCAAGCTGATATAATCCTCATCAGCTGTGGGAAATGAGAACACATCCATTACGCTGAACCAAGAATGCCAACTGTGATTTACTGATAACGTTAAGACCCCAAGAAAGATTCTTTTCCCCCTCAACTCCATCTCTCCTGCTTCTTTCACACCAGACCGTTCTATGCGTGACAGGGCTGTGGAAGTCTCCTGTCCCCAGGAGGTATCTGCTCAGTGAGAAGTGGGAAACCCTCTGACACTGCTAGCATGAAAGCGGAATCAAAGGCCACGCAGCAGAGCACACACCCAGAAAATGGGACGTCTCAGGATGACAATCTCAAACCATGACATCTGCAGGCAGTGCAGCTGTGTTTGACCATGGCAGGGCTTACCTCTGGTGATGAACACGCTGCTGAGGCATTCGCACCTTGCCTTAATGCTACCAGCCTGCAGAACAGCCCAAAGGGCAGAAAATGCTGCAGCACCTACAAATAAAACCAGCAGGGATAACACCAGCACTGTGTCACTGCAGGTGTCCCCTAATCCCCAGGCCAGTGGCAAAATCCAGCAGGAGACCAAATCGGGGGAGTCTCAGCAGGGGCTACCAGCTGCCACGCAGTGACCACTGGCCTTCAGTGGCAGGGGACCAGGTCTGCACGAGGATAAGGAGCTGCTCCCTTCTCCTGGGAGTAACCAGGACATGTCCCTGCCCTTATGATCAAAGACTTGGTTGAAACGTTGGAGAAACGCTCATTTTTTTCCTACCCCAGGAAGCCAGAGTAAAGGATGGCCCGGGAGGTGCTGGCTGCGGGAACCGGACGGACCACATTCATGTCAGCCAGAGCCCTCCACCAGCCTTGGGTTTGAACCCCTGACCTTACTGGAGAGGCTCAGGTTTCCAAATTCCCTTTTCCTCGCTTCAAGCAGCACTTCTGGTACAGCAGGACAGGGTTTCCTCTGCCTCGCCTCTGCACTCCGAGCAAGAATGTAAACAACGGCTTCAGTACCGGCATCTGCCGTTGCAGAGCGTTCAGACCAAACCCAACCAGCAAAGAGCGTGCACAGCCCGTTCGGAGCAGGGTCTGCGCTGGGCTCTCCGGCACTCGCTCCGTGTCGCCCCGAGAGCGGCCCGTTGGGAGCAGGGTCTGCGCTGGGCTCTCCGGGACTCGCTCCTCGGTAGGAACCTCCGGGAGCCAACAGGACACACCAGGGTCTAAGCAGGCAGCTTCCAGCAGCCTGTGCAGGCATTCTGAACGGAGTCCATGAAGTCTGTTTAACCAGCATGATGTGTGCAACAGAATCACAAAGAAACAGGCATTTAAAGTGACATCTGTTGGATTAATTAGCTGTGTAATTAGCCTCCCCTCTGTGGAGATAGGCTTTGTTACTGCTGCCTGAAACTTCCCCAGGTGATTTTCTTTGTAACCATCGTAGCTCCCCAAGCATGAGAGCGGAGTGGGTGGGACAGGGCTGCAATGCCTGTCCGGAGAGAGAGGCAGGGATAAAGTCTGGAGGCCATTAGGCAGCTGAAGGGAAATAAACGGCGGCAGGTCAGAGGTCCACAACCGCCACCTCAACGCGGTGAAACCCAAACAGCCCACGTGCATCAGTCCTTCCCCACCCTGCACCGCCAGGGATGAAAAGACGGGGTGCAATTCCCACTTTTATGTTTTCCCCAGTTAGTTCAGAGCATCCTGGCCTCCGCACCCTGCCCACTCCCCAGCCCCGAGCTGGCATGGGGCAGCCCCAGTGGGCTCAGACAGCCCCGCGACAAGAAACGGCCGCATTTCTATCCGAGATGCCGCAGCCTGTTCAGCTGGGCACAAAAATTCTGAGCTAATGCTTAGGACAAAAGGGAAACCAGGATCCTGGGATTAACTTCACGGCACTGATGACTCAATGGCCAAATATAGGTACCTCCTTAGAAAACCACCTCCCTGTTTTAAACGCAGAACAAGAGAGGGCAGGAAGGAATCAGGGCATTCATTTCTGGTGTCAGGAAAAAAAGCAATGTAACAATGGGGCTGCACAGCACCTCCAGCATAAATCACCCCAGTATCTAAGCAAGTATTTGTACTGCAAGGTGATCCAGCAGCTTCTCCATACTTAGCTGCAACATCCAGACTGTTAATTTCTCGCAGCTTGTGGCAACAGGCAGGGTTCAAAATATGGCAGGAGAAAGGTAGTTCTGGAGAATGATGATACAGCACTGAGAAAAATCAACTGACCCAATGCCTGCTTCCTGTCTTTACTCCGCACAGACACACCACCTCCCTGCCACAGCCGCCCAGTCTGCTCCTGCCAACAGCACCAACCGTCTCCAGCACCCTGGCTTACTGCATCCCCGCAGCGGGACCTGCAAACCCCTCAAAGGGAGTAATGGGCAATCCAGTACCACTGAGCTTTTAAATAAATACTGACCTACTATTGCAAATGCTGCTGACATGTGGAACCCCCTCCAGTGCTGGCACCCGCTGGGTGCTGCCAGCACAGCAGGGCACAGCAGGGCACAGCCCAGCAGGACCAGAGCTCCTGGGCTGGCTTCAGCCATTCAGGTGACAGTGCCCATGTGCCCAGCACAGGCAGCCACGCGCTCTGGCGGTGGGGTGGCATGGGATGGTACTGCATGGTACAGCACGGGATGGCACTGCTCGCTCTGCCCCGCAGCTCTGCAGTTCAGGCGGCACGCTTTGGCTGAGAGGCAACGTAACCCGGAGACAAGGATCTTCAAGCAGCTGCAATAAGGTTTACCGGAGCTTGTCCAACCGTACCCAAAGGCACAACTTTCAGAGAACCTGTTGCACAAGTGTAACTTATTGCCTAATTTGAATTGCAGAGCTTGATTCCACGCATTATAGTGCGAGGCCAGAATTTTTAGGACTGGCAAGTAGGACCAAAAGAACATTACGGTATTAAGTTATGTATTATGCATACATTATTTATTGTAATTTAATGAATTTCCTAGGAGATGGCAAATATAGAACTTCCTATGCTGCTTCCACAGTAATTTTGCGGACTTTAACTGTTACAAAATTTTTTTCAGAAATAGCTCAGCTATCCCAGGAGAGGAGATGGCAAAGCGTGTGGCAGCACTGGCACAGCCCAACAGACATCAGCAGTTCCTGGCGTGTCGGACAGAACAGGTTGGGGAGGGCACCTTATGGCCTCCTTCCCATCTTGCAAATCAAGCCACAGCTAGAGATGGATGTTAATGAACGGCCATCCATTATTTAATAAGCTTGTCATCAAAGAGCCTGCAGCTGCGCTGCTGTTACCTGGCCAGGACATTACCCACAGCACTGAAAGCCTGAGCCCACCCCAACCAGGAAAAGGAATTAAGAGCATTTCCCAGGTCTTTGAGGCATACAACCCGAAGAGAAACACGACTGCCCAGAGGGGAGCACAGGACCATCTTCAGGGGAACCACTCAAGCCCAAGTCCCAGCAGACACTGGTGAGCAGGGGCTCACAAGCCCTGCACTGCAACTCCCCTTGCTGGCTTCAGCCTCCTACCGAACTGTCCCCCCTTATCTCCTCTCCCTGCTTCTTAGTTCTTACACCCAGGCTTGCTCCAGTCCTACCTGCTTGTCTTCCACACCGCATGAGATGCCTACCACTGGGGTAAGGCCCATTACCTGCCTCGGACAAACCTCACTGCGGCTCTCCTGACTGGAGCTCCCAGCACCAAATCTGCAGGCAGGAGAAAACCTGGACACACACATTCCTGTGCCAGCCTGTACTCACAGTAGCTGATCACCCGAGGGAAAAAACCACAGGTCTTTCAGATTCAGATGGGCATCTCTGACAGGAATTGCCCCTCCATGCTCTCCCCTGCAGAGCAGCAACCTCCCACATCAGCACGGGGGGGCAGTGGGTCCCCGAGAGCTCACACCACCACGGCAAGCTCTGCTAGAGCTGCCGACCACAGCCCTACATCAGAGCAATGATCACAAGAACCTTGACCTCAGCCTCAGTCTAGACAACAAGCACCACCTGAAACAGGAAAAAATCCTGCTTTGAAATTTAATTATTCACCCACCTGTTCCAAAATTACTGGGATAAAAGAAATGAACCACAAAGACAGACAAAAGTGGTACCATGCATGGGGAAAGTTCATACAAGCTTCACACTGCTGCCTCATCAGAACGATGACATCTTGTGAGGTCCAGGAGAGTTCTGCAGGACCCTTCTCGCTGCCCAGCGCTCCCCTCTCCCCCCAGCCCAGACACCTCCCGGGGGGCTGCTGCAGGAGCCCTCAGAATCAGCAACTCTTGCAGAGCAGGATAAAAGCTTGTCAAGATGGTTTTTGGTTCTTGTGTGTGTTTCTTTCTTTGTTTTTTTCCTGGGGTCTGTTTGTTTGTATTTTTCAACCCATTCTTACAAATATTTTGAGTTCTATATCCCATTTGAAGAGGGCCTTTGGCTCCGTGCTTTGGCCACCTCCAAGCGCCTGCTGCCATCGCTTGCTCCTGTCCCACTTGCACTCCCTCCTTTGTTATGCAAGTTGCTTTTTACAGGGCGGTTTCTTCACTAAGCTGTTGGTTGCACATGGCTCAGTACTTACTGGAAAACTGTTGAAAGAAAAATCTAAGTGACTTGAGTCCATAAATAAACCATAGAGCAAGCAGTGCGGTGTATTCTCAACAGTCTTGATTTCAACCCTTTCAAAAAGCAGCAGAGGGAAAATGCAAATTTTGTGATGCTACACTAATGTACTTCAATATTAAATACCTACAGGAAGGTAAAACCCTGCATTAACGCCAGGGTGATGTGATGGAGCGATCTGTCGCTCAGAAAAACATGCAGTCCCAAGATGTAGGTTTCTGAAGGGGTTAAATGGATAGTGAGTGGTTTTTATATTAAAATACTTGGCAATCCCAACAGGACACGAAAGTAGAAGCAGATCGCAGGGGTTTGTTCCTCCTGTAATTGGCTGTACTGTGAAAAACAGTTCTGTGCAGAATCAAAGTACCGCTTGAATTTCGTTAAGGCTGGAAGAAGGCCGAGTTCCCGGAGCTTGCAGAGAGGTGCTGCTGGGGCTGGGGCCACCGACCCCCATCCAGGGAGCTGAGCCCGCCAGGTACCGGGTCCAGCTCCGGAACCGCTCTCAGCTCTGGTTCATGACGCGTGCAGAGCAGGGCGGAGTCCACAAAGGGCTCAGCGAGGCTCAAAGTTCATTCCAGATTTAAGCACGCTAGTCCTCAGGACCGCTTCAGCTCAGAAGCTCATCTTTCATTAGGAGTTTACGTAAGACTGCAGGATGGCAGATGTGAATTAAAGGTTTCAGAGACCAGCTTTAAAAACAACTTTATGGAGAGACTTAAATGGGTATTCACTTGTGAAGCTGCTGTTGGAATTTTAACTTAAGACCTTGTAGGAAATCAGCTAGAAGTCCCTTATACTCTATAATTTAAACAGGCTTCTGGCACAATTCGTGTTACTCCTGAGTGTAATTCAGAGCTCTGATGATGAATCTGGAGTTCAAAAGATGAACTTGCAAAAATAAACCCAAAACACACAAGAAGGCAGACAGTGAGTAAATCAAAGGTTAATACAGCTCTAAATCCTCTGTAACAAGCACGACAGATTCTTTGTGGGCAACTTTACCCTAAGAACCTCAAAAGGCAGAGATCGAAGGAAGTTTTTGATAAAAATCAAAACCCAAACACGTTTCCTTTTGCCTACATTAAGTCATCTGGGTATTTCAAAGCTGAATCACAGCAGCGAGCCGTGGCTCCGGCAGCACCAAGCTGAGCTCTGCCGCAGCTCCGCTGGGTCCGGAGCCGGGGCTGGGCTGGGTCCAGGGCTGACGGCAAAGCCACCCCTTGCTGCCAAGGGCCAGGGCAGAGCTTTCTGCCATGCTCCGTGTGACAGAAGACAGTCCCCTACCAGCAGCTGCAGAAGGATGGACTACACAAGAGCGTTCTCCGAACTTCTGGAAAGCTGATTAAAATGCATTGAGGAGGAAATAGCAAAAAACTTTCCACTTTAGTCTCTCGTATCTTGGAGCCAAAAGTGAAGAACTCCTTTTATTTGCTTCTCATTGATGCCATTAATTTCCCAATCTTTTTAAAGCTTGAAGATATTTCTTTAAAACTCTACCTGACAAAACACAGAGCTTTCCTACACTGAAGTCCTACAGGAATCATCAGCTGTCAAGCTGGTATTGGGATGAGATGACTCTAAGCTCTACCTTGCTGCAGAATTACGGCTTAACTCTCACTAATCCAAAAGGAACAGTAACCAGATTTTAATAAACTAACAACTTTTGTGAAGTCTGTGAAAGGAACATGACAGATCTAAACCAATCCTGTTCTAATATGTAACCAAAGCTCCCAGACATTTGAGAATTTACTGAGCTTGTGTCTCAATGACCATCTAATGAGGGCTGATGTGCCAGCTCCTCATCCAGCTCACTCCTCCTCCAGTCCATCCCCGTGTCTCTACCACATCCCAGAGAAATGACATTCACAGGTAAATGATACACTGTACAAAAAAGTGGGGTTTTTTTTCCACTTTAAACCTGTTGCTAATTGTACCAGATGTTCCTTATTTTTGTGTTAGGAGGAAAAGGTGAGCAAGTGCTGCCTGTTTACCTCCTGTGCTCCGCCCTGGATTTGCGGGTTAAGCTAAATGCAGAGTCTGTCTATTGCCTTCACAGAGTCATTCCAGCCAGCTTTCATGCCTGGCACTTCCTCTGGGCTTCTAGCTCTTTTTCATCCTTCCTAAAATGAGCTAAATTGAACCCAATATTCAACGATCAGGGAAATCAAGGCTTTACACAGTTCCCATGCTTTCCTTGCCTTTCTGCTTTCTACTGATCACTGAGTTAGTATCTTCGAAGACAATGAGAATGATTCCACATCTCACTTGCAGGAGGAGAAACTTCAAACCCTCTTTTGCTCTGTTTTTGTTTTGTTTTGTTTTATTTTGTGTGAGAGATAGGGCAAGCAGGGAGAGAACCCCAGACACCCACATGATAGCTGTCTGCCCTCCTTTCCCCTGACACTCTGACACTCCAAATTTCATCTGTCATTTCCCATGAAAGCACTTGGTGTTGCAGAGCTCTTCTGCAACTGTCACCCAGCTTTACATCTAAGCAGTCTACATATTTTTACCTTATAGCAGATTTTTAGGCTTGAGTTTTTACTCTATTTTTGGATCACTTACAAACAGGAAAAAAAAAAAAACCAATGTATCTTTCTAATACTTTTATTCTACATTGTGGAAAGTTAGTTTTTATTTTGCTTTTTATCGCTCATCCTTCACCTCGCTATCAATTCAGACTCCTCCCCTGGTGACAACAGCCCCATCTCACTTAAAGAACTGCTGATGAATAGTCTTGGCCAAGACTCTGTGAAACCCACTGCCCATACACACCAGCCCAGCCCTGCCTGGAGGCTCCTTTGGAGGGAGCAGTGCCAGGAGAACCTTCTCCTCCAAAAGCCTGCTTTTCCCCTTTCTAATCCATTGGCCCACCAAGACTCTTCTTATTACAGTTTCTATCAATTTGCTGACTTAATGCTTTGTGGTTTCTGGCACGCATCGCTTCCAGAAGCCTGCCATTTCATGTGCAGAACTCTTCAGCAAAGAGTCCTGGTAACCCCAGAGACTTCTTCCTTCACTGGTGCCTCCACCTGAGACCACCTCTTGGATTTATCTCATAGAAAGAGGCATCCTTCAGTTCTTCTCTGCAACACAGGTGAGAGGAATTCACTCCTCCTTCCCCTCCCCACACTGTGCTCCTTCCCTCTTCCTTTTTCTACCTCCCCTTGAAATACTTTCCTATTTAATCACGTTGGACTTTCTGTGGACTTTGGCAGGGTTTCCCCCTTGCTTCGTTTTCAACTTTTTCTCATGGGTAGTATACATTTAATAGTAGTACCTAATGTGGTTTTAAGTAAATCCTCTGTGACCTGCACACATCACACCCTTCTAATTTCTCTAATAGTAGCTCACCCATTTCCATGTAGTATTAACTTCAAAGCTAGATACTATTATGGGAAAGGCTCTTTTTGTCTGTTTCTATTATGGAAGAATATTGAATTTGACTGCATTATTGTTATCGCTCAGCAACTACAGCTCATACAATATTCCATGCGTCGTCTGGGATTAAAACCTACTTGGGATTTCCCAAGAAGTTTCTTCAAGTTGACACTTAAAGCCTCTAGAAGTTCAGTCACAGCATCACACATTGCCATGATCTTCACCCCACTTGTGGAGAGGTAGCTAAAAAAAAAAGCATCTCCTATTGCCCTTTCTATTTTGCAGGCTGTTGAATTTCCCATAGCACGTCACAGTCATCACCCGGGGCTGGTAGCTGGCAACACAGCCTTGTACACCCTCCCTAACTGTGTGATGCAAATCACTGCTGGGGATTCCACGGTGTTTTACTGGAGTCAATTCCCACTGCCACCCCAGCTCCTCAGTCACTGCTGCACACTCTGCACTCTGGCACCGCAGTGTCCTTGGGGTTATCTTCCCTTCCACCAGCTCTCTCAACCGCCTGTTTGATCAGCATCTTCACTGAAGACCAACAGCCCCACTGGAGCTCTTCAGTTTACACCTCCAGCACTTTGGCTTTTGGTCCCAGCCTGTCTCGTGTACTGTGCTGAACTGGAACCGTGAGTCCCGGCACCCAGCACCCACTGCAGCTCAGCACCTTCCTGCAGCTACCCCAGCTCAGCCTCCCCAGAGCTGCTCGCACTCCTGCTGTGCCCGTGGGAGAGGCAGGATGGGGCACACATCTCTCTGCCGCGGAGCTGGGACCTTCCAACACCTTCTGCTGGGTTTGCAGCTGCACCTCCTGTTTTCCTTTTCACAGCTCATCTTAATTTCTTTCCAGCTCAGCACTGATCCACAGAGTTTCATCACTGCTAGTGTCTTGAGTACTGATATTAAGGAGCTGCTTTCCTGCACACTCTGCATCTCCTAGTTAACAAAGAACCTCTATGTAGGGCATCATGTAACCCAAACCCCCTCCTTCAGACTCCCTATTCCCTGAAAAAGTTAACTCAGCACTTGGAAAGACTGAAAAGGAAGACACTGAATGAACTCATTGAATGCACTCACTTGGCAGTCTGGCCAGCAGTGTGTTTCTTCAGTAGTTCTTTGTTTAAACTTCTTCTGAGCTGCAGGTTTTGAACTAGAGATTTTCAGGAAGTTGAAGGAAACGTCCAAACTTGGCTCTTGCTCGAGCAGATTAATTCCTTCTGGAAATCCCACCTGTGCAGTAGATGCCGGGAACTTGCATCCGACCTCTTCCAGATGTGGGGAACGCTGCTCTGCTTCAAGTCTGGTCTAGTCCTCCGCGGTCACAAGGAGACAAGACTTTGCTTCTGTTGCATTGAGCCTGCACTCGTCCAGAGTTTGCACAGTCTGTCTCTTTGCTTGCAACCACCAACGTAACCCAACCCCAGCCTCACACTGTTCATCAGGCTGTCCTACCCAAGAGATGGAGGGTCTTCCAACCCATCATCTACTTCAGGCCAGCACATCCACCTCAAAAGTTTAAGCGCACACAATGGTACTCTTGCTTTCCACGTAGGTTCTCAGAACATAAAAACCACCAGCCACGCTGAGGAGATGAGTGGTCATGGTCAGAGGTACAACTGCCACATTCCTTTACAAAGTGCAAGACAAACAACAGGATTTCCAGTTTAGTCGTAGGATTTTAGGGGGACAGTAGGGATTCAGGGAGGAGATAAGAACAGAGGAAAGATTACCAGACCCTTCCAGTTTTGTGCCATAAGCAAGGACCCCACTGCGGCATCGCTGCCCCCTCACCACTGACATGGGAAGAGGTCTGATGAAGCTATTGCAATGTGCAGGACGAAGATGGCAGCAGAAGACCAGACCTCCTCCTCTGGCACTGGAAGCATTACAGGAGAAGACTAAAAGGTTCACCAGACCAGGGGCTAAACAGTGTCTCCAGATCACATGTTTTGGCAGCAAGTACCACTAACAGAAGTGGCTCTTGGGCACTGTAAGTAGCCAATAACATGTGATTTAAGAGAAAAATGGCAAAAAAGCAGAATAAGGAGGATTTTGTGTGATAAGCCCAGTGTGTGCTCTCACCCAGCAGCATCTGGAGAGGATTTTCTCCAGCAGGCAGGGAGGAACTCGATTACATCCAGTTAACTGTGCTCTAAACTGATTATGCATGTGCCAGGCTAATGGATTACATTAGCAAGAGGAAAAATAACATCCAATCAATCTCAATTTACTGCAGACCACACCAAGGCCTGAGAGAAGAGAAACCATTCTGCAAACTACCCCCACTCCTGCTGCATCCTTCAAGCTATCAGCGAGACCCGGCGCTACCACCCCTCCGAAGGCTGCAAGGACCGCAGCGACGCTTGGCGTGACCCACGGGCAGGGTTTTCCATGAAGTCCACTGCCAACCCCAGCCACTCGGGAGCGAGATGCTGCGAGCCCAGCCACGGCATGGCTCTGAAACGGGCTGCTCTCCGTCTGGCACTGCGCTGCAAGGCGAGGTTCCAGCAGCTCCAAGAACTGCCCATGCCTCTTACAAACCCGAGGACCGTGGGCCACTGTAGATTCAGGGTCTAGATACAGACCTTTTGAACTCTTGTAGCGTGTATTTAAGAGAACGATATTATGTGTTAAAACTCTCAACAGAGCTTTCAAACACCTCGTTTCTACACACAGCTCCTGCTTGTCTCTTTCCTCCCTGAATTTGCTGGAGCTTCCCATTCCTAGGGAAAATCCAGGAGTTTTGAAATCAAATGTGTCTGCACCGTGACGTTGGTGGGCAGCTGTACAGTCCAATGTCAAGCTGGAAATTCTCATTACATGATGAGAAAATATTCAAAGAAATAATTAAGAAGCACAATACCATCTGTGTGTATATATATATACTTACATATATATAAAAAAAGAATCTCGCCACATTTGGGGGAAAGCAGGAAGAAAAGGATGAGGACAGAGTGAATGCAAAAAAAACCTGAGAGAAAGGAGAGGACAATGAGTGGATAGCACGTGTGAAGGGAAGGTACGCGGCTGCTTAGATTTATGGCAATTCGTACCTGATTGTTCATACTAAAGCCATTATGGGATGATTAGAGAAAAAGGTGAAGCTTTAAGTCCAGTGAAAATCAATAGAAACGTCTGGAGCAATTCTGCTGCACGAGTGAAAGGACTATTTACTGTATCCGGAGCTGCTCTTGGGTTACAGCCCACAGGGCTCGGGCCAGCGAGGGGAGGGGGCGTGAAGGAGAGGAGCGAGGCAGGGAAGGGAAGATGCTTACAAAGACACAGCATGGGGGGGGAAGTAAAGAAACAAGATGGCAGTTGCAGGCCAAACGCCGTGGATGAGACCCTGTGATGCCTCCATGCACGGTCTGTCCGTGCACGCCCACGTGCATCGTACGCAGGCTTCCCCTCCAGCCTCCTCCGCTTCCCAGCCCGGAGCGAGACTTCGGTTGCAGAGCCCAGCATCCCCATGCACAGAGCACACCAGCCCTCCTCCCCCACCCTGCCAGGCCACCCCAGCCCCCTGGGTGCCAGGAGGAACGCTCTTTGACAACATCAACGGCCTTCAAGCGCTCACGAAGAATCTCGCAGGGGTTATCAAACCACCTTACAGAAAAGGCCCTACAAAAGGTGGCAAACACCACCTTACACAATGTTTTCAGCAGCAGCTGTTGAACTTTTGTGCACAAGCATCATTTATCTGCAGCTCTATGAGACATACGAGCCCCCATGAAAGCACCACGACGCGAACGGCCCCTGGCCCAAGGCCCTGCAACCACAGCCGCTATCAGGAGACAGGCTGAGGAGCTGCACCGTGCGAGCGAGACCGGGTCCCACTGCAGAGCTGCGAGCAGCTCGTCTCCAAAGGATCACAACCCACTGCGCTTCAAAACAGATTTTCCGGTGTTCCAGCAATGAGGAAGATGAAGCAAAGCCAACCCTTACCTTATAGAGCTTCAGGCTGGCCTCGTGCCTCGAGTTCACCGTGTGAAGACGCAGCTTCTCGAGGCTGTTGGTGTAGTAGTCGCAAGCATTGCATTTCAGATGTACCGGATTCCCAATGGCCACGCACTTCAGTCTCCACTCGTTGGCCTTGCCCCCCTCCTTGATATGTGCTACCAGCTGGTATTTCTGCACGTGCTTGTCCGTCTTGCAGTGCAGCTGGAAGTTCGCCTTGAGCTGCGTGTTGTAGCGGCACAGCTTGCACTGGTAGGAGTCCCCCATCACCGCCTTCCACTCGTCCTCGGGGAGGCTGCGCTCCACGTTCATGTGGAGCCCCAGCATGTCCAGGTTATCGGTAGTGAACTTGTTGCACACAGCGCACTGGAAGAGCTTCAGCGACGGGTCGTTGGTCTGCGTGAAACTCTCACCCAAGTTCATTAGCTCCTCGGACACCAGCTGTCCGCCACCTAACCGCATGTCCAGCGGGATCTCTCCACCCACTGCACGGAGGAAAAAGGGGAGAAAGAAAGGTCAGAAAAGTGGAATTCGGTACTTACCAGAAGAAAAGCGCAGAGCGGAACAGACGCTGCAGGGCAGCCCTGGCACCCGCCACGCACGCAGCGGAAGCCAAGCGCAGCTGTGCCCCTGCTCAATCCTCCGTGCTGATGGCCGGTACCGGGTCCGAAGAAAGGACAGCGATCGCTGCCGGCGTGTAAGGCTGGGAAGGGACCACAAACAGCCCTTGCTACCCACCCGCGGAAGGAGAAGCATCCAACCCTCTGCCCATGAAAGGTGGCAAGAAAAACCCTACAAGTGTTCAGAGGATGAAGGATTCCTTAGTACCGCACTGCAAGTCTCCGTGGCCATTTCAAGAACACTGTAATGCTTTATCCTGCTGCTTCTTGCCTACCTGGAGAAGCAAGAAACGTTACCTCGGGCAGTACCTGAGCACAGTCCCTGCCAGACAAAGAAAGGTCAGCAGTCACAAGTCCAAGTCACCGCGCTGTCATCAGAGCAGAATGCGGCAAGTACGAAAAGCAATCTGGAAAGTGCCACTCCTGCACTATTACATCTCGTCTCGTGCCCGACAGCTCAAAATGGTGGCCAGTCTTCTAAAACCAGCGTTGACAGACGCTTCGTACACCCAAGGAAAAGACAACCACTATTAATAATGAGAGTGCAAGAGCATGTCAAGGAAAGCCAGCAGGATGCTTACTGCCTCTAAGTGTCAGATCTGCTCTTCAAACCAGGAGTGAACTCTGTTCCCTTCCAGCAAATGAATGCAGCAAGCTCTTATTTACATCAGAGCACCTTGAAGAGGTGGACAGAGATACTGTCTCTTTTCCAACATTAACTTCTTATGCCAAAGCACAGAGACCAACCACCAGCCTCCTCTCAGGACCTTTGCTCCACCTTGCTCTGCTTTTCCATTTTTAAGATATTTATGCTCCTCCTGCAGCTTTTTGGTATTCTACCTTGATCTTCCGTCACAGCTCAGCTTAACAGTCTTACTAAAGGAACCTTCTACAAACAACCAACAGCTACTCAGTCAATCAAAAAGAGAGATTTTTTAATTTCCTTAACTTTTAGTTTCCTACGTTTCCACCTGTTTGCTGAGCAGCAGCCAACACACCTGCCCAAAAGCTTGTGACCATAGCTGGTGCAGAGCCCAGCTTTGGGCAGCCTCTGTGCTACCATCTTTCCTGCAGTGTTCATTACCATCCTGAGCAGGATGAACTACAGCTTACAAGACAGTCTGAATGCTGAGGTCATTAGAGGAACAGCACCTGACTAGCACCGAGCAGGTCTCATGCTCACATGGAAGAACTGGTTGGAGAGGGCAAGCCTCATCTGCATGCACTGCTAGGAACATGTCTTTCCATCAGAGCAGGTAAACAACCTTTTTCCTTGACCCACTCTATCCCTCCCCTGCCACGGCAGAATTATACCCTCCGTACCGCTGCTCCTGCGTACCTGCTCACCAAGCATCTGAACATCAGGGAACCCAACACTTCCCTCTATGCTATCTCCTAATGACAGTGATTTTTTGAAGCGCCCCTTTTAGGGTATATCCTGAAATCCTCTCTTTAAAGCAAGTCTCTCCTGAACATATCATGCAGTAAAAACCCCAAAGCAGACTCTCTTCAATTATTAATCTTCTACTCAAATCCAGTTTTCAACTGAAGAGTAAAAATGGGGAAAATCTGCTTCACTTCTAGCAAAGTTCATAGCAAGTGTATACGAGTCTAATGAGCTGAGCTCATGTCAAGTGCTTATTGACACGGGAAGGGCCTCCCTCCGTAATCCTCTGCTTGAGATTTGCAACCATCAAGTGTACAATTCACAAATCACTCTCCAGACAAGCTCAGATCCATTCAAGGTCTTGTCAGGCACTTTAGGAGGCTTCAGTTAAACTACTCACAACTTCTCTCATGCCAACCGCCCTGTGCTTCAGTAAGGAGGGGCTGTGAGCTCCAAAAGGGCCCCTTCCGTGGAGCCCATCACAGATGACACTAACTTTATACACTACAAGCTGTACTACAAAAGATTGTCTATTGCATCTGTTGGTAACTTGGGAGATCTATGCTTCAGTACACTCCAAACACACTAAAAAAGGTTGTGTTCTTGACCTCCTAAGGATGCAAGCTGGGACACCACAGGAAAAAAAAAAAAAATTAATTTATAGTCATTTGAGTTCCTCCATTTTCTTTTTCTTTTTTTTTTTTTTTAAAGCATCTTCTGTTGTTCTCTCATACGACTCTCATGTCCTTCTGGACTAATAATAAACTGCACTATGAATAGCTGAAGGAAAGGAGAACATGCATGAGACCAATGAACCAGTAATGGAGCGCATCAGTAATAACAGCATCGACGGATGGACAGCGGTAGGGAGGGCAGAGTGCAGCGTGGGGAAATTAGCTCAGAGGAAACAGGTAGAGTGGCAGATCTCTCTCTTATGGCACTGTGAAAAATTCTCAGCGGCGTCAAAACAACGCAGCGACAGCAGCAATTGCAGCCAGCATCTGCCACGCATGAAGCACGGGGGTCCTGTTCTGCGTCAGCTCCCGTCCCCGGGCGCGGTGAAGGTCCAATGCACCAGGGAGCCCGTGCACGCTGCCAGCCCCAGGCAACACACAGCAAGGGGCAGGAACGTAGCAGGGCCTGACCCTCTATCTCCACTCTAACTCTTACGCTAAATTGTGTGGGGGTAGGGTGCGTGTCCCACCCCAGGGCCAACGTGAACTCGTGAGTGCTCAGTCTCAGGAAAAACACACTTAGTAAGTTAATTTATTTACGAGTGCTTTTGCCATCTGATGAGAGAAATCATCTTCTCCCTCCCTAGCCATTCCTCTCCAGCTTAATAATTCTCACCTGGTCAAGCCTCGAACCTTATTTCTCACGCTGGCATCAGAGGAATGGTTTCAGCCCAGCTTCTTCCACAGAGCAACACCACCCCTTCCACCAAGCTCACCACAGCTCTCAAAGCTTGCTCACCTTTTCTTCTCAGGGCAACACAGCGCCTAACAAACCAGCCCAACGTCTGCCTCCGAGCACCAGCAGCTGACCAGACCCTCTCACAAAGCCGCCCGCTGAACTGCTCCCACCCCTGACCAAGCCAAGGAAAAGCCATCAGGGAACACTGTAGTAGGGGAGCTTCCCCCAGCGAGGGGGGATGCTTAACGCGTGCTGGCAATAAGGTGTTTCTCCTGTTCTGCTTTGTGTTTCTCCCGTCCACGCAGGAGGGTTCTGCAGCAGCACAAACACCATCCCTCCCTCGCACACAGACACGGTGGAAACCTCTTCAGCCTCACCTAGAGATGGAGCCATTGTTGCCATGGGATTGGTGGGATCGAGCTGGAATCCACCCATCATGAACTGTGCATCTGAGGAAGCGTTGTCCATCTTCAAGTTGGGAAGGTTCATATTCTGTGCCAGGTAGTACTGGTAGAGCTCGGCCTCGGCGGGGGACGGCAGGCTGCCGAGGCCCAGGTGCCGGTTGTGTTGGATTTGGGACATGTTTTGCTGAAGCAGCATCATATTGTGCATGTGCTTCTCACTGGTCATGTGAATACGAAGGTTTCTAGCTACGTTGGTCTCGTAATCGCACACCTCGCACCGCCACGTAGGTTTGGTTTTTGGTTTGGTGGGGGAGGGGGCCCCACAGGTGCTACCGATGTTGGCGGCCGCGGCCGCCGCCGCCGCCGCAGCCGCCGCCGCCGCCCCAGCCGTGTGGCTGAAGACTTGCTCTCCCCCTCCGTTCTGCAGGTTCTGCATGTTGTTGAGATGCTTGTCGGACTGCATATGAATACTGAGGTTGCCTTTGGTAGTAGTGGAGTAGTTACAGACCTCGCAGCGGAAGGGCTTGTAACCACAGGTGTAGCTCTCACCCCGTGCCAGCCGCGGGTGTGGCTGCCCACTTTTGCAGTAGACACAGGAGCCCCCCGGCTCGGGATGTTTCTCCTTCATGTGCGCCTCAAGCGTCTGCTGGTACTTGTAGTGCCAATTGCACTTGGGACACTTGAGTGTCTTACATGAGTTGCGAGAATGCATCATAGTCATGTGGCCACCCAGCGACCGCGAGGAGCCCAGGACCGTGTCGCACTTTGGGCACTCCACGCCGCTCCCCGAGGGGCACTCCCCACCCCCAAGTTCACAGAGGGGGCCAGCATGCTGGTGATGGGAGATGTAGCTCCCGTCCTCGCCCTCCGCGCTCTCATTTGGTTCTGGTGCTGTGGCATTGTCTTTATTGGCACTTTCATCGATAAAGTCCAGCCTCCTGCTGCCCTCTGCCACGCTGGCTCCACCACCCTCATTGTTAAAGCTTAAGTGATTCCTCCTGTTTGCACCATCAAAGACAAAGGAAGAAGCAGAATTAGAACTAGTAGAAGCTGTGCCCCGCGACAGGGTCTGGAGCACGTTAGGCATTAAGGGAGAGTTAGAAATGCTTTGGTTTGAGAGAGCAAGGTCCTTTTTGCTGCTGCTGCTGCTGCCACCGCCTGCCGCGTCCCCAGTGTCCTCCTGGGGCCGGTCCTCCAGTTCATCCTCCAACTCGCTCGGAAACAGTCCTTTGCAACCCTCATCGTCCTCGTCTTCTTCCTCTTCCTCCTCCTCCTCCTCCTCTTCCTCCTCCTCCACATCCTCCTCCTCCTCCACATCCTCCTCCTCGACTGGCTCTGCCTTTTCCGAGAGGCTGTCCTGGTTGCCCCCCTCTTGCTTCTCCCCCTCTGCCGCCCCAGGGTCCTTCCCCTCTGAGGATTTGGTGGGACTGGAAGCCAGCGGGCCCAGGGGGACTGAGGTAATGGGAGTCTTCAGAGCCGAGCTGGTCAGCCCGCCCAGGTTGAGGAGTGCGCCAGAGGCCAGGACGCCTGCCGCCGGCGGCTCTGCTCCGCCGGCCGCCCCGGTCTGGAGGGCCTGCTCGCCTTCCATGCAAATGCCACTGAATTTACCATAAAAACTGTGTCCAGGGCCTATGAGGTTAGCTGCGGAAACAAGAGGGTGCTGAAAGGTTTTGTTTTTTGGTTCCAGAAAGCTTACAAGGGGTTCCTTGTCTTTGCCTATCCCTTGGATGATAGCGGAGATGTTCTTATTGCTAAGAATTTTCCGCTCCTCCTCACTCAGAGTCATTCGGTGGTCGTGCACCGCGTGGGTCACGAACGAGCGGACATACCCAAAGGAGAGCTTGCACAAGAAACACATCAGGATGGGCTTCCTCTTCCCGTAGAGCACAAAGCCATCGAATTTGGACAGGTCCACATTGTTGGGAACATCTTTGGATACGCAGGAGCTTTTGGCAGAACCGTCGCTGTTCAGGTAATCCTTGTTGCTTTTGTGTCGCACATCGAAGACGCGGAAGCTGTGCAGGACGGGGCTGATGCCCGCCAGGGCTGAGGTATTCGGGAAGGCCTGGTCTGAGCCCTCAAACCACTTCCCGAAGGATGAGGCTATGTGGAAGGTGTTGATGATCTGTGGGTAGACGGGAGCGGCGGCGGAGGGCTCTCCTTGCTTGGGCAGAGAGTTCGGGAGCAGCGAGGGGAGAGCCCCGCTGCCGCTGCCGCCGGCACCCCCGCTCTGCACCAGCTGGCTGAGGCTCTCCACGATGTAGGCCGAGCCATCCGGCTGGTAGACGATCTCGCCGGCCAGGTTCTCCACGTCGCTCTCCTCCTCCCCGTCCTCGCTGCTCTCGCTCCCGCTCTCCCCCCTGAGCGGCGGGGGCGGGCGGGCGCCGGCGCAGCGGTGCTCCATGTAGCTCTGCAGGCCGGCGAAGGAGGCGGCGCACTGGCCGCAGCTCACCTCCTTGCCGGCGGGCTCGGCGCCGGGGCCGGCCGCGGCGCTGCTCTCGGGGACGTGCTCGGGGAAAGGGACCCTCAGGCTGTCCAGGGGGCCGCGGCTCTCCGCCGCGGGCTGCTCCATGCTGCCGGCCGTGTCGGGGAGGTGGGCGCTGTTGAGATCAGTCCATTGCTGGTGCTGAGGGATGCCGCACCCATTGTCCTTCCCGGGGATGACGGGCGAGTCACAGCCTTCCATGGCAGGGCCGGCACGGAGCGCTCATTGCACCCGGTACGGCTCGGACCTGCAGGTGAGGAGAGAAGGAGAAAGGCAGGTGAGTCAGAGCGGAGGGACGGTTCCCATGCAGACCCCACACCACCGCCAACCCTGCTCTTCAGGACCAACCGGGAGGCTCGGAGACCCGCCATCCCAACATGGGCTCTAGAACAGGCGGCCTGGCCTCGGGTGAAGCACCGCTGGAAGCGAGCAATGGGAACACAGCGGAACCAGGAACGCAGGAGGCGAATCACGGGGTCCTGGAAGGTGGTGAAACCCTCCCCCCAGCACCCTTCCTGAAGGTGGGCAGGAAGATTGTGGGACCCGCACTGCTGCCCCCAAAGCTTTCTATCTTCAGAAAACAAACAAAAAAGTAACAGAAAAGCTTCTGACAGAAACAGAGTTAACAACAAACAGTGCTGGAGCTTTAAAATATCATAAAATCTGTACCCTGTGGCTCCCTAAGCCAGATGCTGTTATTTTTGGGTGATTTCCTTCTGTGAGCAGTTCAGGGAGCACAGAAACAGAGCTGCCACACGTGCACCTCTGTGGTAGACCATGAGACCCAGAGCAACTCACAGAGATTTTGGAGTAGCAGTGTTTGGTATGCACAGGAGATTTAATTGCTGTGCTCTGGACAGAGTTTAAACGGAGAGAGACGTCAGGAGAGAAACCAAACAGGAAATTCCAGATCTGACAAGGGTCCATCCTGGGGATCGGGAAGCAGTCAGCCCACCACACTCCAGGAAGCTCCCGGAGATCCCGCAGGGCACGGTCTCTGTGCGCAGCCAGACTGCCCTCACCCCTACAGACAAATGGCTGAAGCAGACCCTGGAGGAGAAGGAAGGAGACGACCTTCCCACCACTTCGATTTCACCAAATACAAGACCTGGAGAATTCTCAGTGGCTGCCAGGAGGCCAGCAAGGCTGGCCTGCTGAGCATGGCTGACATCCATGGCTCCTCACCACCTCTGCCCTGTCTGCTGCATCCCACCAGTGTCCCTCGCATCGATCCTAACAGAGCCAGCTCGGCAGGACAAGCCCTCCAAGAGGTTACAGACCTAAGAGATTAGGCAGCGCTGCCATTAGGAGCTGGAGCATTGTAATGCAGACCACAAATCAGCAGGAGATGGCCCGTTCAGCTGCAACCCTTCCAAGAATCCTGCCTGCAAAGAAGCATTTCTGCAGCCTGCTTCCTACAGAGAGCTCCTGCGCAAGCCGCATGGAAGGAAACATCAGCAGAAATTAAAGCACTATTACCTCATCTGTAACAGGGATTTTTAACTTGTGCTCCACACATTTCCTTGGGTTTACAGATACAAAGCATAGAAAGCAAGTGAGGAAAACACTGTGCACGCAGAGGCCACCTCCACAGCTCTACAATCTGTGAGCCAAGAGACAAATCAGACTTGTGCTCTAGATCCATCATCATCAATGGCACACAGGAATTTTTCCACAGTATTTCATCTTCCACCAGCTGAACGCAAGCATCGCTTTGCTCATCAGACTGATCCAAAACGGAACAGTTTCTGCAGACAGTCAGCGTACAGGTTTGGAAGGCAGGGTGGGGCAGGGATTGATCTGACAGTGTGTTGCTCTCTTAACCAGACTCGGTAGGGTTTACTCGAATACTACTGTCCTGCTTGACTTCTGGTGAAGTTGGAGAAAAAGTATTTACAAACACCAGTGAAGGTAGAAAGCAACAGTTCTCAAAATGAGCATGGAGAGGAGGCTGGAGAAGGCGGCGTAGGCACAACAGTGAAAAGATCCACAGCATTCACACGGTATTACCTCACAGCATTCCCCGTCCTCACCTTCCCTGGATCCTATGCCATACACAACTGTCTGGGGTTGCAGCACTGGGAATAGTGACTTGATTTGCAATAAAAATAACCTGGTGCAGTGAGTGGAGAAAGAAGAGTTCCATAACCCTGCTGCCAAAAGGCTCAGTCCCCTTACCCATCCAGTTCTGCTCACCTCGGCTGAAACAGCGCTTAAGCGCTGCGGCAGCTCTGACTCGCACCAGTGCTCTCCCACGGAACACTGGTCCCTAGCTGTGTGTCTTCTTCAAGCTGATCCCAGGCCCTTCTGCACTGATGCTCCACATTCACCCTCCCACAACACAACACGCTCTCTCCCTCTCACTGCTACCTTTCACACTGACAACTGCAATCCTACTTAAACCAAAACAAACTCACGTTGGGTGAAAAAAAACAGAGTAAAATAGAAACTCCTTAAGCCTCATACTTCTGCCAAGAATAGTCCTGGGAATATCTACACAGACTTCAAGCACCCCACGACACGTTAGACAAAAAGCATCCTGCTTGCCAGCACAGCTCCCCAGGAAACACGCCCGGATGAAACAACACGCTAACCTGAGCGTCTCCGTTATCAAGAATGCTTGATTGGCAGGAAGATGCCTGATTGACACTTGGGCCAAAAGGGTTAGCAGGGCTGACAGGGCGGGAGGGTTAACAGCCTGATTGCAAAATCAATGTAATAAATGCTTGGTAAGTTACAGGAACATGCAGGAAGAGGAGGCCGCGATTGATAAAGGACTGCGGCTTTGATGCTGCACTGGGGACTTGTTTATTGACAAGAAAGCCAATCTCTTCTCCCAGCCAGGCTGGGCCAGTCAAACCTGCAAGCGCTTACCAATTAATTGGTGGGCTTTTCTGCCTTGGGTTGCTTTAACATTTCTCCTCCCACTCACTCCCAGTTAACCAGCTCAGGAGATGCTCCTCCAAAGGAATCTTCTCTCCTCTCCCTTTCCTTGACACAAAGGAGCCCTTCCAGGGCAGGTGGAAGACCCACAGCTGATCCATGGCCAGCCAGAGCTCCTGGACACTGGACAAGTGCCTACACAAACTCAAGCTTTTCTTGCCTGTTCGGTTCATGACTGGAGCTATTCCTGAAGAACGATGCTGAGGTGGGAAGAGGCACAGAAATACTTATTTCTCTTCGCACAAAAACTGCAGAGATCGTCCCTTTAAACTGAGAGAAGCAATTTCCTTGTTAAAGGAAAGCAGACTAAGCAGGAGTACAAGGTAGTTATTAGTCCGCTATTGCAGGCCCTGCATCTTCCTCCACCCCTAAGCGACCCACAAGGGACATGGAGAGCTTACAAAGACAGACGGACCACCGCGCGCTCCACACCTCCGTCCTCCCCCCACCCCCCCGGCCCTCTCTGCTCTGTTTATCAGCCAGTCAATAAGAAAAGGTAGTTCTTACTTAAGGAGGCAGAAGTCAACTCGTCAGGTCGATCAGCACTCTGTCTGTAAACATGGTTTCCCGTAAAATCAATGAACTCCAGTTACAGAGAGAACAGCCAGAGCGCCGGAGACTCCCTGCGCTCCCACAACCCCGGCTGCGGGGAAGGGCTCTCCCCGTCTCTTCTCCAGCCTTGCATCCCACCAGCGCTCCACGCAGCTCACGGTGACCCAGAGCTCCTGCTGCTCCCACCACCATGCCTGCTGTGCCTCCAGCACACGGGCCGCCCAAGCCCCTGCTCCTTCCTTGCAGCATGCCGCGTCTTGCAGCCCCTCCAAGCGGATCTGGGACCTGGCCAGAGGAGCGCGGACACGGCAAGGCAGGGAGTGCTCTGTCAGGGCAGGAACAGCAGCCTCACTGGTCCAGAGCTGCGCTACATCTGGATGGCATGGTGCAATTGAAAGCACTGTGCCACGCGCCCCACACTTTCAAGAGCTTCTACTAACCACAGCCGGTGGTTTGCAGCCACGGTCTGTCCGGGACACAGGTCAGTCCCCACGTCTTCCCCCGTCACCTCCTTGCAGCCCCCAGCCCCATCCGCACAGGACAGGACATCTTCCAGCAGCGCTCCGACCGCCCGGGAGCGGCTGGTGCTAAAGCAACACCCCTGGCTCCCCCCGCGAGCTGGGGGCTCCTGGGCAGCCCCCAGCCCCTAGCACGGGGCTGCTTCCTCCCCAAGGACAGGCGCAGCAGCACGGGCAGCAGGGATGGGAGCGGGAGGGAGGAGGGGGTTCCTGCTGTTGCCCAGGCTTCCCGAGAATTAAATATGAACAGCCGTGCTGTGTAATTTTAAATTGTTAATTAGCACAGGGTTAATTAGGCGGCCCTTTCACAAGAGGCTGTTTGGCAGTAAACCAAGACTGGAAGCAATGAGGAAGGAGGAAAACAAAAGGAGAAAGAGACAGTGAGAAACTGTTCCCTCAGCTAATGACCCACATGGCACCATGAAAAAAAGGGTGCTGAGGACAGGGAAAAGATGCGAGCAGATGCGTTACATCCGCAGCCATTACCCTCGGCGACACCCAGCGCGACGGCCCCCCCGGCCCTGCAACGAGCAGGGTCTGCTCCCTGGAGCATCCTGGCCAGCGCCACAGCCCTTTGCCATGGCTGCACAAAAGACGCGGCCCAGGCGAGACCTCACAATCAGCAACTGAACTTGAACGGTTCCTGTTGGGAGAGCACGGCGCAACGGCCTCCGCAGTCGGTAAATACAGACCTACCCGTGGTGCCCACACCGCTCTGGAAATCGATACCGTAAATACCAGCCGAGGGACTGCCCTCGATTAGCCCCAGCACAGGGGCTGCCGGCTTGGAGGGGAAGTGGGAAGGGACGGAGGCAAGAGGACAGACAGCAGGAGCAGCAAAGGTGGGCTTAGATGCTCTGCGCACAGCCCTCCTGCCACGCTCTGCTTGGCCCTTTGCGATGCCCTCGGAAGGACAGAGCCTGGCAAGTGCTAACATTCAGGTCAGCCAAGAAGCTCCTGGTCCTAGGAACGGTACTCAGCGACACTTGTTCCAGCCTAAACACTAGGGACGGACGTACCAAAGGTGCCTGAGCAGCCAAGTAAACCTCATGATCCCTCGGAGCAGGTCTGTTCAAAGCTCCCGTGAGAGCAGGGAGGGGGGAAGCAAGGCCATCACCATGTCCCTCTGGAGAGGAGACACCGTGGGCCCAAAGCACAGAGTCCTTCTGTGCCACTTCCCTGCACCTGGCACTACAAAGCCTTCCTGGAACGCTTGGGAAACCGCATACGGTACGATAAAAATACGATGCACCATAAAAATCATTACCTAGGATCGAGAACTCAAAAACGGGAAGAACAGAATGTGTGTTGCCAAAGCAACTTTAATTTTGCTCCTTTATGCATATGCATTATGATACTGTCTTTAATTACATGATCACACACTGCCTCAGTAAGCAGAGTGGTCACATAAGAGGGTAAAATAAGGTTGCATGAACATGTTGTCACTTTCTGAGATTTATACAGCAGCTGTTACCACAAAAATATGTGGAAAGTCACTTCCTAGAATAGAAAGATCATTTGAAATTTCCTAAGCAATGAGGGCTGGATATCCAAGCTTGGTAGCAATACAGAGGTACTTTCATTTCCCAGTCTCATAAAATACTTTTATCATCTGAGGTGAACAGAAGTTACAGGTCCCAGCTCACTCCCATTCATTCAGGTGCCAAATGGTAGTAAGAATACTTGCCAGCCTAAGGGAAGTGTGGGGAACTCTGCAACAGGACTTGAAATATTAGGATAAAATGGTGTTTATGAGCCATGATCCAAGCATAATAGAGATTGTGGATGCACAGCTTGAAGAGTGATTTCTAGTTGGGGGTTTTTTTAATCCAATTCAAAAAAAACCCAACAAAAACCCCCCAAACTCACCCTGAAAATAATGATAATTATTTGCCAAGTCCAATGTTTTAAAGAAGAAATTATAAACTGATTTTCCTCTTTCACATAGCAAGTCACATCTTGCACCTTTCCAAGCAAGACCAAGTTGTGTTTTGGCACACACCTGATGACAGTGGAGTTGCCTCACCACCGAATGTGGTTTGCTGAGTAGTCATAACGAGATAGCAGCCTTGCCAAATCCTGAACAAGCTCTACATTTGGCCTTCTTCCTCTCCTGCGGTTAGGCTTTACCAACCAAAAGCCCAAGCTCTGACTTGACTTTTCTTAGAGTGCCTCTGCAGACACTGCTCAGTGACAGACTCCTGTTTCCAGATGGATGCACGACCACGTCCAACACCACTGCACCAAAGTGGAATTAGCCAGTCAGACCTGCCTGCTGGTGGAAGAAAGACCCAACCAACACCGACTCATATGTTTCAAGACCTGCTGACAAGAGTCCAGAGGCTGCAAGTCCTCATGGACTAGCTTGCTATCCTGGCAAAGCCAAGAACGCGTAGCATCATAGACTCATCTAGAAAAGACCTTTAAGATCATCGAGTTCAGCACGGCCAGGTCACCCCTAAACCATGTCCCTCAGCATCTACACAGCTTTGAAACCCCTCCAGGAACAGGGACTCCACCACTGCCCTGGGCAGCCTGGGCCAGGGCTTGACAAGCCTTTTGGTGAATTCACACGCTTCTGTGCAAGCTGCTGTGAACACTTTGTGTTCTCCCCTCTGAAGGATTCTAGCCAGTAGGTCTTAAAGGGCACGAGACGAGTACGAGGCAGCACACAGTGGTCTACAGAAAGCAAAGATCCATCGGGCACCTCAAAAGGACAGGACCGTCTTCTCTCAGCAGGACGACAACCACATGGAGGGCTTGCCTTTGGCAGCCGGCTGCGCTCCAGACCTGGCACGTTGACAATGCAAACAAGCGCTGCACTGCGCACGCTCATTAGCAGGACAGAAAATGCAAGCGCGCTCGTACACACCGGCTCACATGCACAGGCACAGCCAGTTCCTCAGATCTTCACAGGGTCATTAGCATAAACAGCTTTTCAAGCAGCAGGAAGCAAAGGAAACGCTGAACAAAACAGGGCTGAAAGCTGTAGAGCTCAAGCACTTGGCATGAAACTCAGAGAAAGGGTCTCCTTGAAAAGGTGAACCTTCTACATTATCCACATTTTTTCCTCTGTCCTTCACACCAGCTAAAATCGAGCCAATGAGAGTGACACAAGACTCGGGCAGCTTTTCAGAAAACATTTTGTTATGAACTATTCTTCCAAGTTTGCTGATCCCTTTGAGCCAGCTACTGTACTACACACAAAAATATTTATGTAATCATCAGCCCACTGCCATTGAGAGCAGAGCAGCCCAAGGAGTGCCAGAGGGGTCCAAGCGAGCAGCCAGGGAGAGGAGCGGTTGTTCCTCCGGAGAGGCTCTGCGCTGGAGTATTTCGTAGCAGAGGTAAACTGGCTCAAGTCGCATCTCTGGCTACGAAGCAAAGCACGTGCTTAGTTCACAAGTGGCATGGCATTTACAGGCTCCCAGGACAGAGGGATTGTTTTCGGGTCCTGCACAAGCCTCTCCTCCTGTGTAGGACAGAAGTTTTGGATTTTGTTTCCACACTGGTTTGTTTCAAAACATCACACATTCCACAATCCTGCAGTTGCGCAACGCACCCCTTTGCTCTAAAAACCCAACGTTTCTTGTCAAATGCTGTTTCCAGCCTCTGCTGCTGCATAAATAACTATGTTTGCATCTGGTTCACATTTTCAGCGCGCTGTTGTTGACCTAACTCCAAAACTAACCAAAGAGCTGTCGAGGACAAACTGCCTCGCTCCATCGCACAGATTCCATGGTACCCTGCGTGCCCCTGAACCTTAGGGCCGCAGGAAGAGGGCTTCACTGTTCCCCGTTCTGAAGCTGGCCCCTTCACCCTCCTGTTTTCACCCTGGGAGCCTCTCCAGCAGCCTGTACCAGTAAGAGCTGCCCCAGCTCTGTCTGGGCCGCCTGATCCCTTCTACAAGGGACAGTTACATCCCTAAGACCTTGCACTAGGCAAGACTTGCACCCACCCAACCCACAGAGATGCTTGCTAAGAGAGAAGCGCCGGACAAGTTTCAAACACCATAAAGACACACATGCGCACATCCAAGAAGGTGTTTACACCACCCTGAATCCAAGGAGAAAGCGCAGCATTTACAGCAAGACGGTGGGATGCAAACCACAGCAGTGACTCCTGGCAGCGAGAGATGCCAGCTGGCTTCTGTGGCTCATCACCTCCCATCTCCCAGTCACTCGACGCACGGAGCGACCCCACGCAGGCAGAAACAGCTTTGGCGTTGGCACTGCTGCCCCGAGAGCCGGCTCCCCCAAACCACCGCGGCAAAGCCTCCACCGGCCCTGCTGCACAACCTCGGGAGCAGGCCCAGCCAACTCCAGCGGGCCCGGCCCGAGGAGCTCATGCTCCACGGTGCTCTCCGAGCTACGCTCTTCACGTGCAGACGCACATGCCTAGGGAAGAAGCCCTGCCAACGCTCTTTCCTTCTGCTGATTTACCCAAACAACATGTGCGCTCCAGACTAGTGTCAAGGGCCAAGCAGAGGGTAACAGTCAGATTCATAAGTCATGCAGATGTCCTCTGCCAGGGCTCAGATCCAGTCCTTGTTAGGAAACAGACAGGCTGCCTGGTCCCGGGGCTCCGCTGCTCCTTCCCACCCCTTTGGACAGGGCGAGCAGGCCGAGCAGCATTAGCTCATTCAGGAACCGTTCTGCTTGCTGCTCCAACAAACTACGCAGCCGTCCGATACCTCCGTTCCCAGTTACACACTGGTGGCGCAAAGCCCCGCTGCAAAGGTCACCAAGATGCGTGTTCCGGTTGGCTATTAACGTTTCCGTACGGAGCATTTTTTACTGGTCACAGATGTATCACTGCAATCTAACATAAAAACCCGTAACACTAAAACGGGTAAAGAAACCTGTCAGTATGGCTGGGAAGCCTTCCCGTTCGGAGTGACTTTTAGGCAAACTTTCAGCAGATCCAGGCGGTCCCATGCTCCTGGAAACAGAGCATCTGCATGCTCATCTGCTACCAAAACAGTGCCCTGCTCTGACGCGAGGTACAGTCCAAGCATTTTCTTTACCTGGTCAGAATAAACCCTCCTGATTGCAACAACCAACAGGAGTCAATAACCACACACCGCTCAACAGCTCAAAGTCTCAAGTTCATGCTCTCCTTGTCCGCGGCACGCAGCCGCTCTATCAGCCACTACATCCCTGATACACTTCAGAACAAACACAACTCTTGTGAAAGTTTAACCACCTCACAAAGGAGAGCTGACACAGATTCAGATAAACGCAGGTTTCAAAGCCCGTGCCCAGTGGACCCACAGGGGCTCCTGAGCTGGGTGGAGGCTTCGTGGTGGCACCTGTGAGGGATGCAGGCACCTTTGGAGATGGGGAAGGAGGCTGCCACACACGCCTGCTTCTCCAGACCTCCAGGACTGAAAGTGTTACTCTGCTGCTTGGCCTCTTGCTAATTGTGGGTTTTATTTTTATTTCCTATTACCCTCTTGCACACCTGATGAGATTATCTTACCGGAACTGACACAGCTGGAGGCTGTAGCCATACATGGAGCCTCTCAGGAGGCAATGCAATTTTATTTTCATTGATCAGAAATCAGCAGGGCAGTAAATGATGGGAAATTCCATTAGGAGAAATACTGGGCCATAAGATCCAACTATCTAGGTACACCCAAATCCCAGAAAGTCCCTTTTTTCCTTGAAGTCCCATCTGGATGCTGACACAGCGAGACGTCTTCCTTCCTCTCAAAATGGAGTAAGCTACTAACCTGATATTCTTAATCGCAGGCTGCTCTGCCGGAAGCGGAGGCAATGCTGTCAGAACAGCCCCAAGGGTTCACTTAGCTGACACAAAGTCTTTGGTAGAGGCAGCAGCGTTCGCTCCCCTGGCGCAGCCTGGCAGGCTTCTGGGGGCCGGTGGAGTTCCACAGCACGTGCCCAATGCCACAGCTTTGCTCTCACGGGCCAGGCAGCGCGAGAGGTGCCAGCAGGTCAGGGTATCAGCCAGCTCTTGGGTGGTCCCAGCAGAGCCAGAAGAAGCCGAGGTGATATCCAGTGCGTGCTCCCATTCCAGTCCCATTCGGAGGCCGGGTCCCCAGTAAAGCATTACAACTTGGCTGCGGAGGGAGCAGCCCCCTCCTTCTGCACAGGCCGGGGGCCTGGGGCACACACTGCTCGGGGCAAACCCCTCCTGACAAAGCACAACACCATTACAAACTCATCTG
Source organism: Todiramphus chloris collaris (assembly GCA_025345505.1). Lineage (NCBI taxonomy): Eukaryota > Metazoa > Chordata > Aves > Coraciiformes > Alcedinidae > Todiramphus > Todiramphus chloris. Next base: position 22,199,131 of record JANVCC010000037.1, on the reverse strand, counting down.
AGCCCAAACTGAGGATCTCATTTCAATCCTTCTCTTTAAAAACACCATGTACACAGAAGATGTGCTCAACTCCACACTCCTGGATCCAAATCCCACCACTGGGCCTCTCCGAGATTAACCCAGAGGACATGCCGACCCCTAGGAGCTGGGTGTGACCTGACCTGCTGTTAATTCCTGCACATGGCTGGCTTGGAAGCCGGGTCCTTCACCTCCTGCAGCAGGATGGACAACCCCTTCAGCAGAGCGGGGGTTAACAGAAGCTGACCGCAGCACAGTTGTTAAGGTAATCAATACCAGTGAGATACTAAAGCAGCATAAGCCACGTTATTGATTGCTGAGCAGATGATAAAACTGTTTATTATGATAATTGCAGGGTGCCTGCAAGATGCTCCTTGTGCTGTCTTGAGCTTTTTACAAAAATAAGAACTGCCAGAGCACAACCTTGTGCGTGCAGCCCTTCTGAACCTGGGTGAGAGCCCTGCACACTCTGCTCTGCCAAAGCAGCAGCCCCCAGCCACCTTCACCTCCAAGCTACGGCCTGGATGGAGAAGGTCACATTACCAGACACAGTCCCTGAACTATTTATCACACACACACCTCGTATCATGGACTCGCTCTCACACCCCTCCCGTATTTGCCTTTCACTGCAGCATCCCCTTCCAGGGAAGCAAGACCTCAAATACTGAGATTTGTAACTTCAGTTCTGGACTCTCCTTCTGATCAGCTGGAAATCAAAACTCAACTTCCCACTGCAAAACATTTTCTTCAGTATATCAATTGCTTTTTTCCCCTACTCCAGACTTTTTACAGTTTTCTACATCACTTTGGGACAGCTGAACAGTATTTTTCCCTTCAGGATCTAAATTACTGTGCGATGCATAATTATCCTGGAGTTCAGTCTTCTGAACTCCAGCTATGCCCCGCCTGGGAGATCCACCTCTGCGTAACACTGGGTGCACGCGCCTGGAAACGGGCGACGCGCAGCGCCTGTCACCGGGCCACCGTCTGCCTGCCCGCTGAGCAGCTGATCTGCCAGCACAAAGCCAGACAGCATTCTGACTCTGAACCTGCTCCAAATACCAAAACGTTTCTCTTGAATTAAACACAGTAACAGGCATCAACTGGCCTTCAGAAGATAAGCAAAACGCAAGCTGCCAGATACAGATATCTACCCTGGCAAGAGCATCCATTACTCCTCCATCAGCAGGAGCGGGAATAAAAACTGTAACGTAACTGGGTTCCACGTTGCCACCACTGCCAAATGACAGCTGAAAATGAGTTTAACAAGGGCTGAAGCTCCAGGGTTCTGTCAGCAGCTCTACGGGCAAGTAATTATGGAGTATGGGTCCCATTATGGACAAGACTCTGACAGCTTCATCTCGGTACTAACCCGAAGGACCACATGCTACGGACCGCAGGCAGTACTCGGTGCGACCTCCACCATTCTGGCTGGCCATTTTCACGCAGTCTGGGTCCTCCTCTCTAAGAAATCACAGCCAACATTTGCAAAATAAACTTTTGAGCAGTCTCTCCATAGGCTGGCCTCGACCTGGATTAGACCACAGACGGTGCTGCTGGCTAATGCTGTAGCCCTTCCTCTGCCAGCCTTCTCCCTGGCACGGGAATGACCTCCCTGCTCCCGCGTGCCTCCCCCTTGCCCCCCACTGCCTCGATGAGCGGCAAAAGCCAGCAGCTGATTCTCACCCAAGTACTCTGGGTGAAAGAGAAAGCCTTGTGCAGCCTCACAGCCCCTTCACCCTTCTGTTGAAGAATCGACTCCTTTCTAGGCTGGTCTTTCCCATGCACATCCGTATCACAGGAGACTGGTGAGGATGGCATTTTACCTCTCCAGCTCGCTGGCAGAGCAGTTAAAAGGTTAGTGATGGACACCATGATCAAAACAGCACTCCCACCCACACAGCCTTGCCTTAAAGGCTGGAGGTTGAATATAAACTTCTAAAACTTGTCCCATCTCAGCCCAAACACTGGTAACGGGCTGCAGAGCCTCACAAAACTCATCACAGAGGTGTTAGAGGGCTGGGGCTGCTCTGTCAGACTCTCAGCAGTAATTCTAAATATAATCAAGATGATAACAATCCTCTCACTAAAATCTAGGGGTCTCCATCACCCCTAGAAAGGGCTGGCCTCCACCCTTCCCTTCCCACCATGGCCAGAAGGCACAGAAGAGTCAACCGCTGCCAGCGTCAAGCACCAGAGGGTCAGGTTCTCCACGAGAAGGGACCCTTTGCCGTTCCTAGAAAATCCACTGTCATTACAGCCAGCCCCAGCTCCAGACCTGCGAGCATTCTGAAGGCCACCTTCTCTGTCTGAAGCACTAACACGTGCCCCTCAGCTCTACAGGCAATGCTTCCTGCGCACTTGGGAGCCACGCGGCAGGCAGCGCTGCGTGCCAGCGCTACACCCCAGCGCTACAGGGTCCTCCCTTGGCGACAAGCCGAACACCACTGACCACGCTCGCTAGGACTCAGGGTGGAGGCAGCTCCCCAAAGCCTTACTGGGATTTAATTCCCGCCCTTCTGCTCTAGAACAATATTCTAGGAAATGATTCAGAGCAGTAAACAGTTTTGTTCTTCTCCTCCACACACCTGGAGGAAACCGGGGGCATTTCAACGACAGAGAGAGCACCTGAACGGGTTGAGAAGTCAAGGGGGGACCCGTAACAAACACGAGGCAGTATATTCTCCAGTCACCCATGGAAAGCTCCACAGAACATACCAACCTTCTAGCAGTGCTATTTCTACTGCACAAGAGGACGAGTCAAACAACGGTCCTGAAGATGACTACTGAACAGCCAGCCCATCCTTCAGACACCCACACTCTCCCACTAAGGCCTGGAAAGGTCACCACTCACAGCCAGCAAGCCCAGGCAATGGCAGAGACAGATCAATCGTTTAAACACAAAACAAAAAAACTCTTAACGCAGCAGCCAAAAAGGGTCGATGAAATTTCAAGTGGTCTTCTCTGTCTTCTGTGTTGTTAATACCTCTGTGCTCAGAAAGCTACTGCAGAAAGCCTCTTAAGCCAGAGACTAACCTTAGCTGAGTAACTCCAGGCTCCCCACGTACACCGCTTGAGTACCAGGCATGGCAATCACTGCCGTAACAAACAGCAACTGCTGACCATGGTGGACCCTGAGAACAAAGACTCCCCAGGAAAGATCACTGGGGACTGTAACGTACGTGCCAGCGAAGGGAAGGGGCTCAAACCCATTTCAGTTACATAACAGAACCCTCCAAGTTTATAACAATCTAAACTACAGCTGAGAAAAAGGGTGAAACAGCTCCAAGAGATGGGGTTTCTTTTCCCCCCGTGTTCCCTCCAACCCCCCCCCCCCCCCCCCAACCCACCATCCCCAGAATGATTGCAGGAGTGACTGAGTCACGCTACTGGAAGCCACTGGGACATGCTGGACTGTGAAGTACTTGGCTGACTCCTGCGGATCAAGTGATACTCCCACCCCATGGCTCTCAGTGTTACTTTACCATGTGCTCTATAGCAGCATCCCAAGGCTCCGGCGATGCTGGAGCCGCCACGGCCAGCAGCAGCCTGCCTGCCACACCAGGGGGTCCCAGCCCCAGTGCACCCAGTCAGCTCCAGCTCCGTGCACTCACCACTCCATGCTCAGCAGCATGCGGTCAGAGGTGGTGGCTCCGACCGACCGAGGTCACCTCGTGCTGCACCTCTACGCGCCATCAAAACCATTCCCCGGGATCCAGGCCCTTCCCCAGCCTTCCTGGAAACGAGCTCTGAAGAAGGACAGCAGCTCGCGCTGCTCCTGCACGGAAGCCAGGGACAGCAGATTGGTGCCCCACTACCACTTGCTTTTCTTCAAAACATCTGTTTTCATTATCACTATTACTTTTAATTAGCACTTTACAGCAGCCTTAAGCCCTCCCAGCTGGAGGAAAGTTCTGCTCCTAAATGAACAATTAGAAGGTGCACTAAGGGAATTTTTTTTTCTCATCTTCAGAAATGAGTTTCTCAGCAGAGCTAAGAGGCCACCTGGTTAGAAGGAACTCCCTTGAAGGGGTATCTTCAGGCACTGCTCAAAGCCTGCAGGTCACCCTGGGATTCCTGCTGTGTGAGGAGTGGGCTACTGAAGTCAGGCACTTGAAATACTCAACTTCAGCATTGCTAATGAAGGGGTCTTAACGCCTGTGCCCTGCATCACACGCTGAACAGCCTCCTCTTCCTCACCTGGTCACAATAATTGCCCTGAGAAAAATCAAAGATCTTAATGCCCATCTCAGTTGTGGAAGGCCTCTGACATAATTTAATTTGCTCAAGAGTTCAGGCCAAGTACAAGCTGAAAAGCCAGAGCCCCATTAAATGCATAAGAAAATAGGTCCATAAGAAGCATAATTACTAGAAACATGGTCTCCTGATCAAGTGCTTCTCTGAAAAACCAGCAATGAGAAACATCCACAAAAAAGCCCCAAGAGGCAGCCTCGGCCATTTTCAAGAAAGCAGAAAGACAGAGAGGTGAAATGTCAGCAGGACGCTGCGGGAAAGGGCTGTCCCATGGGCCACCACCACCGGCATCAACAGATTCGAGGCTTTAATTAGAAACAAGACATGAAGCTCCAGAACATTCAGTCAGCGCTGATGAAAACCACAATTGCCACCCCCCCTCCAGTTCAATCGGGGCTAATAACCTGCTCCCAAAGCATCCCAGACCTGGGCAGCCCTCTGGGGACCTGGACCCTCATCTCTGGAGAGATTCCCACCCCCACTGCCACCCCAGAAGGGAGAAGCCTGTAAGGACAGGTCACCAAGACACTTCCCCCTTATGCTTCCCAAATCCAGTCCCTTCTGTGGATGACGGGACCAAAATTGGACAGGATGACAAAGTCCAAAAGTGCCCATAAATCCCTGCCTAGGAGAAGCAGTGAAGTTACCAGCTGTCACTGCACCGCTGCACTCGCCCTGGGTGCAGAACCCAAGAGGCTCGTTTTGTCCTCTCCCCCTGTTTCCTCCTACATTGTTGAGCTCCACCAAAGCAGAAGCTGCCCAACACCACTGCAATGACCACAGTTCAGGCTTGCACGTGGAATACAAGACTTGTCTCAGAGAGAGTATTCCAGAACCGTTTTGACAGTCCTAAAGTCTACAGAATGACAAGGCTTAAAAGAACACGAATATATCAGCATTTCCGCTCAAATCTGTAATGCTTTAAACCACTCTGTTTCTCCTGCTCCCCTTCTCCTTCTTTACAGTGACTTTCTCTTCTCCCTTCACAGCCCCTGAGTTAAATTTCATCTCCGTGAAATTCCCTGGTGGAAGTGAAATTAACTTTATTTATCTAACCTCTGTTTACGCCTCCTGTCTGGGAAAGTTTACTCAACCTACAAAGGTGGGATAGGAGACAGGGAGCTACTAGATAGAGACCAGCAGAGGTCAGGAAGATGCTGAGGGGCTGGAGCATCTCTGTGCCAGGACAGGCTGAGAGCCCTGGGGCTGTGCAGCTGGAGAAGAGCAGCCTGAGAGGGGAGCTGAGCAATGCTGAGCAAGAGCTAAAGGGCCCCGGGGGCAAGAGCCCAGGGACAGACTCTGCAAGGACAAGGGGCAATGGGCACAAACTGAAACCCAGGAGGTTCCATCTGAACATGATGGAAGAAACTCTTTGGTTGAGAGGGTGTTGGAGCCTGTGCCAGGCTGCCCAGAGAGGCTGTGGAGTCTCCTTCTCTGGAGAGATTCCCACCCCGGCTGGACCCTGCGCTGCTGGGCCCCTGCTCTGGGTGCCCCTGCTGGATGGAGCAGGGGGTGGCACCAGATCAGCTCCAGAGGGCCCTGCCCACCCCACCGTGCTGGGATTGTGACCCCGCTGCTGCCCACTGCCACACCGCAGGATGCCGAGCGAGCGCAGGAATGGAGGATCCCCGCCTGGCTCAGCCCACCCCTCGCTTCAGGTTCAAGCGTTTACGCTCCAGCATCCGTCTCTGGAGAGGGGGAAGCGAGCGCTCCCAGTGCCCAATGAGCCCAGATACCGATCAGACCACAATGCAACAAGGGGGAAAAAAGGAAACACAAAACAATTAATTCTTGGCTCCCTGCTGTAGCTGTAGGCAAGGGAAGGTGCGTGGCAGAGTGAGAGGAGACTGGAACAGACGGAGGCTGGGACCTGCTCCAAGAGCCCCGGGGGTGACAGCGCTGGCGCCCAACCCCAGAAACACGGGGCTGCTCTCCAACAGGTGAGGGCTCCGTCAGGCTCCCCGGGCACGGGGAGCAGAGAAAGCAGCTCAGGCAAGACTTCTCCTGACTTCTCTGTGCCCAGACCAGAGAGCAAGGAGCCCCTCAGAGAGAAAAGAGGGCTAAGCTGTTAACAAACCCATCTCCTGTGAGCAGGTCTGCCTGCAGCCTCCTCCACACCTCCCCTCCAAAAGGGCAACACGTTCCCTCCGAGACCCCGCCAGAGAGCCTCACAACTGCAGGGCTTTGGTCTGTTCCTGGTGGGTCTGCGATTCACCCAGCTGCAGGTTTTCCCCTCTGTGAGATGACAGCGTGGTCTGCACACACCAAGCCCTGCCTGTGCCACGTGCCCCCGGGGCCGGCACCGCGTGGAAGCGTTTGCCCAAGGCGACACCAAGGCCTGGCTCGCCTTTCCAACCAAATCCTGCTACGGGTTAAGTGTCCAATGCAGCAATGCCTCAGTGATCCCTCAGACTCCTGCGCTGAGAACACTTAAACCACTGCTCTTACAGCAGTAGAACCATCTCTGCAGGACGAGCGTTTTAACGATGGACCACTCAGCAGCCTTCTGAAAGGCATCCAGAGAACAGGCACATGCCCAACAGCCACACCTCAGCTGCGACCACGGAAGAAAAACTGAAGAAGGCAAAAAGAGGAAAACAAGTAAAGAAATGTGCCCTGAGCCCGCACCTGCAGAAAGGGAACTGGAGAGTCCCGTGGGAAAGCCACCCCTACGCGCGGCGGAAGGGCAAGCGCGTTACCTGTGCTCCCTCGTTAAACCAGCCCCAGTGATGGAAACTGATGCTGTGGGGCCTCAGAAGGACCCAGACCAGCAGCTCAGAGTACAGCCTGACCTCTCCCCGTGTGGCATAAACCAACCCATGCAACACAGCAAGCAAAAATCCATTTGGCTGCTGAGAAAGTCAACAGAGTAACTGAAATAGAAATGAATGGCCAAAGTAGAAATAAATTCTCACTCATGACAGATTTTTGCAAAGAAGAAAAATAAACAAAACCAGAAATAAATAAAACTGTTAGATGGAAAAGAAAGGAACCTCTTCAACAGCTGAACTAATGTACACACTGGTGTCAGCAAAGGAAGGAAACGGAGGAGAGTGACAGGAGACGGCTCTCACTTCCACACCATAAGCAACCTGAACAGGAGGCTGGAGATCCAGGCTCCACTTCTGAAGGAAGCTTATTTCTCTCTTTGTCAAGGTTCAGAACAGAAAAGCCGCGTGCCACTCTTGCCTAAATCACACTCAGCTGGCGGCCAGGCCAGCACGCGACAGGGAGATGATGACAGCGCTGCGCGTGTATGGCAACCGCGGCCAACACTTCTGGAGGGGCCCAAGTCAGACAGTACACCTTTACTAAATGGAAAAACATAAAAATCTCTCAGTCACAAACCAGTCTGGAACAACATGCATCTTTTTCAAGACTTGTAACTTCGTTATCACAAGTCAATGAAGATTCCTTTACTCCCCAACAGTTTCCTCCTGAAAACTGGGGGCAGACTGGTCCAACTTTAACCACATCCTGCTCGTGCTGAGAGCAGAGTTACAATTTTCACGTTTTATTTCCTCAACCTTGAAATCCCACAGATCATCCATGGACAGTCCAACACACCTGCGCAACGGGAGACATACGTATCACCAACAATTACACAAAAAAGCCTAAATTGTCCCTTGGGCCTTCTAAACCTGAGAGCTAGAAGATACAGTGCCAGAAGGGAGCTGGAGCTCAGAGAGGAGATCCAGATCCTTCTCCAGGGCGGGGGGCAGCTGGCACCACACAAGAGGCAGCAGCTAAAAAAGGGAAAAGCAGCAAAACAAAGGGGAAGAAGAGGTTTCTTCCTCCTGCTGGGAAGATGGGGATCACATTGCCGGGAGCCTCAGGACCTAACTAGCCCACCGCAGACACCCCTGGCTAAGGTAGCTGAAGTCGTGTCAAGGTTGCCCTACCCATCTCCAGCAGCTGCCCATTGCTGGCAGTTCCGCGGGCCTGGAAGGGTTTGCAAGCACGTAACGAGTACGGGATACCTGGGCCAGTTTCAAGGAGGGTCTAAAGGTGACCATCAACCAGGAGAGCTCTGTGGAATGGGATGCTCTGCAGTAACTACCCAGGAACACCTCCCTTCTCAGGCAGAAAAACAACTTTTTCCAGAAATCAACAGTTCATTGTTGAAGTGTAAAGACAGAAGAGAAGAACAACTCCAGTACAGAGACATGAAGAGCTTCAAGAGGAAAAATCACCACAAAATAGCAGATTTAATTTTACCACACAGATAAGATCAGAAGATTCCACTACTCAGGAAATCCAATTGCTCATCGTGTAGAAACTCCTGGGCTAGCAGTAACAATACAGAAAGCAGCAATATCATTTCTCCGTAGGCAGAAAAAGGGGGCAATATTCAAGACAACACGAGCAGAAATTTAAGAGAAAATTCAATATGGTAAATAGCAAGTGAGTTAAAAAGAGACAGAATAGATGTCAAATGAGAAAGTTGTTCCTTATTTCTCTTTCAAAATCAAAACCCCAAATGCAAAGCAATTTTTTCTTTCAAAAGCAAAATCCCAGTTGGGAAAGGCCTAATTAAGAAGGCCTTCTTCAAAGGTTTGTAGAAGAGGCAATATGAAAAGAAGAGGGGGAAGAAAGAGTTTAAACTACAGGAAGGTGTTGTCCTTCACTAGGACACTCCTCTAGGAGCCCCTGACACCCCTCTCGCAGACCATGGCCACCCAGGGCTGTGGGGGCTGATGCTGGTCAGCGCCGTGCTGAGCCCACCTGACGTGCGATGGGATCCGACCCCCCAAGGGAACACACCATGGTCGCTCCAGCAGTGGTCTGGAGGGCTCTGCCCCAGAACCACCTCAAAACACATCCCAGAGAAGCCCTGGGCCAGCTCTGGCATCCTGTGGCCACCCCTCTGGAGCCCTCCAGACAATGGAAAAGCCTTTGCCTGTCACGTCTTTCCCTTCTTTTCCTGTTCTCTCCCCCTAAGCAGAGCAGAACTGTCAAAGCAATGGATTCAAGGCCAAAGTGACCCTCCTAACACAACCACCAAGAGGATGATACTTCAGCAAGACCTTCCAGAGACTGGTGGAAGTCCGAGAACATTTAGCAGTATTCCTTCCTCTTGCAGCTGAGCAGGTCCAAATCCCTAGCGTGGAGAGGCTGCCAAGAAACTTCACCTGGGGAGCTGCATCTCATCATCCAGGCTGTCTCCCTTGAGCAATGCTCTTCTGCCCAGCTGCAAGGCAGAGGTACCAGCTTCACAAGTCAGACAAAGAACGAACTAATTTACAAACCAAGTCTCTAATTTACAAACTCTCCTCCTCACCCCTGCACAGCTTCCCTACCAGGCAGGGAACAGCAGCAGGCGCTCTGCCACGTGCTTGCAGGCAAGGTTTTAACTACCTGGGTAAATGAGGATAAGGAGATATCTTCAGGAAGCAAGGCCTAAAGGAATCATCACATCATCTAGCCTGGTCTCCTGCACATCAAAGGCTAAATGACTGTGGATTTTCATCAGCTCTATCCAGTATCAGTCTGGAAGGGAGGCTGAGAAGTAGCCTACACACTTTCTCACAAGCCCATGCACTCTGTTTATCAGTAAAAATGGCAAATAGACCATTTTCAAGCCACAGGTTATTACAGCTGTGTCCCTGTTGAAGTTCTGAGGCATTACAGATAGCTTTCCCATGAAAAATTAAAAAAAACAAAGCCCAAATCCAACTGAGGTGCATTTTTAATATCTTTTTTACATTAGCCTTCAGTCTTTAAGTAACGTAGACTAGTGCTGAAACAGTCCGTGTGCAACACCCAGCATCCCCATCCCCAGCTCTTGCCCTGCCCCTGCGAGCCGAGCCGTGCTTGGGTAGCAGTGATACCCTGGCTGCTCGGGAACCTCGTCTCTCAGTCAGACCCCCCCATGCCCTCCACTCTCGTGCTGGTACCTCCCCCATGGCGTACAGACACGGGGTACTGTCCGACCATCAGGCTCAACCGAAGCATCCTTCCCCTCATCCTCAGTTTGACTCAGGTCCTTCCTTCTCAGTGGGACCACGAGTCAAACCAAAGCAGGAGGCAGCTGGAGCCCAGCCAGCCTGCATTCGATCTCTCGCTCCGAGGGGACATAAAACCAGCCATCAAGTCTTTGAAACCTGTCCAACCCATGACAGTAGTGTTTGTTAGACTACACTTGCCTCCTGCCACCGATGATGCAAGAACCTTTCCCAGGCTCTGTGCAAGCTGCACCTACGTACGCATCAATGCACCATCTCTTCAGACCTCAACCAAATCTTTTCCTTGCCCCTAATTCTTGGAGGGATGTGATCAGTTAAAGATGCTTTGTAAGTGACATTTCCTTAACTCTGTTGCCTAAATCATTTCCCGATGTGGGCCACGCATTGCCACAGATAATCCTATGGATGACTCTCCATCCTATTTAAAACATCTCTGGTAGCAACAGCAAATGCTGCCACTAAAAGATACAGCTGGGAACAAGATATTCAATTAAAATCCAATTTTAACACACCACAGAAAGTGGGAGTGAGAAAGAAGATGAAAACTAACCCTGCATGACTACATTTTTTCCAAGGACCACAGTTCTGGAAAACAAATCAGGTTATCGGGATCTCGCACGGAGGCACACACTGTCCATGGACAGGCACACGGATCGGCCCCGTGGGGATCACGAGTCTGTTGGGTAAAGCAGCAGCAGGCCCTTCTGCCCCTGCCCACCGCTCCTGCCCCCAGGGCTGCAGGGGCTTCCAGCCAGATGCAAGGAGCAGCAGCAGCAGAGCTCTGGCTCCGTGGAAGAGCTGCTCTTTGCAGCGGTCACACAAGATGTGAAGTTTGATGCTCTGAAAGCAGAGCTGCAAATCAGTTCTCTTTCTTAAGGTGGGAGATGATCTCAGCTGCACTCAGACTGGGAGACCTGAGGCTGTGGCAGCCCCAGCCCTGCCCAAAAGCTGATGCGATGGCTCTGAATTCCCAGAGGATGAAGGGAGTAAGGGAATTTACTGGGTGTGATCGTATAGCAGCAGTAATTGCAGCTCCTACCCTCTGGTCTTCTGAAGCTACACGCTGAGGCCCAGAAGATCCTACCAAAAATTGGAACTGGAGGGTCCCCTGGGTCTCGCCGCAGCCTCTTCAGGCAGGGAAATCGCGCGGCTGGCTGTGAAAGTCATAAAATACAAGACGAGCTTTCTGGCAGCAGCCTGAGTCAGAGGACAACCCTTGGGGCAGTCCTGAGCCTAAGATCCTCTGATGAGGAAGAAGCTGATGTATTGTGGACTGTCAAATCACTGGTGCTGGGGTCCAAGATGACAGTGACTGATTTTCTTTTTAATCATAAGCTGCAGTTGCCAGAATGACCCGTCACAGCCACAGCTCAGACAACCTATCAAGCACTGCCGGCGTTGCGAGCTTCTTGCAGGAATGAAACATGGTGCACGTCAGAAGCTGGCACGCGCACGCTGCAAGGAACGCAAGCAACGGCGGCCAGATTTAAAAGATCAAGCAGGTCCAGACACAAGGAAGCTGCTGAATAACCACCTCAGAAAGACACAAGGCAGAAGGCACCGGAACACACAGCGGGACAACCATCTGGCGAGGCTGCGTACCAGAGATCAGGGACCGTATGTCCAACAAAACTGTAGCAAAGTACTAATGAAAAGTTGAAATGAAGCTAAAAAGAAGAGCAGGAAAAGCAGCCAGAGCAAAGCCACCGCTGCTGGCTGTGCAGAGGAGCTGCCCACCACCCACCAGTCACTCGGGTGCTGCCCAGCACACGTGGCAGCTGCCGAACGTCCCTACAGGAACCCGTCTGGGTAAAGGCAATTCTGGCCCTGAGCTCCTGCTGCCCTCCCGCCCCCTCCAGCAGTGTTTGGGAGATCCCTCTCGAGAAGGGCATCCACCTGGGGACGACCTGTGTCCTTTCAAATTTTTCAGTTATAACCGCCTATTTCATTCCAGTTTCTATTATTCATTATACTAATTCACTTGTTTAAAGTCTCATTCAGATTGAAGTATGGAGACATGACAAATCTCACTCTCCCTTTCCAGCCCTGGGCACAGAACCAGGGCGCTGTCCCCTTCCCATCCTGCACACCAGCTCTGTCCTGCTGGCACCTGCCAAGCCTGTGCACTCGAGGGTGGTGGGACAGGGCCTTGCCCTGGAGCTCTGCCCAAGTCCCCCCAGTCCAACCCAGAACTCACAGGTCTCTGCACTGTGGAGCTGGTGCTTCCCAAACCTGCTCCAAGAAAAATCTTCCCAGAACTGGGTGGGAGTCTCTGCTTGCTCCTCCGCAGCCCCAGGCTGGCTCCTTCCTTCCAGCCCTGGCACAGGGGACGACGGCTGCCTCTCCACAAGCCGGGCATCTCATGGAGATCTGTGAATATCATGACCTTCTGGCTTTTCAGGTCCATGTCCATGCACCTGACTCCAGCAGGTCCACAACCCTTGGCTAGTAACTAACCTCCAATGACTTCAGGTTCAACTGCTTTCTCAGAAACACCAGCTGAGCACGAGCCCTTCCAAACTGGAAACTGCCCAGGTCCAGGACGACCTCCCCTTTCTTCAGGGGGCCTGAATGGAAGCCAGGAGGGCAGGGGCACCTCTTGGGGACACAGACAGCCTCAGCCCCATAACCACACAGCAGGGCCACCCGCTGAATTCCCTGCTAGCCAGCATGACCCACGCCTCCCTCAAAACCAGCAACTGACCTGAGCTGCGAGATGCGCCTGCTGCCGAGTTAGGGAACACGCGCAGCTCCACTCGCTGCAGGGACAGACCCTCTGCTGCTCACAGGACAGGGAAGTACCAAGGAGCCACTCCAGCAGCAGCAACAGCCAGCACCGGGGAGCTAAGGCTCCGAAAACTGAAAGCAACCTCAGAATCAAACTGTAAAACCTCCTTCCACACTCCCAGGCACTGCAGCACGGCCCGTGGTGAAAAATGCATTTCATCTGCAAGTTTGACAGCAAAGGGAGGGAAGATGTCCCACCTGACCCCGCAGTGGGCGATGTGCCTTCCCTCCTCTCCCGTCCCAGCAAAACGATCAGATCTACAGTGGCAGAAAAACATCCTGGATTTGACAAACACTTTTCATGACTGGGGCTACAGCTACTTTCACAATGAACAGCACAACATTGTCCAAATCACACCCAAATCACTTCTTCTCAGAAGACACACTGTATGAACAGCAGAGCCTGGCAACCTCCTGCCACTAGTAACCATTAATAAGATGAGCTCACCACTTACCAAACTCCTGTGAAAACCTGACCTTCCCCTCCCTACCCCTCACTCTCAGGTGGAGACCATTCACCTCAACTTTCAAGATACCTTCCCCTCGGTATTTTCTCTTAATGTTTCATTACTTGAGCTGTAATTACAGCTGTCATCACCTCCCTGAGGAACGGGAGCAAGACAATTAGGATCAGACTTCCCAGAGCTCACAGATGCATCCTGAGTTACACGCCCAGGCTGCTCCTGTCCAAGCACATGGTGTGTGTAAAGCAAAAACTTAACCGAAACCCCAACACTAATTACCTCCATTGTCAACTCAGATACAGATGCTAGGAGAAAAAACCAAGTGTGTAAAGGCCAGGCCAGCTAACCAGAAGAGCTGGCAAAACTAAGGAGGAAGCAAAACTTGAAAATTTGATGCCTGAATATAAAAAAAAAAAATCCATTACTTCACAATTAAGAATAGCCAAGGAGATCTTAGGTTCAGTATCAGATATTCCCAACCACCCATCAGCTCTGGAACTGTGTTGGGTACAGAACAGCAAATACAGCACTTCTATTAAAAAAGGGCTGTGGAGCCGCTGATGAGCTTTATCTGTGACAGGTGAAGCTGTAGGCATTGGGAAGGGAAGAATAATTGAAGACACAGCAATAAATGGAAACCAAGATAAAACTCAGGGCAGGTACACCAAAGACACGTGGCGCAAACCAGCCCAGTTCCTTTCTTTACTAAAACAACTCCTCCTCCTTCAGTACCGTGCCGTGGGGAATTCGGCCGCAGGCGATGGGCACTAGCTAAGATTTTAAAGAAAGGCAGGAATCTAGGCCATGAGAAGAAGACACCAAAATCATTTAAAGTAAATACTGCCCTGGATGGAGGTTATTCGGAAAGGCCTCGGGCAAGCTTCACTGATGGCCTTGCTGCAAACCAGCAGAGAACACTGATACCTGATGAAATTAAATTGGGAAGCACATCCAACACTGAGGAAGACCAGAACATTACCCAAGAAGCCTAGAATAACAGCAAAGCAACTAAATCCAAGAATACATCAGGAAAACTCTGAATTCCTGCAGTAACTTCAGGGTTTGCCAATCAGGAATTACAAAGGAGACAGACTCGTTGGGATGGCAGAACCAAAGGGATGCGGCTGTGAAAGAGCAAATGTGATCCTCGCAGGTTACTCGGGCAACTCCAACTGTAGAGAAGATCTGCTCTGGCAGCTGCACATTTCCACTCTGGACACCTTTTAGTAGACACTGAAGGGCAGCTTTCAACCTCAGATGCTTCTGCTCAAGACAATAAGAAGGTTCCTGTGGACTGAGCCAGGCAAGGCTTAAAAACTGCTCTGTGAAGTGTTTGGAGGGAAAGAGGCAACGAGCAGACTGCGAATCACTGGAATCGGCTGCGTGCCACGTTATACCACAGTGCCTAAAGCCATCATGTTGTCCTGTATATTTAACAAGTAAATATTTCTCTGTTTCCTCCAAGTTGAGCTTCTGGAAGACATCATCCCAGCAGTCGTTGAGCAAGCCTCAGGCCGCCCTAACGCCAGTGCAATAACAGTTTATTGGTTTATAAGTTAACTTTCCTACTTCTCCCTGTTTATTTCTTTTGCTGCAAGATAAGTCAACAGGCCAAAGTGATTTTGCCATTTTTTATGCAACTGTTTGTCAGTTAATATTTGTGTTCCAGTGAGGCAAGGATCAAACAGCGATGCCTCCACAGCTGCCCTCCCTGCTGGACGCCGGAGCAGAGAGGCTGCAGGGGGACCCCAGGCAGGGACCCTCGGCACTCTGCGGTCTCCAGAGCTCATCCCTGCTCATACACTCTCCCTGCTCAGCACCGGTACCCACCCCTGGACACGGCTCCACGGCCACAGAACCACACACACGTCTGAATGCAGACGTCCTGAATTTAGCCCTGCTTCTCCTTGCTCCAACCTCTCTGTCCCTAGCACGAGAATAATGGTGGCAATCTCTTCTGGCAGCAAGCAGAACTAAAAGGATTAATCTGATGCATCTCTGTAAAAGTACTTCAATAATTAAGAGGAGCAACTGCTGAACAAGATTAGCAGCAGAGTGGAGCAAACTCTAATAAGCAATAGGGACCGCTACGAAAGCCTGTGCCCAGGTGTCACACCTGCCATCCCAGCCATCCAGCACCCCACAGCTCACGCCTGCTGCTTCGCTCTCCTCCCATCTTCAAAAGGCATCAGATGTTGGTATTTCTTACTCCTCCTGCTCTTGCCCATCCCGTGCCACTGCTGCCTTTCCTTGTGCTCTGACCAAATCTGTTTTTGGTTTTTTTTTGCTTGATAGAGTTTTTGAAGGAAGCTGGTATCACTGAAAGCCTTCACTGACACTGAGCAGTCAGGTCCCTGGAGGTCCCCAGACAGGCTTCCTGGCAACATCATCCTTCAGCTCTGGTTACAGCCACCTCACAGAGCAGCATGTCTCCACAACAGGCACCTGATGCTTGTTCTGGCTTGGGACCATAAATGGGACTGTCTGCCTCACGACAAGAGCCGGCTGGGCAGGGGAGGGAGAACGGGCATGTCCAGAGCTTCCTGGCCGGGAAGGTGCATTCAGCAGAGACAGCAGGTCCCTGTCTGAGAGGCAGCCAGCAAAGCCACACGATCCACCATGCCCTGGGAGCACCGGGCACACACAGGGCACCCAGATCACCTTGATGACACCGGCTCCAGACTGAGCCCTGCTTCAGCAGAGGTCTGAAGACAGCGCTACACCTTCCCACTGCATCCCACCCCTGTGTCCCAGCAGCTGCCCACTGTCCTCTCCCTACGGGAGCTACAGGACAGCTGCACGTGGACAGCTCTGCGCTTGCCATTTCACAGACGTTTGATTGGGAAGAGCTTCCCCTGGCACGGCCCGTGCCCTCCTGCATGGCTGGCATGGAGACAGATGCAGCCTGAGCTCCAGAGCGCAACGGTTCCTCTCCTCCGCTCCCTGCAGAGCCAGGACAGCTGCACACGGACTACGCAAACTGCAAGCACAAAGCAACAGATTTATTTAAAACATGACCTGCAGTATGACCTAAATTTTACTTCTACAAAATGAAAATCTGAGTGACAAGTGTCTTCCTCATGCATCACATTTTCTTTGTTTCCTCTTGTATTTAGGACACAGTTTCCTACCCCTGCCAGGAGGTTCAGTCACACAAGGGAAGCACAAAGGGAACAGTGCACCAAGCAGCAACACTGACAGCCAGCAGACACGATGTTTAACATTATTTGCCAGGCAAAATATTAAACCAGCAAGAGCCACAACTGAAAACAGCAAGGGCCAAGAAGAGCGTCCACTTGGGTCTTCTGACTCTCAACAGAAGGGCAGCACCAGCACCTCATGCTCCCGGCTGAGGATGCCACTGGACTCCCACTTTCTCCTTCCCCTCTCCAATCATCTCACATCAGTTCTCCAGCTCCCTCCTCACCCATCCCTTCTCCTTCATTTGTCAGTCCCCATGTTAGGGAGTTAAGGTCTTTGAAGAAATACCCTGGATATTACTTTTCTCAAAAGTATTTCAGCAGTAGGTTCCTTAAAAGGTATGTGCCGATGCGAGAATGGCCCACTGGATTGCAACTGTGCTCCTCCCAGGAAGGAGGGACCTGGCCCAGAGGTCCCAGGCACTTCAAGCTAGCAGGATTCAGGATGCAAGGATCAGGCACCCACATTCCCTCTTCTTTACTGAATACGTACAAGAAAAAGAAACATATCTGCACAAAGTTAGTCCCACGTGAGACCAGCTCTCTAGAGCCAAGGTCTCCCACTGCCCCATGGAAGCTGGTCCTTTCACCTGCTGGTCCCAGTCAAGCAGGGGCACCCACAGGGGCAGACACCAGGGCCTCCTCCCCATCCCACGGGCAGGCAAGTCTGGAGCAGCAGCAGCACCCCATGTGCATCAGCAGCAGCACCCCACCTGCAGCAGCATCAGCAGCAGCACCCCACATGCATCAGCAGCAGCAGCACCCCACCTGCAGCATCAGCACCTCACCTGCAGTGCCGAGGCCGAGGGCAGGCGCAGGTGTGAAGGAGAGCCCAACAGTGGTTCAGCGGGAGCTGCACCTCTGGGAACGGATTCGATGTCAAGTGTCAGCAAGTAAATTGCTATTGGCTTCTCAATAAGCAGCAGTAGTGAGCTAAGTGTTTCCCTGTGTTGTGCAGGCTCTCTCCGACTCAATACAGCAGTATTGACAGCACAATCACAGGGTAATCCAGGCTCCACTAATATCTCAGCACTTCCTCATTGAAAATACACTTTCCACTTGGACACCAGCCCATTAGCCAGGCTCACGTCGCAGGCGTCCCCCGACCCGGCGGTACAGGCAGCAGCACAGCCCCAGCCCCCAGGGCATGGCCCAGAGGTTCACAGCAAAGGGGCTCCTTTTGCAATGAGAAATCGCCAATGGAAAAAGGATGAAAGGTAATCAAGGAGTCTTTATAACTCAAGTCTCTGTAGGTTCTGAAAAAAAATGGTATTTCCTTGCTAGACAACAGAGTTCATTCAGGGAATTAACTCTCCTCTTGCCCCTTACCCTCCGTCTGTCATCCTTCCTTCCTATCTTATCTCTAAACTTAGACCTCCAGGCAGAAGCCTCCCCTTTCATACACTGAAAGCCAGAGACCTGCTCCCACACAGCACAAATACCTACATCCTGCTCCCACACCACAGGGCAGGGATGCTCTGGCGCTCGGTAACTCTCCTCTGCTGCCAAGGACACCCTCCCGCAGCTGACACTGGAAGTCCCCAGGCACCCGGGATGCCTTCTCCTGGAGAAAGCCTCCAGAGCCCCCTGGCAGCCCTCATCACAGCACAGTGCAACTCACTTCAAGTGTCTCTGTCACTACACGCTTGTGCTCTTGCACGCATCTCTGATGTAAATGCTGATCTGGGCCGCAAGGATTGCGTGAAGGGCTCTCACTGAAAATTAGGCTGGTCATTAGTTTTGGAACACATAATAAAATCCAACAACTCCCAAATACACGGGAGAGCATTTCTTTTTGTCACAATATAGTACTGTCACCCATAAACCCCAAAACACGGCAAGAAGTGGCCTAACATCCCTGTTTTCCCTGCTGTAACTGCGTTCCAAGTTCAGTGCTGCTGAAAAAGCATGGCTGAAAGCGCCCCAAAACCTCAGTCAAGGCAGTGCTTTCAGCCACAACACCTGGACAGCTGCTTGCCTCACATCTCCCAGGCTGACCCACCACGTCACACAGCCCATTCCCATTTCCTACAATCCCAAGCCATCACAGCAACTGGCAACCAGACACAAGCAGAGGTTGGCTGCAAGGCAGAAGTCTTGAGGAGCAGCATCAGGATTTTCCCTAAAGCATCCGATCTAGAGCTGTAAGCAACACACAGGGCCCTGGGGAAGCTTTTGGGACACTGGCATACACAGACAGTGCCACGCACTGGGAAGCCCCAACTCTTTCACTGGGGGGCAGTGGGGGACTCATCACTTCAAACCCGCTGGCAGGAGGAAAAGCCACCCACACCGCTGGGGCACTTGGAGAAGTGGGAGGTGGAGGACAACAGACCAAGGTAAGTTTAAAACCAGCAGGCTTTAATACAGTTAAACACATACATCAAGAACACACAATATCTCAACAAGTCACGGTTTAGCTTCCTGCTTAACAAACGTACCAGTTGGTTCAGCAACGCAGAGCACACTGCATCAAGTGACAAAAATGACAGTTTGGTCATCTGCAGGTATCTACTGTTACCAGCAATGTGAAGACAAGACCAGAAGGTGAAAAGCAATGAAGAAGCCTCCTGAAGGATGCTCTCTGGTTGGACCAGTCACCTCCTGTGCTGCTGGGGCAGGTTTCTGAAGAGGCCCACCCAGCCACGCACAACTACCTGCTCCACGCTGAGCTGGCACAGGCACGCAGCCCCACATTCTCCACGCTCAGACACTGCCTTCGTGGGGAAAGCTGGTGCCTCACAGCACGCAGCGAAGGAAGGGGACTGCAGGATGGGGCGAGACATTCAATTTAGCTGTAATCTGTTCGTGTAACAGTAACAGCAAAACCAGGAGACAGATGCTTCAAGGAAGGGCAGTCACCCAGCAGCACACCCAGGCTTTTCCTAAAGACCGTGCCACGGCGACTTCACTGCCACTGCTGCCATAGGAAACAAGTTAACCTAAGGATGCCTTTTACAACCACAACCCAAGACACCTGGCACAATGCCAGACGTTGAACCAAAGCAACAAACATCCGTTGTATCCCAGCACTGAGAAGCAGCACCTTCCACCTCACCAAGGCCGTAACAGCCTCAAGTAAGAGAACAGCTGATAAACACCAAGGTAGGAAGCACTTCCTAGCCTGGTGCATCCCATGACCAAGACAAGTCTTCCAAGGAAAGCCCCTCCAGCACGGCCACGCTAACGTTAAACGGCCAGGATGGGGCTTTGACCAACCTGCTCTAGTTGAAGATGTCCCTGCCCATGGCAGTGGAGTTGGAACTAGATGATTTTTAAGGTCCTTTCCAACCCAAAACATTCCATGATCGTGAAGGCGAGGTTAGGGAGCCTTCTGAGGCAGGTTATTTGGTCTGGAGGCAGAGAGAACAGATACCTGGTTAGGAAAAGGTTAACGCTGCTTCAGCCTGCAATCTGATAAATGGCTCTGCAGAAAGCAGGTTCTCTCACTTTGAGATATGATGTCACTAACCTTTATTGATCCACAATCAGAGAACTTTGCTTATCTCTCTCCTGTGATATGCTGCCCTCCTGTACTCAACTAGTGTTTAATACACTGCTGGGCATCTCACACTCTTTCTGGCTCACGCCACACCTCCGCCAGGCCACCAGGGATGATATTTTACAGGCTGTGCCAGCCCAGCTGACTTAAGGGATAAGACACAGGCATGTATCCCCCCCACCCCACCACCTCCTGTGCTGGGAACCTGCCTTTCAGAGAAATATTAAACACCTGGAATAGCTTGTGAAAAAAGGGGGCAAGCAGCACAGATGTTGCCCAACGTGATCTTACAGCTTCGTGGGTGGGAGTGGATCTTCAGCCTGAACCCGAGGTGAGCACATGCCTTCTGAAGTTCCTGTGAGAGGTGTTTATTTTTACCCAACTTTTACTAAATTTCACAAAAACAACACTTTACTTTTACCCCTAACTTCCTTCTTAATATTTGAGGTGAAACATGAAGTTAGGTGGCTAATACAAGAATTATAAATTAATCATTTACTCCTATGTGGCAGCAAAGCGTTTGCTGCAGACTGCATGCACCAAATCCAGTGGGTTTTTCTGTTTCAAATATACTAGTGATGCTGGGAAACAGATGAAGAGCCAGGCAGCAAAATCTGTAACCTACAGAATTAGACCAGCCATGTATAGAGACATGGAAGAGGAGCATCAGAGAGTCTCAGCACCGGCAGGAACCCCTACATGCCGTTTCTCTGTTAGGTAACTCACAAAAAAAGCTGCCTGTGATCCAAAGAGCAGCTCCCTGCACTGAGCGCGTGGCTGGGCAGGACAGCAGAGCCCCGGGGAGCAGCACCCACTCCCCAGAATCAGCTGTGACCCCCCTGGCCCCAGACAGAGGGGGCTCTGACACCCTGGCAAAGTGCGGGAGGTGTGGAAAGACCTTCCCACAGCAAGGGTAAAAAACTCTGCGGTAAAGAAATGAGAGTCTAAGGCAGAGAAAAGGCCAAGAGTAAGATAGAGGTTTTTTAAAGCAACAAATAGTACAAAGCAGCAAACCGAGTGCTCCTGCCTTATACCACCACAACCCAAGTGGCACTGGAAGGCAGCTCTCATTCAGACTGGGAAATGTGGTGCCCCTCGCCACCCCTGAAGCCAGGAGATTACCCAGGTTCACAGACAGACTGGAGCTGCTGGAGAGGTGCAGTAAAGTACCTCACAGGTTATGTGAGCCTTTCCCTTTCAATGGATAATCGGCCTTGGAAAGCTTTGGAAAAGAAGAGACAGAGTGGCAAGTGTTCCAACATACAGATAATTGTTATAAAGTAGCTGTGACTCATTTTACTCATTGTCCACCAAGACTAAAAAAGGCATCCTTGTACCATCACCGGGCAGGATTTAGGTGAGGAGTTAAGGTCTTCCCTCTGTTAAGGAGGGATGAAGCACAGGCACATGCTGTCCACAGCAGGAATGCAAGGAGAGCTGCCTGTGGTCTCAGCAGCATCACCCTCTTCATAGTGCAACAGTCCCCTCCTCGGCCTCTGTAAAACACACTACCATGCTCACAGGACAGAGAATAAGAAAATTAGGAAGAAATCTCCACTTTGCACAAGTGAAATCACCACAAGTTACTGTTCTGATGCAGTCTAGTGATTCTTACAGTTTCTGACACACACTGCACTTTCTTTTTTTAATTAAAGGCCTTTTGAACCATGTGCTTCTTAAAATAGTAAATTGAAGCCTTCTCCAATTTGTGGAATTAGGAATACTGTCCAAATTACCAACACTGGCAGAGAACATAAAAATCCCAGACTTAGATTTCCTGCGAGTCAAGAGACATTTGAATTAGAGGTTTTAGACCATAACCTGTCAATATTCCTGCTCAGTCATTAAGTTCAGATACAGAGCACTAAATATTTCAGGATTCAAAGGAGGAGAAATGCAAGGGCCGTCGGCTGAGTCGCACTCTGTCTCTTTGATAGCTAGAGAGAAATTGCCACTGATCCACCAGAAATATGCTTCAGCTGATCCCAATCCTAAAAGCAGACCTGGATAGACACGGCGGTGCTGCTAATGAATGGTTTTCATCCCAGCGCTGTCTCTCCCTGTCGACTGCCATGCAATATTTATGATGGAAGTCACCCCGGGTAACTCCCCACTCTGCTGAGAGCTGCAGACAGCAGGTCCAGCCTTTGCCAACAGAAACAGGTGGAAAAACAAGCTTAACCCCTACTCCACTATCCACACCAACTAAAGGAGAAAGGGATTATCTGCCATCCAGAAAGCTGTGAAAAGCCTTTAGTCCAAGCCTGAACTGCAGGGCCCTGAGCTGCGGCCGTGAAGGAGCAAAGGACATCGGGTCCCCCCAAAGCAGCAAGAGGTCAGGGAGATGCTCCCACCTAGGTCAGGAGATGCTCCCAGAGCTGCGCTGCACAGGATCTGCTGGCCCGGGCAGGAGGTCCCTGCAGGAGCACAACCCAAGGGCCAGACCCAGCCTGGACATTCCCCAGGGTCTTCCTTGGGCGCCGGTGCCTTTTGGCCACGCCACCCTGCACCGCTGAGGCAGGCTGACCATGCACCACTGCCACCAAGCCATTGCCTTAAAGCAGTTACACCAGCACCCGGGGTGCAGAAATGCCCTTCCCTGTACTGACCACAACAACCCGTGCTGCTTCGGGCCATTCACTATGGGGGTAACGGAGCGGTCACCAACTGCTGAAACAAACTTCACATCTCCAGCTAGAAACAGAGCAAAAAACCCCAAGCAAATCCTGAAAACCGATTTAGAAACAGTAAAGAAATCTTGTTCCAACCTGCCCTTGCCTCAGGCATTGGCATCATCAGGTGTGAACAGGATTCAAATATCTCAATATACAAAGAGTTGAGTCAACCTCAACCTTTTTAACATTGTCTTTTTTGAGGATCTGGTCAAGACTGAAGATTTCCTTCAGCCTTCCCACTGCTGCTGTTTCAGTGATGCCACATCTCTTCTAACCAGGTAGTCCAGTGCTGGAGGCCACTCTTTACCTTCCCCATCGCCACCAGCACTGTATGTTAAGCTACCAGGAATTTGCAGAAAGCATTCAGACAGTTTGACTGCTCAGATGTTTCCTCCACGAGAAAGCTTTTGGTGTAAATATATCCTGCTGCAGCTCAGCATCTCCACTCCATTACGGATGGATCATGAGACTCAGCAAATCCCTGCCAAAACAGCAGCGCTTGGAATAGTTACAACTTTTAATGTACATCCTATACAATACCCTCACAACATCAGGGAAAAGACAATTCAATGCAGCTAGCACAGAGGTGGCCAGATAAATACCTTCATTTCTGGGGAATACATCTTTCAGACATAACCATGTCCCAGGGCAGTCTGAGGGAGCTGTCTCAGACCAGTCTTAGCTACTATTTCCCACCAAGGTATTTCTGGGAAGGGGATCTGCCTCGAAACAGATGCTGCTGGATGCCCAGCAGCAGAGATGTCACTGCCCAGAGCATTCTGCACAAGCTTAGGATAAAAAAAAAATATATATATATGTAACTATAAGCACACCTTCCACCTATCCAGCAGCTTTGTCACAGCAAGTACCTTCACTCCACTGAATAGAATGAAAAGAATGGGTTTTTTTTTAAACCCTTCACCACAGTACTGCTCCACCACCAACTTCCAAGACCTGGGCTGTCTTCTCCAGCTACCACACCACTCCATTCATGAGTCCCTAGAAACACCTCTACTTTGAGCCCTGTAAACCCAGCAACATTCTGCACTTGCAGCAGCTCCCCCACGCCAGTAAAAGCCCGAACTAAACCCGGGGCTGAGAGAAACCCCCGCTGCCCAGCTGCTCTGTGCCCAGCTGCTCTGTGCCCAGCCGCTCCGTGCCCAGATGCCCCGTGCCCAGCCGCTCCGTGCCCAGACGCTCCGTGCATCTGGGCTATTTGGCAGGAGCCTCAAGAGGCAGAGTCGGAAGGGGAAAGCTTTTTCTTTTCTTTATTTAAAAGGTGATGCTGGAGGTAGAAACACATGAAAGTCTGTGTAGGACAAGGGAAGGAATTATCCCTCCCATTGATTTTCGCTCTGGGGTATTAGAAAGAACACAGCATTTATCTGGAGATTTCTTCCCAAAGCTAACTACAGACTTTCAAACGTAAATGAGACTTGAAAGGGGCTTATCGGGCAAGATCTGCTGAAGCCTCAGCGGGCCCGGGAGCCCCGGCGGGAGCTCTGTGATCCAGGGCTCCTCGGACAGCCGAGAGCTCTGCGCTGTGCCCAGCTGCCAGGGGCAGCCCAGGGGCTCTGCCCGGAGCGGGCAGCGGGACAGCAGGTTCCCACATCCCTCCTCTCCCAGGAAGAGTCTCTTCAGACCCGCCTGCCTCTCACACCCGGACCCGCAAGCCCCTTCTGCAGGGCCGTGACCCCGGTGGCATCAGGACGTGACCGCATGGGCCACCCCGTGCCACGCGAGGCAACCCGAGGGCTGGGCAGAGCCCCCCACCCACGGCGGGACACAGGAGCTCGCCGCTCCTCTCATCCATCTTCTCTTCAGCAGCCAGGGTATGCCCTGGGAGCGGCAGCGGGAGAACCCTGGCCAGGAGAAGCCCTCCCGCAGCCTCCCCAGAGCCATCCCGGTGCCCGCAGCCTCCCCAGAGCCATCCCGGTGCCCTCCGCGGGCTCCGGCTGCCACGCTGCAGCCCGGCTCGCTGGGAAGAACCTCTGAAGCCTCGTCGGCCTCTGCTGTCTTTCCCAGGTAGCTGGGAGGTTGTAATTGGTGAGGCAGGAGATTAGAAATATCGGCAGCCTCTAAGTAAGACTTTAATTTACTGGCAGATCAATAGCGCTAGGGTTATATTGGCAAAGTGTCTACAACTCTATTGACTCACGCAATTCCTCTTATCAATTTATCAGAAATCTGGAAGCCAGAAGATATTGTTTGAAGAAAAAAGGCAGCAGGAGTTTGAACACTTAGCATGGGCTGCCCAATCAGGCTCTCAGCACTAAGCATTTTACAGCAGATGTATCTACTGCAAAGGAGGCTAATATATGATATGATTAAGAGCTAACTTGCCTCCTCACATGACACACAGCCTTTTCAAGTTGCTTTTTTCCTTAGACCTTTGCACTGAGAAAGCCACTGCAACAGACACAGTCCCACCAGCCCAAATGGATCAAGAAAAAAACCATGTTTCACACCACAAGGTCCTAAATTCCCATCCTCTGGCTGGGACCATGCCCAGGATGACCTCAGTTCCCTACAAAAATCTTAGCTTTATCAAGTTAAAAGCCCACCACGGTGCTGGGAATCCGCATTTACACAGAAAATGAGAGTATCTTCCAAGCCTTATTTCCCAGCCCTGAACGAAGGGTTCAGAGCGCACGGGCCATTCCCTTTCTGACAGCCACAGCGGGCGCGCGGCAAACCTGCTGCCCTCTGACAGACCCGTTCTGGGGGGGCAGAGGGCACACCGACCCCACCTCACCCCTGCTGCGCATCCCCCCCAGCTCCGTCTGCTTCATCCCTGCCCCGCGGCGCCCGAGGCTCTGTCCCTCTGCGGGTGCCAGGCAGGGGGGCTCGGCAGGGGATGCAGCAGTGGGATGGCCACCCCTTGCCAGCCTGGGCAATCTCCTGAGGCCATCCTGCCCAGCTCTCCCCGCTGCAGCCACACCACCGTCCAACGCCCCTCTCGACAAGCACTAGGTAGCAACGACCCTGCAACAGCTCAAACACGAGATTGCGCGTGTGCCGCCTTCAAAAAGGAGCCCAAATTAAACTTCGGGGCACTGTCAGCAGCAGGTGGGAACACGTCCCACCCCATCCCCTCACTGAAGCACTATGGCAGACAAAGCGAGCGTGTGGAGACACCCACCCCTCCTTGCTCTCCAGCCTCACCCCACCAGAGGCCACAAACCCACCTCCCCACACCGGGGTGAGCAGGGTGCAGGGTCCCAGGGCTGAGCGGCAGCCCTTGCAACCAGCAGACTACACACATCCTCCTCAGCATCAGAACGGAGCAGGAACCACCTGAAACCCCAGGGCTCCTCCTCTCCATCCACCCGGGGCCTCCTCATCCCGTCCAGGCCACTCTCTAGTGTGCGACAGCAGTAGCTTGACACCGCAAGGAGAGGCGCTGAACCATCTACACTGAAGAGGCCTGGAACAAACGAAGCTGCCAGGTGCCACCCAGGGCATCTGCCCAGGCACGCTGCGGGGAGGCTCTGCCCTGGACTGGCCCCAGCCCTGGCCGAGGCTCCGTGCTGCCTGGGCAGCACACCCGGCCTCAGCTCCCTCTTCGAAGGGGACCCAACACAGCTGTAAATAAAGTCTCAACCAGATTGGAGACATCCCAACTGCTCAGTGGCTCTCCTCTTTTTAAATGCAGATTTGAACTTTTCACCCAGGGTCGGGCAGCTGGAGCTCAGCCCAGCCCCAGCGGGGACCAGGCGCCGGAGTCTGCTCCTCTCCGTGTCCCCGGTCCCCAGCAGCACAGACCCCAGTGTCCCCAGTCCCCAGCAGCACAGACCCCAGTGTCCCCAGTCCCCAGCAGCAGGACACACAGGGCCCGTGCCCTGCTGCCGGTACAGCAAAGCCCTGCCAAGCTGCTGGCACTGCCTGGCTGCACAGACCCCCCCCTCACCCACAGCTTCACTGGGGGAGGTGATGCCAAGGGGAACGTGCTTTCCAGAGCACTGGTGGTGCCTCCTGCTTGTCCCGGGGGTTCCAACGAGAATCCAGTTAAAGAAAACCTCAGAGGAGTGCTACCCTGGAGGAAAACTGACTGGATCTTTCAGTGCTGCTCTCAGAGAGGAGCTAAACAAAACCACTGCAACCAGAGCACTGATTCAACTTCCAGCCAACGCTTGCAGAGATGCTATCCCCCCAACTGCTGCTGCTCAAAGCTGCTGCTCAGGGAAGCGCTCTACCCGCTCCTCTGGGGAGAAGTTGGCGATGTTCAGCTGCTCATTAAGGTAAACAGGTTATTTAGGCCTTTCCTCCGACAGAAAAGTATTTTGGGAAGGAAAAACAAGAGAGCAATCTGGTTGTAATGACAGAATCCAAAGTCTGTTCCCTGGGGTGACCCTGGGCAAGCCACTTACCCGCAGCGCCCAGCTGCGAGTGCCGCTCAGACCAGAGCCCCCCGGTACCGCCTCTGCCACACCACCACTGCTGACAGCGTCCGTCCCCATCCTACCCACACAGACACCTCTGTCTCCAGAACTTCACCCTCCTGAGCAGAGCTTGGGCGCTGCTGGTGCACGTCTCCAGGTAAAGCCTGGCATCCCACCACAAGGACACGGCCCCGCCAGCGATCCTGACCCTGCAGAGGGCACGCAACAGGGTCCCCCCAGTACAGCTTCTGTCATCTGCCACAGCCTGCACCCAGCTAAGCACTTTGGGGAAGTCTTGAGCAAGTCAACCAGAAAGGAGAGATCGATGAAGGAAAAGCCCTGGAGAGGCAGGCAGAGGGAGGAGCCATGGGGAAGGAACAGTAAGCTCCGGGATAACCTCCAGCATTTGCTACAGAATCATTCAGGTTGGAAAACACCAGCTCATCAGTCCAACCCTTATCCCACCACAGCCAAATCCACCACTGACCCCTGTCCCTCAGCACCACAGCTCCACGGCTTGGAAACCCCTCCAGGGATCACGGGGACTCCCCCCTGCCCTGGGCAGCCTGGCACAGCCCTGGACAACCCTCAAGGGGAAGAAATTGTTCCTCAGCTCCAACCTAAAAACCTGCCCTGGGGCAACTTGAGGCCATTTCCTCTTATCATACTGCTTGTTACTTGGGAGAAGATGCTCAGAGGATGCTCACAGGGACAAAATCTCTCTGAATTTCTAGGGTAAAACCTGTCTATGACGTGGATTAAAGGATGCCTTCTCCACCATTGTGGAAACCTCCCCGAGGTCTCAGCACACCCAGCTCGCACCAGCAACTCCCATCTGGCAGTCGGCACATCCCAGCCCACAAACCACCACCAGCATCAGTGGTCTGGACCAAGACAGCTTCTCACCAAAACCTCAAGGGTTAGAGGCCTCCAAGAAAAAGTTTCTGCTTTTATTATTCCACATCCAAACACCTCCATGCAAGGAGTGTCACAAGGGCAGGACGGAGGTGCATGGTGAGGCTGCCCCAGCCCACCTCCCCAGAACCCTGCCCGGAGCAGGCCTAGAAGCAGAAGAGCAGGGTCAGGAGCAGGAGAAGGCACCCGCCTGCCAACCCCCCCAGCACCACTACAAGCAGCAGCGGTGACGTGCCACAGTGGATGAGCTTTAGAAAGCCACCAGTGACAAGTGTGGCAGGAGAGTTTTGTGCACCAGGAATAATCGCCTCTCCCGGAGCTTTAATCATCAGGGTTGCTATGAGAAACTGACTTTTCTCCCCTTGGATTAATCAAAACCGTGTTATTCAGCATGGCAGCAGGACAGGTCTGCAATTCCATGTCCCTTTGTCTTGCAGGATGTGAAATGGAAGAGCAAAAGTGAGAGCAGGGGGAGAAGCACATCTCCCAGGTCTAAAATCCAACAATGACAAACACCACTGGGTAGGAAAAAGAGTTTCTTCTATTGAGAGGGGCATTGGGCCAGGAAACCAAAATAAAATGTTCCAGCCCCCTCCATTTCACCAGTGATAGTGAAAACATCCAGCAATCAGGCCTCCAGAGGCTGGGAAAAGCCTCCTGACCAGCTAGCTACCATTTCTAGCAGCTTTCATAGCAGGATGTGAAGCTCTGCACTAACTTGGGTGCATCCCTCTTACCGCTGGCTGCAACGCTCCCCGAGTTACTCCCTTCCACCTCAAATTCACACCTTCACCATGCAACAAGGCACAAGGCTCTGGACACGAGTGGAGTGATGACAGTCAATCTAGGAGCAAAGGGCTACCAGTCTACACTTGGAACCTGGCACTCCCCAGACTCAGACCATAACTTGTTCCCTTCCCACAAGCTACATGGTACCTCAACATCTCATGTTCCAGTTAAGGCCATTTTTTTTTTGTCCAAAGAACTCACAAGCTGAACGGTGTGCACGTAAAATACAGGTAAGAGCCCAAAAGTCAAACTTTTGAAGCACCTGGCGCAAGGGACAGAGAATCACCCCTTCTCCTGAGAAGGGCCCACCGCTCCGAACGCTTGCACTTAGAGGAGCGCTGCTCGTGCCCGGGACAGTCAGTCCCCACTTAGAGGAGCGCTGCTCGTGCCCGGGACAGTCAGTCCCCACCCCAGCCACCCCAGGGACTTGTGCTGCCGTGGAAAGGTGCCCTGGCCCCGAGAGAGGGCTGCGCGGTGCAGGGCGAGCAGCCGCAGCCCTGTCAGGGCCCAGCACTGGCAGCAGGCACAGGCTTCTCCTGCAGAGTTCTGACTCAGTCACTGTGAGAAAACCCTTGGCTTGAGGGCAGACAGGAGGAAGGGTGGGACAGGCAGGCAGGGTGGTGATAGTGTGACGTGCCTGCAGAAGAGCTGCCCGCACTCCTAACGCCAGCCAGGAACCACAGCCCTGGCACTGCCAGGGCACCCAGAGCTGCTGCTGCCCAGGCTCTTCCTCCAGCCCTGACCTTCCACCGCTGCCTCAAGGCAAGTAACTCATCCAACCTGCGACTCACACAGCTCTGGCAAAAGCAAACACCTACAGGGACCACACAAACCAGACAGAATGGAAGATCAAAAGGAGTAAAACACTGGAGCCCATGCGAGGACACAAAGACGGGGCTCCTGGGAGGGGAGAAAATGCCTTCCCCTCTGCAACGGCAAAAACCAAACTCCCAGCTGATGTCAAAGGCCAGCAATTCCTACTCCATCCTTGTCACGTACAGGTCACCAGACAGCCCCTTGGAGCCTCTCGTCTGGTAAGAATCATTCATCTGATTGCATCTAACGTGCTCAATCTTGACATTAAAAAGCAAACACTTTGCATTTTCTAGACACACAATGTTGGATTTGATTCTCCTCTGCAGGGCGGTAACCTCCAGAGCCAGGCAGCAAAACACCCCGAGCATCCAGCCACAACCACCACCCTGACCAGCTCTGGAAGACGCACCCAACAGCCAGCTGTCCTCTGGGGTTCACAGTGGCCTCCAGACAGTTCATGCATCTGGGTCTGAGCTCCCAAAGGAAACCTGGAGCAGAGCACAGCGCATCTCCTGTGCCCGTGCTGCTCGCAGAGCACCCAGCGACCCTCCATCCTGCGCCTCGGCATCGCCCTTGGCACAGGCAGCGGGGTCCTGGCACTGGCAGCGGGTGCAGCAGGTCAGACAACGGAAATGGGAGAATAGAGACCTTCTGCTAAAGCCCCAGGAAGCAAAGAGAAAAAAACCCACTGATTTAAGCTCAGCAGTAAGTTGTTAGTATTTGCATGTAAATGCAGCCACCGATCACCCCAAGCAAGCCCGGGCAAGGCATGCCCAGCGTGCGGGCAGCTCCAGCCTGGCCAGCCCTGGTGGGTCAGGAGCGGGGTGGGCTGCCAGCCCCTCCTGGGGAGGGCAGGGCAAAGCGGCCTTATCTCTGCAAACACTCCTACCACCAGCAGAAGTCACAGGGATAAGGTCTCTTTCTGTATTAAAAAACAAAGGAATGGGATAAATCCTTCAGTCCCACTCAAAACCAGAATAAGAGCTGGCAAGAGAGAACCCGAGGTGGTGCCTGCCCACCATGGCAGCCGTGCTGCTCCTTGCCAGCGAGGACGGCAGAGCGGGTGCTGCGTCGCAGCCCTGACAGCGATGCCCCACCGAGAAACAGGAGGCTGCAGCAGCCGCCCCCAGCTCTCCCCTCCTGCTGCAGTGGCCGTGGCAGGCCCCTGGGCACCCACTCACAGGCGCTCCGCGGGTGAAGCACCTGGCTCACGTCCACTGGGGCCAACTGCTGCAGCCCTGTCCGGGGGAGCACAAGACAAGCGGAAGAGGCGAACATGCAGGAGAGCCCAGAGATGCAGAGGTTTGGCTCCTCGAGCCACCGCACAGCTGCAGGAACCTTCGCCTCCGAGCTCTCCCTCCGGGGAGGATGCAGAAGGCGACACGCGCCACAAATAGCGAAGCACACACCTGATGCGCCAGAGGAACACACCCAAAAGCGGTAAAAACAACCCAAACAGAACAAAATCCAGGGCTACTACTGCAGTTCAGCAAGTTCACCCTTCCAAGAGCCAGACCTAGAGCAGCTTGCTTTATCACGCTGTATTTCATCTGAGCTGGCCTCCTCGCTGATGAGATGTTTGGCACTTTGTCCGGCAGCAGCAGAGGCTGCAGGTGCGCTTGGCAGCGCAGCCCAGCCAGCCCCGACCCTCCCCAGCACACACGGCACGGACCCGGACCAAATCGGACCTCTCTGCATTTGCACACTTTGCATTTGCCTAATGAGTCGCTTATTGCACCACAGAGAAGAGGACTCAGTATCACACAAAATTAACATTTTCCCTTGCACATAAAGCCAAAATCTGCAATTCCTCTGTTCTGGGTTTCTGCTTGTTCTGTTCCCCCCCCTTCCCAACTGGCATCTTAGGCTTTAAAAGAAAACTCCAGCAATTACCAGTTTACATCAACGCTTATAAAAAAAAAAAAAATTAAAGAAAAAAAAAAAAAAAAAATTTCTAATCTTAAACAGGAAACTCTCCCTGGCAAGATCCCAAGAACCCTTCCACAGTGACTTTTATTAAATGCAAGTTTCTCATCACTGCAACTCTGAGCACAGACCGTCAGCTCTGGCAGAACGCAAACAGACCCAGCCCCAACTCTGCAGAGCATCCTGGGGCGGCCTGCTCCCCCCAGGAGACACACGAAGCCTCTCTGCAAATGGGAAACAGTCATTAAACTACACCCAGGCAGGCATTTTCAAAACAGTGTTTGGAAATACATTACCTCCTCATCTGCAGTCAGGGAGCACGCCTGGCTTCTTAGAGAGGCCGCAGCATGACACATCTAAACAGGAGCCAAGTTTGAACCATCAAGCAAGACAAAAAGGATGAGCCTGCCCACCACAGCAGAGCGCACAGGACTGAAACGGCCTGAGAGAGATGAAGCCGAAATACTCTAGACTAGGTTTTTTTACCCTGAGATGCAAAGTTTCAAAACAGACATCAAAGAAATCACAACAGCTTCGAACAGCAATTCCCATCCTCATCTCCTGCACCCTCTGATTCAGAAACCATCCTTCCTGTTCAAGCTCTCAAGTGTGTTTGCAGGATTAACTTTTATTTGTCCTGACTTGGAGGCCAGTTGCTAAGCTCACATTTTCACTCTGGGGTATCAATTTTTTCTTCACTAATGGCTTTTAAACCACTGAGAAGTCATCAGTCTGTAGAAACAATCAGAATCTGGGGTCTCTACACAAGAATCACTCTTTAATGACCAGGAAAACAGGCGTCCGTACGGAGATGCTCCCAGGGGGTGGGGGAGAGGGCTGAAGTGATGGGAAGCTGAGCTGATGGGGGAACCCGTACAGCAACTGGCGGAGGTAACCCAGTGCAACACCCTGCCCGGACAACCCGTGCCAGCCGAAGGAGCGGCGGAACCGCGCGGAGCCAAGCGTGCCCGCACAGCGGCGCTGGACCACTTCACCCCCACCCGAAACCTCGCTGCAAACCCCGCCGAGTTTTCTCACGCGGGTCCAGCCTTATCAGGCAAGTTCAGCTCTGGGTCGATAAACCCCACGCTCCGCTACGGGCAGGCGGGAAGGGGCAGCAGCCCCAACGGTCTGGCCTCGGCTGCCCGGCTTGCACAAGTGGCACGTGGCACCAGGCCAGAGCCATGCGGGCAGGGCCTCCAGCAGAGCCCCACCGCTCAGCGTGCAGCCCAAAGACACTTTGCTCTCAAACACAACACGGGTTGTGCGAACACGGCTGACGGCTGTGAGCGAAACCCAGCCCCGGAAGAGCCCGCCATCGGGGAAGAGCCTGCTGCACGTGCTGAGCCAGCCCTCGCCTGCACCGCTCTCCCCATCCCCTCCGCTACCATCAGTTACATTCCAGACCTTTGTAATGATAGTGGAGACATGAAAGAGACTCCTTCTAAATGTTATTATGCAAT
Source organism: Todiramphus chloris collaris (assembly GCA_025345505.1). NCBI lineage: Eukaryota > Metazoa > Chordata > Aves > Coraciiformes > Alcedinidae > Todiramphus > Todiramphus chloris. The sequence goes on along the minus strand of JANVCC010000037.1, from coordinate 22,165,974 downwards.
TGCTTAAATAAAAATGAAATCAGTTTTAAAACCTGCAGCAAATATTTGTTTTAGAACTGCAAAGAACACTGAACAGAGGACAGGAGAGAGGAGATGGAGACACCCGGGGTACGAGTGAACCTCCCAGAGAACAGGAGACAGCTCCTCCAGAACAGCTTTGGCCAGCACTGCTGCAGAGGACCAGGGCGAGCAAAGGTGTTCATTTGATTTATTTCAGCAGAGCTGAGCAATTCCCACCTTTGGCCCCCAGCAGAAGCACTGGCTCCCAGGACCGGAGCACCCGAAAGGAGAAGGACCCTCAGAAGCAGCCAAGGGCAATGCAGGGACTGGTTCCTCCTTCCAAAGCAGGAGGACAGAGCTGCTGCACAGCCAGTTACACAGAGATTCTTTTCAGTTTAACCATTCTGTGTGCCTGGAAAATAGAGAAGGAAAAAATACTAATAAATTAGAAATATAAATAAATAAATGATTCACTGAAAGCTGTGGCTTCCTCTACAGCAGCCCTGTACCAAGCACGTGCTTAGGCCGTAACTCAGCACACGCTCTAAGCTCCCGGGTCACCCAACGAGCAGCCCCCTGCCATCGCCCCATGGGGAAGGTCCCTCCTTCCTCCTCTGCACTCCCCATCTCTGCTTCAGCACACTCCTTTCTGCAGCAACAGACCATATCACAGAATTATTTCAAATTAAAGGGAAGCTGTCAAAAAAAAAAAAAAAAAGAAAAGAAAAAGAAAGAGATTTTGAGGAAGTTTGTTGAGTTTTTTTTCCCTTTGGCAGAGTTTCTCTAAGCCAGGTCCCTTCCCTAAAATACTTCCCCATCTCACTGAACCGAAGCTCCGTGCCAGCCAGGAAAAAGAGAAATCACCCAAGGTAAGACTGCCCTTTGCAGCTGTACGGACACGCACAGCGACAGCCTCAGCACTACCCCTGCTGTCCTGCCTCCTCTTCCTCCTGCACAGCAGCGCTGAGCCCTCTCCCCGCTGCGCTTGCCAGGAGCCCGTATACACCAGTAACCTCCAGGAACCCGGCGTGGGAACACAGCTCCGTTTGCTCACCAGGGCATAAACCTGCTTGTGGAGATTGCTGTTCTGGTTTGGAATCAACCAGCTTTGGTGCAGCTTGTGACTGTTTCCAATTCAATTAAGCCAAACTAAAATAAACCATTCTTGAACCGAAAATAATGTCCACAGGGCATTCTAATGCACAAGTAAATCCTTTGAAAAAATAATAATAATAAATCAATGCAAACTTTTCCAAGTAGGAGAGGTTGCTGGTAAGCAGAGGGTATTTGTTAGGAAAGTCTCTGAAATAGAATTAGAAACCAAGCACAGCTTTCTCCACAACACCTTTCAGAGCTGCATTGCATTGTTTACTTTAGACAGTTAAAAGGATATCACCAGCGTGAATTGAAGTCAACTTCAAAGTCACACAGCTTCAAGTCCTAAACATGCCACAGCAATCTCACTGTAGGAAAACACATGCTCTATTTTTGTTAAGTGTTTCTCTTCCTCTGCTGTGCAAGAGGCTCGTACAAGGAAGAAGGAACCTTAAGAAAAAAAAATAAAGGCAAAGAAACCTTCCTACACTCAACACACAATGCAAACGGTAAAGAACAAACCCTCTGTCCCTTCTGCTGCAGCAGCCAAAGTAGCTGCTTCTACCAAAAGAAGCCTTCTTTTGTCAAGACCTTCTCCCTTCGTGAACGATGTGCACCTCAAGTCTCTCAGTCCGCGTCGGGGAGGCAGGAGCAGTTACAAACATCATCTGTGCAGCCCAGGACCCTCCCACTAGACCCATCAGGTCCTCTGAGGGTGACCTGGAGAAGAGGTGGGAGTAGGCTGCCTCAATCACACCCTCTCCTTGCCTGTCTTGCCATCAGAGGGCTGGCTTGAGATCCCCTCCCCCTCCGAGAGCCGCCGGGGTCAGGCAGAGTGACCAGCATCACTCAGGACCGTTCACAGCCAGCAGTGGTAACAAGGAGAGTGGGACTCTTGATGAAGGTGAATTACAACAGGAGTTGAGAAAGCACCCATTCCTGCTCCATAATTCAGTGAGGCCTCCAACAAGACACAGAAACAGCTTTTAATATCCCAAATACGTTGGATGAGGAAAATTGTGACAAAACACCATCTTCACTTCTTGGCGTGCCACGGTTAAATGAAAGTCTGCAGCGGTTTCGTTCCCCCAGCTTTTCTATGAATTTTAAAACGTGGAAGACCCACTGGGCACCATCAGTAGTAAAAAACCAAGGTTCTCCTGGACACCTGTCTCAGCTACATTCTCCCAGTCCCAGCGCTGAAGAAGTTCAGTGGGTTGACCCAACCACCACAACCCACCCCCAGAGCCCCCAGCAGCAGCCACCCTCCCTGGGGGATCCCACCACCCTCGCCAGCTCCAGCTGAAGAGACACAGCACAGCAGCAGAGAACTTCACTCGCAAACATCCTGCTGGACAGTTTGTTTCTGTTTAGATGGCACCTAAACCTCTGAAGGTCCAAACCCTCTGTGGAGGTCTGCGAGGCATCCAGCTCCTCCAGCAAAGGCCACGACAGGCAGTCAGGAGGGAGCTGGTTCGCTCCTGCTCTTTGCTTTCTGCAACAAACCGCACTTGGGTATTTCTCTCCTGGCCTCAGCGATCGAGTAGAGTGTGCCACCACACTGCCCCTGCCTTGGCACACCACAAGAGGCCCAGCTGTGCTTTCAGCAGAGGCTGGATCTCAGCAGACAGCTCTATTGTGCTGAAGACCGGTGACAGGGACACTGCAGACCTCCAGAGGATGGCCAGTGCTTCTTGCAGAATCTCATCAAAAGCCTCTCACTAATCACTGCTGCTTCACACCCAGAAGCAAGAAGGGGCTGAGAAAAAGATGGCTGGAGAAAGAAAAACCAGAGTCCCGACATCCACCTCCCACCTGAGGTACCCACTGTTTCGCAGCCCAGCGGCCACCCAGACTAAGCGCAAGGACGTCTCAACTCGAGAGAGCGCCTGTCGCTTCAGGCACACGAGGCGATGCCGCTCAGAGAAGCGTCAGTGAAGAACTGGTTGGCTGGACGCTTCCAATTGCACTGCCATCGGCGGGAGGACCTTACGGGGGCTTCTGGCAAGCAGGTCTATGGGACACAGCTGGGAGGTTTCAAGGGCAGAGAAGCCAGTTGTGCTACCCCTACTGTGAGGCTGACCCCAGCCAGCGCTGCACAGAGCAGAGCTCAACCCTCCTTCTGCTCTGTGCACTTTGAGCAATTCCCAGGGTGCTTCCAGAGCTTGGCTCTGCTGCTCAAACATCTGCAGTTCCAGGTGAAACCGCTGCAAGCCTGCCATGAAGGGAGCTTTTCACACAGGGCTGCGCTGGCACCAGACCCACCACCTGGGGAATTTCCAGCATCTCATGCAAACCTCTGGGACTTCCACACCGCTCAAAATAAAGAGGAAACATGGCAGAGGCTGATTAAAATAAGGCAAACAAGGAAAAAAATCTGTGTCAGCCCTTTCAGCCAGATGCTGTTATTGGCCAAGTAACTGCTTTCTGAAATAGCAGAGGGGCATGAGATGCTGACCACTCTCCAGGGGCCGGGCGTCCCACGCCAGCATACAGCACACATCCCGCTCTGCACACGATGGTGTGACAAGCAAAGGGCACAGGCTGGCAGCAGCGCCTGGTGTACCTCCTCTCACGTCTGAGAGACACGCAGCACATCCACAAAAGTCACCCTGCTTGCACTCCTCCAGCACCAGCCTGTCATGAGGCAGAGTTTGCTCCTCTTTCACCATCCATATTCCCTGGCCAGTAATGGAGCCCGACCACTGGCAGCCTCCTCCACGCCACCTCTCTCTGTCCGTGCTGCAGAACCAACGCGATGCCTACAGGCGCTCATCCTGACGATCAGGATGGAGTTCAAATCATACTCCTGCCTCCATCTCCACATCTGGCTCTGCTCAGACTTGCACTAAGACTACAAACTGTGGCTGACAAAACCAGGCCTCCTCCACACCAGCACCCTGCGCTCCAGAAAGTGGCGAAACCAGGAAGGATGTCACAAACTAAAGATCAACCAGCCCCTCTTCTATAGTACCAGAGTACAGGTCTCCAGTTGGACCCAGGTGCCAGGAGATGCCAAGCCACAACGGGAACCCCTCTGCTGCCCAGCTACCATGGTGGGTCCCCCCATCCCTACCACACAAGCAGAGCTGGCACTCATCACACAACACCCTGGTGAGAAACCTGGTTCAGTCACAGAGATTCACCTTTCCCCTCCTCCCCAACCCTAATAAAGGTCAACCTAAGTCAGAGTGGCAACGACCCGCACGACGAGGCCTGTGACCAATGCCAGCAGTGCCTGCAGTGCAGAGGCGGAGAGCAGAACCCTGCCGCGCTGTCCAGAAGCGCGGTCACTCATCTCACATACAGGTACCACACGATGCTCACCCTGATGGGTTCTGACCTGCCACATTACTACGAAGGTGTTACCCCAGCAGTCTCCCTCCCCTGCACAGTGCCAGAACAGAATGCCCCCAGCATGTGCAAAGCGTTGGAAAAACAAGGAAGGGCTGCAGCATGAGCTACTTCAGCCACGGCACGGATGCAGGAGGAGAGGACATCCTTCCCTGAGGACTCCAGTGCCATCCTGGCCCAAGCACTGCAGCTCAGGGTGGGCACATGTCTGTGTACCAGAACGTGGTGGGAACCGAATGTAACAGCTCATGACTTATCTGGGGGGGTGGGAACAACTGAGAAAGTAACAGAATTTACGGATGTAACAATGCTCTGGGAATTTAAGACACATTATGATTTTTCATAATTAACTCCCGCTTACAGTCTCCACATGTGAACGATGTATTATCCCGTTTCATACTCCAGCTGAGGCAAACATTTGGTGCTTTGCCCAAAGTCAGCGTCAGAGCTAAAACAGATCTTTTGACTTCCAAACAAGCTCACAGTGTTAAGCTGCTTTTAACTGTCTCTATGGAAGATGAAAAACAGCAAGAAGAAAGGAACTGGGGAAGGAAGTATGTACGACTAAAAGGGACAAAATTAACAGGAGAAAAATTAAAGAGGAGAAAGTCAGGCTCTGACATCTGAAGGAGCTTTCGAGGAGCAAACACCCGGGTGCTGCAGAGCTGTCTCCCTGAGGAAAGGCCAGAGCTCCTGCTCCTCCGGGCCAGAGGCGAACTCACCAACTGCAGCACCCCGGGGTCACGGGCAGCCCCGGTGGGACCTGCTGCACCCGGCCCAGCACCGCGCTGGGCACCTGTCCACTGCTCATCCCTGCTCCACTGGGGAGGGGAGCCCAGCTCCGGGCCGCGGCACCGCCGGCTCAGCCCCGCTCCTCCGTCGCTGCGTGTAAATCACACCGCTCTGGGTCCGCGGCCTGCGCTGTGCCGGGGGCCGGGGGCACCTCGCATTAGCCGCCAACAAAGCAGAAGGTTAATTTGAAGCTGGCAGCCCCGCTGCTGTGCGTTGTCTCTCCTCACCCTCCCTCCTCGCTCTCTTTCTGTGCAAAGCCTGACATCTACAGTTCTGTCTGGCACAGTCAGGGGCTGCCGATGGGAACCGCGCAAGGACAGCGGGGACGCGTGGCCGGTCACCCTCTGCTCCTCCGGGCAGCCCACAGCCGCTCGCAGCGTTTCAGGCCAGCGGCACAAAGCAACCCCAGCCCAGCCAGGGGACGTGCGCTGGCAGCAAAGACCACCCGGTGAAGCTGCCTGGCCGTACTGCTCCTCGGCAGGCACCAAGGCATCGGTGGCCACCACACACAGCTCGAGCTCAGCCGTAGACCAGCTCCCGCCGCTGCGCGCTGACATCCGAGGCTGTCAAACAGAGCAGACCTACAGAGAACTACGGCCTCGCAGCATCGCCTCTGCAGCTGCACTGCAGGAACTTTCTGCACCCCGGCTCTTCAGGGGCAGCCTTTCTGCGATGGCCGAGGCTCTGAGCGCCAGCTTCTGAAACAAGAGACAGAGGTGAAAGGCACACGCTGGTGTGCGCAGCCTGAACCCAGGACATCTTCACTCCACGGGAGCAACTCCAGTGAGCAGATGGTGCAGCTCTGTGCTCCATGCACACCCCTGCTCAGTTTTCTGAGCCAACCTCCAGGCCTGCCAGCACATTCTCCCAGTACACTGTATCTCACCAAAAATACCTTGGTGGAGAATCTCCAGATTCTGCATCCTCTGAAACAAGGTGCACCTGACTGCCACACTCAGCCCCAACAAGGTGCACCTGACTGCAACTCAGCCGCTGTGCCTCTGCAACCCCTCACTGCCGCCTCCTTCCCTCAATTGTTACAAGAAGCAAAGACCAAAGAAACCTCTGAGCCCGTCACCAGACGTCACAGACATTCAGGAAACCCAGGAACCCAACCAAGCAGGATCAAGCACTTCATCGCGATGTTACTATCAACATTTAAGTACGTGCTCTGAATTGCACAGTGAGCCCCAGCCTGTCTGCACAAGGCAGCCGGTGGCAGTGCGGCAAAACGAGGGTTAAAATTTCTACTACCCAACCAAGCCAACCAGCCATTTTGGAGCTGGGCTACCACCAGCCATGGAAGCGAGGCTTCGAGTCCCAGGAAAGGACGCAGGACGCTTCACTGCCAGGGACCTGAGGGGTCAGGAGCAGCTCCCAGAGCACGGCTGCTCCCATCCTCCCCGAGGAGGGACTGGCTCTCCAGCAAGCACGCTAGGGCCATCAAAATAAACATTTACTAAGAGCTAACGTGTTACAGGCCCTGCAGGCTCCACTTTCCCAGATACCAGGGTCGGGGGAGGATGGGAGAAAACCTTCTACCAGCACTGCCACGCACATCGCCTGCTCCAGCATCACTGCAGAGTGAAGGAGCCCAAGAGGCTCAGCCCTCCCTGTCATTAAGACCCGAAAGCCCAGGCACCCTCCGGCTCCCCAGCAACATGCACCACGCAATTCAAAACACGGGGAAATGTTTGTTTTCCGAGGGAAAAGAAATATATTGCTGCTCTGCTTTGCCTTTTATTAGCAAGAGGCATGTTTGGCACTTGTGACATAATGAAATTACAATCAACAGCTAAGTGTCTTTCTCCCAGCAGCAAACTCAAGGGCAAAACAGGGTGGCTGCAGCCTGCCAGCGGCAGGGCTCCTCAGCACCCGGACCATGCCACTGCCCTGCCAACCATCCAGCCAGGCTCAGCCCTGTGCAGCTGGGACCCGGGGCCCCTCCTTGGCAGCTCCCAGGACCCCTCGGCTGCAGCCAGTGTGGCTCCTGGTGGAGGTCTTCCTTTCCAACACCCCCAACCAAAAAATAATTTAGGATGGGAATAAAGTTTAAGCTGTATTTACAGCCCGCCTCTGGCAGCACACAGAGCGCAGACCTGGAGCGGAACACCACTGCTCTCCGGCCAGCATGGCCGCGGAGAGGAACATCCACCTCCCGCACCGACAGATGGACACATCTGTCCGGTGGAGCCAACGAGGAAGCGCTGGAAAGCGCTGGCTCCTCACCGGCGTGGTGGGACCTGAGCGAGACCCCGCAGCCTCTGAGAGGGGAAGGAGAAACGCTGCAGCGAGCGGGCTGGCGTGGCCCCAGCACATCAGGGCTTCCAGGTCCGGCGGGATCCCCCCACCCCAGCGGCAAGGACCGCGGCCTCGCCAGCTGCCGGCAGCCAGGGAAGCCCGGCTCATCCACCCTGGGGTTTTTTCAAACTAGCTGGAATTTATCTATTTCTCCAATCCCTGCCTACACACAAACCCAACCTCAGGAGCAAACAAAAATGCATGAATCGCAGATCAGAGACAAAGCAGGAGGCGGGCCGGGCAGCCCTGCTGCCTCCTGCCCTCACCTCACCCCACGGTGCGAGGCGGTTATATTTAGGTACCGCCACGGTCTGCGGTGCCGCGGCCCCCCTCGGGCACGGCGCAGAATGCAGATTTTCCAGACAACAGACCACAACAGCTCCGTCAAAACCATTAGAGGCTGCAGCGCCCAGGCCTGCGCACAGATGTTTTGATTCCCACTCTCCTGCCACGACAGCCCTCGACAGCCCCATCGCTGCCGCGACCTGGACACCCGGCCCCGATTCCAGCTGGGGAGGGAGGAGGGAAGTGCAGCCCTGCTCCCCAGGGAGGAGATCCTCTACCAGCCTCCCCCGGAGGGTCTGGGGGGGCCGCCCCATCATGACAAAGCGGAGGCAGTGCAGAGGGCAGAGCCCTCGCGGGCACGCCACTCTGGCCCCAGGGGCCTCTCCCAAGCAGAAGCCCCCACGGGTGGGTGGTCTCCAGAGATGGTGGGATGGCCGCAGCCCCCAGAGCGGCACGGGGCTCCCGCACGCGGCCAGGCCGGGGGCAGCACACGGGACCTGGCTTTGTCCACGGCCCACCTCTTCCGCTGGCATACAGCCACCAAAGCCACACAAAAGCCAAACCTCGGGCACGCTATGGCGAGGAAAAGCAGGGAGCTGTGAAACGCTCGGCCTCTTCCCAGCCCGTCCCCTCCTGAACTGCACCGATCGCTCCAGCGCCAACAGACCTCCAGCTCTGGCACCGCGGCAGGGCCGGCGCGCGCACCACCGCTGCCAGCGGCACCACCACCGAGAAGATGGTTGCCGAAAACTCTCCCACCGCAGAATGAGCGCGTCTGACGCCGGTGGGGGAAACTCTGACGCAAGGGAGTCGAGCCCCAGCAGAATACAGCGTGTGAATAAAGTTGATGTAAGAGCCCACTAGTCGTTTTTCAGCTTCTCCATGCGGTATTTTTTTTCTTATTAATACAACTGTTATTATTTTGGAAGGCGGAAGGAAGCGCTAATGGGGAGGCTAACGCAGCCGGCCGCATGTCCATCGCTTTGGGATTTAGTGATCCCTGCTGAAGCTGTTCAACTGCTGGCCAAGCCCAAAGTAAATCTGCTCCTCGCGCTGCTCCCGGTCTCCGGCACGACACCGACGGGAACCGGGGCGGGGGGTCACAGCAGAGAGATGAAAGAGGGACACGAGCCTCTGCTTTTGTGGAAGCGGCTGCCGCCAGGCCCCGGTTTGACAGCGGCCGCGAGAAGGCCAGGCGAAGGTGCCGGGCACGCGGGGCCGCCCGCCCGAGCTGTACCTTGGCTCGGTCCTGCGGGAACAAAAGGCAGCGGCGGGTGGGAGGGAGGGTACGGGGGCTCCAGCAGCCGAGGGCCAGCGCCGCTGCGAGTGGAATCACTGCCGTGCAGGAGACGGGCTGGAGCGAGCGTCCTGCTGCCCCCTCCTCCCAAAATGACCGCGTTTAAAAAGAAAAGAGGGGGAAAAAGAAAAATAAAACACAAATACAGAAAAGCCAGCTCTGCGTCCAGATGCCGAGTTTCTCTCCCCTCTAATAAGCCCTTTCTTCGCTTTTGTTCCTGGCCGAAGGCAGCCTGCAGAGCGGGACTCGGGTGGGAGGGCGGTTTGGGAAGCCGTCTCCCTGCACCGAGGCCGGCAGAGGAGGAAAGCCCTGGGCTGGGAGGCGAAGCAGGAGCCCTGGTGAGCCCCGGGCCTGGCTGCGGGGCCGTCGCTGCACAGCGGCGGGGAGCCCGGGTGGCCCCGTGGGGTCTGCCGCAGGTCGGGGGCCCAGGACCCCCCGCTCCGCCACCGCCCCCAGCCTCTGCCCGGGCTGCAGCCAAACAGACACACTCTGTCTTGCGCTTAATGCCGGACCAGACAGTGCTCCCTAATGAGGGAGCATTACAATCAGCTTGTAATGCTGAATTTTTAATGCTGCTGAGGGCTCCGTTACATAATAAAGGGGGAATCGGGAGCAGAGGGCGGCCGGTGGGGCGGCCGATCCCCCGGCCCAGTGCAGGTGGCCGCCCTCGCGCCCCCTGACCCGCCGCTTACCGCCAGCGCCGCGGGACGGGCCGCACACAGCACCCATCGGAGCTCCTGCCCGGCCGGAAGGGTGCCGCGAACTTTCCTCAAGCGCGTGGAGGGGTGATGCCAAAGCGCTCGCGCTCCTCTCCGACGGAGCTCGGCCGGGAAATGATTTAAAAGCAAAGTTCACCAGCATGTTAGCTGCATGCTCTCGTATGTTCCCGCACATGCAGTCTGCGCTGCTCCTCTCGGTAATACCCTAAGACTGTAAATCTATAACCGCTGCAATGATTTAGTGATTAAAAACATGATAACATATTGTGTAACTGCAAACCACAGAATCCCTGCCAACTCTCCTCCAAGATACAGGAACAAAAATACAGAAAATGTGTTGCTCGCAGCAGTCTTCCTAAACTCAACGGAAAGATTTTAATAATAATAATAATAATAATGAAAAAAAAACCCTAGACATCAGAAAAAGGCTGGATACAATGCGAGGCTGAAAAAAAAATTTAAAAGACAGAGTTTTAAATATGATTCTTGCTCTAACAAATTACAATCTAAACATGCCTCTCTTTTTTTCTTCTCTTTTTAAGTTTGTCGTAACTGGAATAACTGGTCTTGTGTGATGTCTTGCATATTCAAAGTGCTTTGTAATAGGATACAGAGACCAAACCTTATTTGCCTAAACTCAATGGGGTTTATTTTTTCCCCTCTCCCCCCCCCCCCCCCCCCCCCATTTTCTTTTCCTTTTATTTTCCCTCCTCCCACCCCCTTTTCCCTAAAAAGGGGGGGGTGTTGGGGGGGGGTAAAAGGAAGAGAGGGCTTTAAGATGTAAAGAAAATACCTGAAAGAGGAGACTGCAATTTGTAATATGGTGAAGAAAGCCAAATATTTTATATATATATATATATATACACACATATACACACACACATATATATATTTAAAAGCAGCTGTGGGAGTTTTGGCCTCTAAGCAGTCAACTTGACCCCATTCTCTCTATTTTCCTATTTCCCCCGTTGCAGGATTCCTGCACCTTCAGTCAGATTCGAACTCAATGTGACCCTAAGGAGGGAGTCACCGAGCCTCCAGAAAATTGCTCCATATTAAACAGGGGTGAGAGGAGCAGAAAGACAGACAGACGGCTGAGGAAGGGACGCGTATATATTACATATCCGCACAAAGTACAGGACATACCCGAGAGCAGCTTCAAGCACAGCTTGAAAGAGAAATAGACCTTTCTCGGAATCAGAAAATATAATTTTTCTTTTTTTTTTTTTCTTTAAAGAAGTGGGGAGCAGGGAGTTCAAGAATTTAAACCAAAAAAAAAAAAACCAACCAAGCAAAAAACAAACAACCCCGCAACCTAAATTATAAATAATTCACGGCAAGAAACCCGCGTGTGCGTGCCACATACATACATACGCGTATACACACAGCCCCAGACCGTACGTGTCCCCCCGCAAACACCCGCTCTCCTCGGAGGGCGAGTTTCGGGGGAGCGGGGATCGCCTTCCCTCCGCGGCAGGAGCACAGTTTATTCAGAGGAATCGATAGGAAAGAGCATTTGCAAATATTTAGATAAGCGCCGTGCGATTCAGCATTAAGTAATTAAAAACTGAAACTGAGAAGGGGGGATCGGCCTGCAGAGCCGCTCGCTGCCTTCGCCGCCCCATCCCCCTAGCCGCATTCTTCCCAAAACTGAGCCTGCCCGCGGAAAACAAAAATCGGAATGACTCTCGCTGGCAAGGCCGCTGCGGGGCAGCTCCCGGCGCGGGGCCCGGGCGGCGGCGGGGAGCGGCGGGGAGCGCCAGGCCGAGCGGCCCGCGGCCGGGGCAGTTTTAGGCACTTCTTCGCCCCTTTGTTTTCCTGCGCGTCCCTCAGCGCGGAGCGCCCGCGGGGCACCCCCGGGACCCGCTCGGCTCGGCTCGGGGCGGCTCGGGCGGGCGGGCCCCGGGGG
>JANVCC010000037.1:21970924-22148408 GCA_025345505.1 Todiramphus chloris collaris | reverse complement strand
TTTTTGTAGGAAAGGATGCAACATTCCTCCAGTCCCAACAGAACCTCTGGTTTGATTAAATAAATATTTCTCCACCCTTACGGTAACATTTTTCACTTTCTGTTTGGGTCCATCTGTGATTGTTATTTAAAATTTTTATTTCCAGTAGCTTTTCCCTCCCCGTTCCAGCCCTAGCAAAAAATGTAGATCTTTGCTGGGAATGTGGGATTTGAATTTTAGGAGGAGGTGAACCAGTAAAGAACCTCTGTCCAGGCTTCAGGAATATGTTTTTTTCATCTTTCTCTAAGAGGCTATTTTATTACTGACAGAAATGCAGCTGAATTAAATCATCTCTTGAAAATCTAAAGATGCTTTTCAAATTGGCTTTTTTTTTTCCCTTGTTTTTTTTCTTCCTTTTTTTTTTTGTGTTTTGATTTTTTTACAATTTTGTTTTTCATAGTAACCCAAATAATTAATTTGGTTTGTTTCATAGCACTGAACAAGGAATGCAGTTGCAGTCAGTTTTTCCATTTGGGAGAACCTTAATGTAGATGTATTTTTATACTGAAAGGTAATAAACTGCATGTTTGTAAGTATTTGTAATGAAATGTATCAAACTGTCCATATTTCTTATCGTGGGGGTAGTCATTTGAAATTTTGACAAGTCCCTTTAAGTGGGATGGGGAGATGAAAGAAGAGGGCAGATGATTAGAAATTTGGAGAAGGGCTGTACTAGTTGATACATGACTGGAAGTGGCTTGCATTTGGGAGATAGTCACAGGTTTTAAGAATGGAGGTTTAATAGGAACCACAGTTATTTGAGTGTTATAAATGCAGCACTGATGTGTACGGCTACGACGCGCGTGCTGTGGATGAGTTCTTACGGTTTGCTAAATGGATTGACTCCAGTACGTTACCAGTTTGCCTTTAAAAGCTGCCCTTAAAAATTTGTCAGTCCCTGCTCAAAATACGTTTGTCTCGCTTTGTGGAAGAACAACTGTTAATGTTACTTGTCCTTCCAAAACAAACAAAAAACAAACAAAAAAAACCCCAACAAACCAAAACCTCAACAAAAGCAACACCAACCAAAAAAAAAAAAAAAAGAAAGAAAAAAAAATTACAACCAACAAACCCAAACCAACAAGCCCTGGGGCAAGCAGAATTTTTCAGGGCTGCTCGGTGCGCTCTCTGTAAAGGTGCATGTAATTTGTAAGCGTTGTTCTTGGTGAATATGAACAAATGTGCCTTGATGATGAAGTTGAGGGAAGAATAAAGTGCCTCTTGTCTTTCAGCACTTGGTATAACTTAGAAGAAGTGCATATTTTCACCAGAGGCTGTGGGTCTGGTGGACGAGTCTGAGAATGGTGCTGCCTGTGTACACACTTTGTGCAGAGCAAAGAAAAAGTAAACATGGGGAGAAGGTGGTGAGCAAATCTAATAACTGTCGATCCTCCAGAAATAGGCACCTTTGCAGGAACATGTGCACACGCAGCCTGGTAGCCATGTACGTTTTCTTTGCGTTTGCATTGCGAATTCTAGTTTTGTGTTGCTGTCCTCTAATTTCCCATGACAACATATGGATTCCATAAATGCAAACATGCCGGAGTGCATCTGTCTGGGTAGTTAACACAAACCAAACATCCCCCTTTTCGCCGATGCTGCTGCTGCTCCTCTGGCCCTGCTGCGCCGAGCCCTTCTGCGACAGCCTCTCGCTGCTCGTGCATTCTTGTCCTTTCCTGCTCCTGGGGTGATGCCATGTGCCCCGAAAGGGAGGAGGGCAGCGGGCGCCGGGGTCAGAGGCGCTGTCATTGTGGCTGCACCCAGGAGCTGAAGGGTTAAGCGGGGAGAGGGGAGCGTGCCCTGTGGCCCCCCACCCTCCTGGGAGCTGGGGTCAAGTCCTAGGACATCTCCCCTCCCCTCCTGGCAAGGGCAGGAGCTGAGGCGGGGAAGGGAAAGGGGCAGAGGGAGGGCAGAGATCTGCCCCACGTCCTGAACACCCAGAGGCTGGGTGACAGAGGGTTCCCATTCGTACCGGGGTGCAAAAAAAAGGTGGTGTGGGTGTGTGAAAAGAAGGGAACAAACAAGTGATAACTGCAAGGCCAGCCAGATAAACCACTGTGCAAATACCAAAATAAATCTAAGGAATTAAGGAATAATTTGTGTGGTAATCGTTAGGTATGATTATACATATGTGCACGCACTTCTCCTCTAGAAAATTTCCTTCCCTTAAGATTTCTTTGTTCTAGGCACTAAAATACAAGACGGGACTACCCTTGCTTGAATTAGAAATCCTGATACAGCCTCATCTGTAATGCTACAGATACCTCTTGTTTCTATATATGTATCTCTACGCATGCATAGATAGGATTTTTGGTTCAAATAGCTTTTAATGTGCTTAGTAGAAAGAAGCGCTCAGTATCAGATCTGCAGGGGAAATAAGACTGATTTTTCCCATAGGAAACTTGTTAAAGACACAGTTGAATTATTAGATTAACGCTATTTTTTTGTCTCTCAGCATATCTGATGTATTTGCACACAGAATCGTAGAGTTTCATTTATATGTTATTTTCAACAGATGGAACTAATAGCAGTGCTTTAAAGGAAGGTTATTATTTGTAAAAATGTATACAGATTAAGAGGAACAACTTTAAAGCAAAATGTTTTTCTGAGGCAGCGCATGTGGCTTTCTGGACAGAACTTGCAGAAAATACGGTTGTTATCTCTGACATGTAAAATAGGGGTAAGTTGCTTTGGGTCCCCAGGTTCTGCCAGGAGACCAAATCCTGCCCTGGAAATGGGACTTGGCGGCTGAGGAGCAGCCCTGCCCTCGGGCAGGACCGGGCCAGGTTTGCCCAGGGCTGTGGGCAAAGCCGTTGCCTATGTTGAATTTTTTTGGGATCCACAACCACGCACCGGGCTGGCTGCACGCTGCCTTCCCCCGCCCGGCACGGGGGGGAACCGGGATAATGCTTTGAGGTGGAAAAGGCCGACTGGACACGAGGGACTAATGCGTGGATACAGTAAGAAAAAAGTTCCAGGCTATCTTTTTAAATTCAGGCTTTAAAAATTATTGCAGGGAGGGGGGGAAGAAAAAATCCTGCTTAGAAAAAAATCTCCATAATATCATCCACTTATGCAGCTTTGTGCTTCTTGGAAATATGTCTGAAGAATCAGAACAAAGCGTCGAAGGCCAGAGTCCTTGAAGGAGCTCCAAATGATAAAGTCTGCCATTCATTTTAAACACAGCGTGCATTGTGAAAACACAGGTCAATTTGAAGGCATTTGTCAGATTTCCAGTTCCCTCTACTCCTTTGCAATGGAAATTTGCAATCAAATCCCTGTACTAGAGTTGGGATGTCTGGCTTTATCAGCTTTTATTACTTTATACTCCAAGCATTGTCCAGGTAAGCTATCTTTTCATTTAGAAAGTTTGTTTGCATGAAGTCGCAGTCAAGAAGGGGGGAAGGCTGACGTGAATTAGCTGGAGCAGATGCAGTTATTTAGGGGTTTGGAAGGGGGAAAGGGCAGGCGATCAGCAGCGACTGATTGCAAAGGGCTGTCTAAGCTGCAGAAGCGATCTGATACCATTTAAAGACGCCCAGCGAGAGGCATGGAAAGGGATATTCCAACAGCAGCGCGTTCATTGTTGGGATGCAGAAATGCAGCAGGGCTTAGGAGGAGAGGGCAGGAGGGACGCGCTGCTGGGCAGTTCTAGCCAGATAAGGTGGATTTCTTCTGGAGGCACGGACGGGCTGTTTAATGGGCAGGGGGCTGCCCCCGTTCCTGCTGGCAGATGTGCGGGTATGCTCGAGGGGAGCGGACGGGTTTCTCTAGAAGAAATACGTACTGAAGGATGGGGAGAGATTTGGGCTGGGGGCATATTCAGAGGAACGTTTGTTCTCTTCTTTTGTCTTCAGTATATTTCTGGGTGGGTTTTTTTACATGGTTATTAAAAGAAATCTGTCCATCCATTTCATAATCCCTGGACTTGCTGTGGCGGCTGGGAGTGATGGGACATCAGCGGGCTGTTCCAGCGATCGCCAAACCTCTGGCCGGGTTCCCGTAGTCAGGCTGAGGAAATACCCCTTAAGTCACACAGCAGATTTTTAATATGCATTTGCCTTTTTTTAGGCCTTAACACAAGCTGAGTTGATGTGTTTTTGATGGAAATAAACACTTGGAATACATCTATATGTCTCTTTGCTTTTTTTTTTTTTTTCAGAGAAATGAAGAAAAAAGTCTTGGCATTTAATTAGGACTCACTAACCTGATAAATATTGAACATCATTTCTTTGTGAGCTCTTCCGTGTGCTCAGAGTACTCTATGGATGTATTCCACAATTGCACTTGTTTAATGCCTATATCACCTCATGCCTATTGTATTTATGTTGTCATCAATGTCAGATTTTAATTAAACAATTAAATCACTGTCACAGTAATTTCCCTAGAAAACTATTTTAAATGAAAAATCCCACAATAAATGTTTGGGAACCATCTTAAAAGGAAAAAAAAGAGGAAAATAAGTTACAAAATAAAATTACAGCACCCACAGAATTAGAAAGGGGAAGAAAATAGAATTGTTTTCGGCACCGAGAAGAATTCTGGTTTGCAGGGTTGTTTCCACAAAATTCACAGCGTGTCAATGCAGTGACTAAAACAACCTGGCTTGTTCTGGGGCTCCTCTGGATCTCTGGGGCTGAGCCTGGGCAGAGGGCTGTGGCCCGGGGCTGGTGCAGTGCCGTAGCCATCCCCCCACTGTGGGCCAGGAACCAGGGAGAGCACTGAAAATCTTTCATCGTTCAGTAAAAGTCAGGTACCAACCACTCCTTAGAAAATGGTCCATCTGCCTTCTTCCCCTCTGAATTATTTCAGAATTAAGACGGAGATTTGCAGAAAAGCCTGCATCGAATTATTCAGTAAGTTAAGCACTGATACCAGCTGTACTTACTATATAGTAACCATGTACTCAGAACCTAAGTTGCAAGCAGTGAGAAATCTGATTTGACATAGCATCTTCGCTACAGTTAATCAAATAGCTCATCTTTACCTCTTTGCAAATATATGCTCTTATTCCTCTAAAACCTGTACTTCTTTGCATGGAAGAATCACAAACACAAGATGCAAAATTCATCAGACAAGATATCTGAAAGAATCATGCTCTCAAACGTACATTCGGAATATTACCTGTATTTAACATAAGCACATCTGACATTTGCAGCGCAGCCTCCGATGCGAGGCGTGCTTATTGAAATTCGGATTCTAGCCTGTGATTTCAGCACAACGTACCCTGCAGCTAACCCCGACCCTCCCTTATTAGCCGCCCTAGCCGCTTTGATTTGTGCCCTGGGAGGGCTGGGACAGGGAGCCGAGTGGTGGGGAGCCGCAGCCTTGGCTGGGGGGTCCCCAGCAGGCACCCAGCCCTGCACTGTGCCCAGTGGGGTGAGCTGGGGTGCCTCCACCCAAGCACCCAGCCCACTGCAGTATTTCTTTCAGGTTCATGCTGTATTTTTATTGGAATGCAGCTTCGCAGAGTGGGTTATGCCTGAGATGCGTGTGGTTTCTATCAGCCCTGAAGTGTTTTACAGCTGGAGACGATTTGGGGGGGCACCTCTAGCCTGTCCATTTGCAGCCAGGGCTGATGTTTGTCTGCTGCTGTCTCTCTAATTTTTTTCAGTGTTGCCTCCATCAAAAGGTGAGATTAGCACTGGGGGGGGGAAGGGGGGCAGGGGGCCATGACGATGACACCAGGCCCATCCCTCCCTCCTCCTCATTTTAGTTTGCATCTCACAAAAGCAATTTGCCTGCAGAGCCTCTTTCTTCCTGCAGCCAGAACAAGGACCAGCTGAGGTACCTGGTGCTGGCTGCTCCCGAGCCGGGCAGCCGGGGCCCTAAGCGCAGAAGCTTGAGGAGACCCCCCACCCCCAGACCCCCCAGCCAGCTGGTCCCACTTCTGAGTCTGGGGAACAAAATCTTGAACCTAAATTCAGGCAGTGAGCACCAGCCTGGCCAAGCACCCCCTGGCTCAGGCCACAGCTGCAGCCACCCCTCCACTGGCCACCGAGGCAGACGCTTCCTCCAGCCCATCCAGGGCCATCCTTGCTTTGCCACGGGAGGCACTGCCACTATACACAGCTTTGCTGAGCAGATGCAGCCAGAAATACATATTTTTATACCTGGTACAGGAAAGGGGAAAACTGATGAGGTTGCACAGAACCCTCCTCCAGGCAGGAGAGGCTGTGCTGGAGGAAAGTATTGCTCATAATGACACTTAAGCCCAGACACTTGAATGCTAAAGGTTAAACTTACATTCTTCAAGAAAGGGCTCCTCGCCAGCTTGAACTGTGTTGTGTGTTCACTATTGCCTCCTCCTCCTCTTCATCCACTCTCAATCCACTTTCGGTATTTGCTGAAATAACTGAGGTTGTGGGGTGGGGTTTCCCACCCTCCACCTCCCCCCCAGTGGATGTTCTCTGCGCCAGTCCTCAGCCTTCTGTCTGTCACAGGGTTAAAAAAACTAAAAATCAGTCTCATGCCAGAACAGAAGTGATGATTTTTTTTTTTTTTTCTCTTAGCTGCAAACTAGTAAAGCTTCAATCCAGAAAAGCCCAGCCTAGGCACATTTTCTGCCCTCCGGTGATAGAGAGTCCACAGCGTGGCATCCTCTTAATTCCTGTCCCTAGCTGAATAACCAGAACGTATAGTCTGACAATAAGGCTAAGAAGTTACTATGAAATTAAAACACAAATTGAAAGGCTGATACAAATACAGTAAACAATAGGGTGCAGAAATAACTTTTGGAAACTGTCATCACCAGGGCTGGAGATGAAATTGGTATCAATGCCTCCAAATGTTCAAGCCAAGAAAGGAGAAACAGGAAAATGCCCACCCAGGAGCAGCAATTTAAGATGAATTTCAGCATAATGTGAAGCAGCAGACACGCTGTTTGGATGCTGCATTTAGATCTTAATGATCAAAGAGCACCTTCTCCATATACTTTCATGCTTCTCCCCAGAGATATTTCCCATTTTAAAAAGAATGGAAATAACATCACTGGTGTGCACGCCTTCTGAAACGGCCCCTTTTACACAGCGTCGCGTAGGCTTTCCATGGAGAATCAGTCTTAGGTGAAAGCAAGAAACAAGGCTCCCTACGTCCCCGCAGCAGCAGGTAGAGGAGACCCAGATGGCAAGGCTGGATCAAACGTGTTGAGGAGAACCATGGAAAAGAGCCAGAATGAGCTTCAGATGTCAAACGTAGTTTTTATTTGGGTTCAGAGATGATAAAAGGCTAGTGATGCTCATTTTTCCTACTTCCTGCAGCACAGGAACAGGGGTTTGCAACGTGCAGCATCCCTTTAAACAACAGCTCGCTGCAGTGTGCTTCTTGGCACAGCCCTAATTGTATCTTCTGGTCCCAGTGGAAGTTCACACTTTTTAATATCTCTTATGGCTTCTGCAACTGCTGCCACTAGTCAGCAATCACAAACAGGAAGCCGTGACTCAGCAGAGCCATAACCCACTGGTGAGGGTGGCTGGAGGAGAGGGAAGTTCCTGCAAAACACCCGGCGAGGGCTGGGGCCGGGCTGGCACTGCTGCGGGCTGCCCCACGGGACTGGTGTTCCGTCTGGCCCACGAAGGTTTCTGGAGACTCTGTTCCTAATTCAGCACCTCGGCTTACACCGAAACCTGGGAGACAAAGGCCGTGGTGTTGCTCCAGGCCCCAGCACTGCAGGAGAGGCTTCCCGAAGCAGGTCCCCGAAGCACAGGGCTGTCAAGGCAGGGCAAGAGGACAGGGACACCGGGACCAGCCCCACATTTGTTGCCTGTGCGTGCTCCAAAAAGCAGGGATTTTCTCCTCCTATCAGAGGCACAGCAGAGGAGGCAGCTGGTGACCCCCTGGCTGGGAGATTCCAGCAAGACCCCGTTTCCACAGCAGTGGTGCCCAGGGCTCAGCCGCACCACATCTCACGTAGCACAGGGAGATGATCTATTCCGAGCCTGGTTTCGTCTGTTTTCTAACTGTATTTAGCAGCAAGTTTACTCCAGACTGAGCCTGCGTGAGTAAGTGTGTATGTAAGGGTTGAGGATTGGCTGCGGCAGGCAGAGGGTTTGCTGAAAGGCTTGTTAAGGAAGCACTACTGACCATGCAATCCAATTACATAATGCTTCAAAAAATAACCGTGCTGGGAGTCGTGTCTGGGCAGCGCGTTTCGGCAACAGAAAGAGGTATCAAATGTCTGTCTTCCAACCCAAAGGCTGATAGTGTATTTGTGCCACAATCTGACACTGCACCTCGGCCGTAAACCGCTCTGAAGAGGAAACTTGCTTCCAGGGGAAATGTCTGCTGTTCCCTTTCAAGGCAGTGCTGCACCCTGCAGACCAACGTTATTTGAGTCCTTGTAAAATTACCACTAATCTCTGCACTCAGGATGCCTTGCGTTTTATGGGTCCTTGCTATGACGGCAGCTTTGTTTTCTGGGGGGAAAGCAAAGTGCTGAGCTGGGAGAAGCAGGCACCTGGCCATCAGCACTGAGCTGTCAGGCTGTCTCCCCCAGCTTCCTATCCTCGCAGCTTCCCTCTGCTGCTCCGGACAGGACAGACATAGGGATGATGCACAGTATTGTACTATCACACCTGGAAAAGCACCTGAAAAAAGTCCTGTCCTGCCCGGAAAGGATACGGTCCCTGTCCCAGGCAGGATCCTGCATGGTGCTGCGTGTTTCTTCTGCTGAGATCAGTGGGGAGCGAGGGGACGGGAGGGCCGTGCCCCTGGCCGCAGCAGGCAGCTCAGTCTGCGCCTTGCGTTGGGGATGACGGGGGATTTAGAAAACCCCGTCTCCAGGCAGCGCAGGTAGTTTTTATCATCGTTACTAATTTAACTGCCAGGCTGCTCTAAAAGGCGTCACAGAAAAGGAACATTTCTAGTGAATGAGGAAAGAGCAAACTAAGAATATTCCTGGCACGTTGCGGAGCTTTCTGTACCTGAACTCGTGTTGTTCATTTGCTGGGAACGGTTTACGCGATGTAAGCCAGCTTCTCTGTTTGCAACAAACGCCTGGAATTTAACCTGTTCCCAGCCCAGGGAGCAGCACAGCTCCTCACTCGGCCAACCTGGCCAGCAGCCGGGCCCCTCTGCCACGGAGGACCCGCCGGTGCTCCCACCCAGAGCTCTCACTGGGCTCACTGGGACTCTTCCAGCCAGGGAGGGGGCGATGCGGGTCTGCTGCAACCGCTGCCTGGGAAATCAACAGGCTCTACCTCCAGTCTGCAGCGCTGTCTCCCAGAGCGGGCACCCTGCTTTGGGGCTGGGACACGGGAGACGGGTGGGTTTGCTCTGCCCCTCTGCATTGACCATCTCTGCTCCCAGTGCCCCGCTGAAGGCCGGGGAAGCCGCCTGTGAGGACGGCAGTGGGGAGGAAAGGGTGAAGGCAGAGCTCCTCCAGCCCAGCTGCACGCTCCATCCGCTGCCTTCCTCCCATCTATTTCTAGACTGTTTACCTGGCAAGCGCACATGACCGATCCAGAAGGAAACGCTGACATCACCCGCCGCCGTGCCCCCTCCCCGCTGCCTGCCGCGCTCGGCCTCTCTCCCCACCGCCCTCGTCCCTCTGCCTGGCCAGCCCACGCCTGCACAGCCTCTCCCGTGCGCCGCGGGGCTGCTGCTTCCCAGGGCAGCTCGGAGACATGTTGTGCTCACCGCAACTACGCGGCCTGGCCTGGCCTGGCAGCCGCCTCCCTCCGTGCCCTGGGGCGTGCCGGTGGCCACCGCAGGCAGGGATGCAACCCATGCTCGACCCCGTGCCTACGGCTGGCAACTGCACTGCTGACGGCGGGTGAAGCGCGCGTCTCCGAACGCCAGCGTAGCGTCCCTCCGGTGCGACAGCCTTAACCATACGGTTGTTTGTGCTTCCCGGACGAAGCAGTTTCCCAACCCCCTTCACATCCACGGCTCAAACCCTCTCGGCCCATGGCACTGGATGAACTTCGCCACTGTAGACCAGCTGCCTCCCCACCCACCTCGCTGCCACGTCGCGTCTGCGCGCCGGAGAGCGGAGCCAGGCAAACCGCGCTGCCGGTTCCTCGTCTCCTTCGCTCTCCTCCCCAGGGCCGCTCCCGGGCGCCGTCAGTGCGGAGCGTCCAGCCGGCTGCATCAGCCACTGCCGCGGGCCCAGGGGAGCGGGCAGCCCTGGGGACAGCCTGGGCCACGGCCGGCGGCGCAGGTGCTCGCTCCTCCGGGGGTTATTTATCCCGGGAAGCCCGCGGCGGAGCTCCGGACTCGAGCTGCTCTGTGGAAGCTTTCTTGGTGCCTTTGGGCAGGGAGCCAAAGTATGCAGTTTAAAGGAAATGTTTAATAAAGACACAGGAGCCTCAAACTGTTTATTTTTCCTCGCAGAAAGGTGGAGAGACGATGTCCCTGGAAACTGGCTGCCGGGCCAGGCGCAGGCCGGGAGGCCGGAGGCTGAGCCAGGGCGCAGGCTGCGGCGGCCACGGGGCTGAGCGAGGCCTCTCGCTTCTCCCTTCCCTGACAGCACCGGCCCGCGGGGCCATAAACCGTGGGGGGAAAAGGCAGCCTATTAGTAACTCTATTAAGTCTCTATTAGTTAGGTGTGAACTCATTACCCTAGCATACTTGGAGGTAGGATTCCACTTGCAGGACATTAGCACTGTAATAAGCACGTTTACCACCAGCGCTGGACGCAGCACCGCAGAGGAGGCTGGAGACCCTCGACGCAGAGAGGCCTTTCTCGCCCACGCTCGCCGCGGGGCAGCTGTGCTGCTCGCACACAGGGCTCCCAGTCCCCCACTGTCGCCTGCGAGCAGCCCCCAGGACTCCCCCATCAAGACCCTGTCTCCCCGCAGCAGCAACAGGGCAGTCACTGCAAAACATTCTGCCCCTCTGCTCATCCGATGAGCGGTCGTCCACAGGAAGGAACGTGGGCACAAACACGTGGGATGGCAAAGACTGTGGGGGTCAGGGGACAGAGGGTGCACAGCAAAAGCTGCTGGGGTCCTGGGGTGTGAAACCAAAGAGAGGAGAATGACCCGGGCATTGGCCGCTCACTGGGGTGCTGCTGGAGCTGCTGCCCCACCTTTGCCTCAGTTGGCACGTTTGGCACGCGTGTGCTGCGCAACCGGAGCTCTCTGCCATCACCTGCAAAGCTGTGTGTGCCATGAGGAAGTCGCAGTGAACTAAATAATGAGCTTATAGGAAATCGATTAATTAATAATTGATAGGATGCAGGAGCAGGGTTGCAGCTGGGTTTGCCGAGTTAGCACAGTAAGAACATGACTAGATGTAGAACCCTGAGTGTTTCTCTACACCTCTTCAGTCAGTGTTAGCAGGCCAGCGTGAGCAGCCCACGCAAGGGCTGCAGCTCCGTGGCTGGAGAAGCTTCAGCGTGTCTCTCCAGGGCTGCTGTCCTTGGGGTTTCTGGATGCTCTGTGTGTCCTAGCACTGTCTGGACCAAAATACTGGTCAGTAACGGTCTTGCTGAATTTTACACGTAAAAGATTTTGTGTTTGTGAGAAGGAAGTTGCAAGCAAACTAAAGAGGATACGGAAGCACAGAATGTTACTGTTCAGAGGAAGCAAAAACGGCACCCAAGGCATACCGCCGTTAAATGAAGCCCTCCCTTGCCCTCTGCCAAAGCCCCTCTCATACGGGCACTGTTTGCCCTGCAGAGGACTAAGACTCTGCACCACCTCCTCTGTACCCTTAGTCATACTCTAAGGCTGCAGTAAAGCACAGTCCACACAGAACTCTTCCCAAAACTAATTTTGAAGCCCATTTATTCCTAAATAGGGCTAAACTATACACGAACCCTGAAAAAAAACTGGCCAAGAGCACAGAAGTATGATTTTAAAAATTATTTCAGGAGGAAGCATGATCGCGTTTCTAAGATCCTTGGCCAAAAAGAGTATGAAATTAATGGTATTAAGTGCCTAAAAATACTCTTGAGGATCTGGGACTTGGAACAAGGGCCTGGCTTCTATTCCTAGCTCTGCCACAGACTTGCTGTCTGCAGTGAAGGACCAGCCAGAAGTGCCCAAAACCAAAGGCATACAGAGGTGGACTTCAAATCTCGCTCCCCCACTTTTTGTCCTGTTTTCCTATCCTGTAGAATGGGAATGATCCAAACTGGCCATGAGGGAGCAGAGCACCTCGGGCACAATGTCGGTGTAAATGCTCCTGATGTGGTTCTAGATGCGCAGACAACGGCTGCGTGCAGCACGGGGAACCCACGTCCATCTGCAGTGCACCAGCGATCCCGCTCACTTGCCCTTTTTTTCCTTTCCTATTTCTGTGGAGTTAACTCTTACAATTCAAAAAGTCATCAGGTCTGACCACCTATGATTAAAAACTGAATGAATGAACTGCTGGGAACGTGTGCTCTCCCTCTCAGCAAAGGCAGCACCTCCTTGTACTGGCCTCCTGGTCAGTGGCAACTTTGATAATGTAAGGATGTAATAATATCGTGCAAAATTCAGTATTAAATGTACATCTTTATCCCACCAAAGAGGAGAGATAGGCATCCTGATAATGGAGTCCTTAACTTGCTTCTACCCCTGGAAAATCCTGCAATGTTCACCTCTTCATACATTGTAGTTTAGGAAAATTATTTCATCATTTAAAGATGATTTTATGGGTCTTTCTCACCCTGCTTTAATGTTATCCTGTTAACGCTGGTGCCCATTTCTAGGTGAAATGCAGTACAAAAATGGACTTAAAACTGAGAAAGTTTCTAAAATTTGAACAACTTCCTAGCTGTGAGATGCACAATGATAAAATAAAAGCCCATCAGCAAAACCTGAGCTGAACTTACCAGTGGCTTTTCTACTTATGACAAAGGGACATCCCAAAGCTAATATGATAGAATCTGAAATCCCTGTAATTCCCTCTGTGTCTCAGCCATGAAATAACTTTTGGCATAGTAATTTAAACTGTTAAACAGAAGATTCAACATAGCACTTTTCAGTGATAAACAGGAAAGCTTATGTCCCAGAGTCGCTCTGAAGACAGCATGGGCCAACGAGATGGGACAGAATCCTGCAGAATGAGACCTGTACAGATCCCAGACTCTGCCAGGTTTTTTCATCGGTAACGATACGCCAAGAGAAATAAAAAGACAGGCACTGAAAGGCTCTGGTCCCTCCGCAAAAGGGAAAGAAAGATACTGACATTTCCATGCGCGGCTCTGTCTGATGAAATCAAGTATTCAAATGACTTCTGTTTACATAGTATTTTGAGAAATAATGCTAATTTGCAGAATTGGCATCTAGGGTACAAGTATACATACCCTGGGAGAGCACTTACAGAGCCTTTGTGAAGCTAAGTAATAAACGCTTTGTCTTCACCACACTATTTATGGGTTGCTTGGGGGCATCCTGCTCTCTTTCTGCCCCTACCTGGGCATAAAATTATTGCAGAACTAGGTTTTAATAAGACCAACAGTAAATCTGAATGACCACACATGCACAGCTACTCCCGCTCCCCTGATCTCCAGCATTAATTATAAAGCAGAACTGTTTATACAGTACATACCACTTTCCTGACTTCTTTCTTGTTTATGTCTAAACCTTTATGGACATAAAACTTTGGAATTTGCTTTTGGAATAAAACTGCAATTGAAGTGGCAATAACTGTGCTAGAAAACAACTCTGCTATTGCTCCCCCGGCCCCGTGGTCACGGCAGGTTTGCGTCTGCATCGGAACCCTCTCCCGTTCGAGCATGTTGTTTCAGGTCACCTCTTTGCTGTCCCATCTGGATGTCTCGTTAGAAACTCCAGCTCTAGACAGCTTAGAGTAAAGGCTCCAGTTTTTTCTCCTGAGTCCTTTTCTTTCCTCTCCTCTCTACCATGCCTCGGCCCACGACGAGTGCCACGCACCCGGGCAGGGGGCTGTGGTGCTCTCTCAGGTCTCGCTGCCCGGATGCGATTCGGGCTGTCCTTCCATCTTTCAGTGTATTGAAACGGAGCCTCTGGGCTACTCCAGACAAAACCCCTGCCCATGCCCTCGGGAACTCCCCCCCCCCCCAAACTTTCCTGAAAGAGAAATTTTTCTTCTACAGTAGGTTATTACAAACCCAAGAGGCTTCCATCTGATGGCAGACATGTGCGGATACCACAGTAAAATAACTCCCGCTCCGCAAGCACTAAATTATTCCTCATCGCGCTGGCCTGACGACTTGTTTCGTCAGGCTGTCACACTATAAATTAATATGTTGGCTGTTTGGGGCTGAGAACTCTTTTTTCTATTTGTTCAGTAAAACAGATACTGTACACCCTGGGCACCATATAAAAATAATAAATTTCTGTAGTACACAGGCGAGGTATTATTCTTGTCTTTCCTTCCCTTTATTTTATCCCCTCCAACCTTTGCCTTTCCTCTGATCAATTCATCTTCCATTTACCTTCTATTTCTGTCTGCAGGTTTTACTCTAATACAGATCGCTCTAATATTCCAACCATGCCACCTGCTCCAGGAGTACAAGCACAGAGGCTTTGCTAATGTGAAGAAGAGGGGACCAGCAAAAACTCAAGGAGAGCAGAAGAAATAATTGCTGAAGAAAATTAAGAAAAAAGAACTGAGCCTCTACCTGGTGTTGTCTCTTATGCCGACTTGGACGCCTTCTAATTTCTGCCAGACTCTCTCTTTACTCTTCACATCCCACACGGAAACACGGAGACTTGACAGCCAGAGGAATCAAATGGGCTTCTGGATGTAGATGGGTTGGATTCATGAGTGTTTGACCCAATCTCCCTTGGAGGTTAAAATGTCTTTTAATTCTGGTGGGCTGTGTCGGGATGGGAATGAATAAACTCTCTCTTCATTTTTGTGTCCAGTTAGTGGAAGCTGCACAGGCTGTATGTTAAGTCTGTCCAAATTCCTTTCCTCCTTGGCAAGGTTATCCTACCTAGAAAAAGAAGAATTAAAAATAAGACTGTGTTTGGCTTCTTACAACTTCGGTTCTGCCCCGTGTTTGTACATTCCACTTTCCAGGGCATGCTTCTGACCTGAGTTTTAACACATAGCCCCCCAAAAGCATCCTCATAATCACGGTGAATAATTACTTACGGCAATACTTAGGGCATCGTATTTTAAAAGTATCACGTCATCTTAACTAATAAAAAAATCAACTGAATTTACTGTTTGTTCTTTTAAAAAAATAAACAAGCAAAGAAGTAAAATTTAAATATTTATTGAAAAACTAAATATTGTAGCCTTGTGCCGTTATTGGCAAGACATGCTGTGCAAATAAATCCACCACAAGCTGTTGCTTCCTACATATCGCTGCCCTGGCCCGCAGGATGCTGCGCCGTGCCAGAGCCAGCCCTCGCAGAGCTGCCCGTGCCTCTGCTCACGGCAGCTCCACACCCTGCCCCACCACAGCTCTGCTTTTCCTGGCACGTTCCGCACTTGGGTACATGTTGGGCCCTCACCCTTCTCCCCTCTCCTCTCACGGCAGGGTTTGTGCTGTAACCAGGACACAACTCTAGTGAGAATTTACAAATGCCAGTCGAACGCTTTGGCAGGAGCACGGTCCTAAGGACCTGGGACGAAACAAGACGCTTTCCTCGTACTCCTGAACTCTCCGCAGTGGTCAGTGTGGTCTGTGTGGCAGGCAGCACCCTTTCGCGGCCTGCACATCAGCTTGGTTGTTACCAAGAGGAAGGACATCACCAGAGCCGGGTTCCCTGGCCGGCTCAGCGGGTGACGTTGGGCTGCGGGGACGGGGAAGGTTTCCTGCTTCTGGCATCTGATCTCCAACCCTCTTATTCCGCGTGGCCGTGCATTAGTGATGGGCAGTGCTAGCAGATGGCAAAGTTCGAGCCGGGCTAATTAAACATACTGAGCTAATAACCTTCCATTTTAGGACTGGTATAATTCATAATTTAATGTATTGCTGCTGAGACATTAACCTTTCAACAACTGGCACGGTGCCCACAGCAGCCTGAGTGCTGACCATCTTTCAGGAAAATGAGTATTATTGTTAAAACAGGTATAAATCATTCATGGCTTCAGCTTTCGTGTCAAACCGTACATGAAAATAAGTAGTAGGCTGGGTAATTTATTTACCTTTTGGTGGTTATTCTTATGATTTCATGATCATATTCTGTGATTCATAAACATTGGCCAAATGCCATTTTGTTCTCGTTTTACCTTTTCAATATTGCAGTGGTTATTCTGATTTTCATCCTTAACAAGTTCAAGACCAGTGCAGAATTGCTTGATCCAGGCACATATATAATCTCATTTCAAGGAGAAAAAGCTTATTTTAAGCTAATTCCACAGTATTAACACAATTATTGAGACTAACAGTTTGTTACATTTTTGTGTTTTGCTAAAAGAAATGTTTCTTTGAAAACTCACGTATAAACACAGAGATTCAAAGACTTTTCAAAACTAAAGCATATAGTATATGCAACTGTATGAATAGTTTCTGGTTGAAAATGAGATGAGTGACTGGAAAGAGGGCACTGTAAAAAGCTGGAAATTTCTCAACCGTCCTGCAAAGCAAGATGTCTAACTCCAAACACCTGGTCAGTGGAATGGTGTTACAGACCCAGGAGATGCCGACACTGACTTTTGGGATGCTGCTGGCTGATCACGTTGTATTTTGTATCCCCAACTCCCTCTGCAGTGCATTTCCTTTTCCAGTGAAAAGAGAATCCAAGCTAGTATCTCACCAGGCATCGCACCGCAAAGCTTGCCTGTTGCTACACTAGTGGTAGCGCCTTTCGGAACGCTCCATCGATTCCAGCCCTTGCTCGTATGGGCAATGAATAAGAAGTGCCGAGATAAACTTAATACAGACTCATTAACTACCCTATATAGCAAAAGTTTGCAGAGGTTTTGGACTAAAAGCCTACGATCAGTTCTCAGCATTTATCACTGGCACATACACAGGCAAATGGTAATGGAAAACACTACCAAGATAAAATAAATTAAAAGCCAAAGTAACTGAGAGTAAACTCGTAAACTCTGTATTGACCAAACGCAGACTGATCACAAACTGGGACGAAGAGTGCAGGTGAGACCAGCTCACTGTTCAGTAGTGACACGTCTGAAGGGTCCCAGATGTACAGCCTGTTCCAGTCACTATCACTAGGCAGACCCACTGGAAATAAATCCAGTCACATTTATGCAGCAAACTGGAAACAAATCCAGTCACATTTATGCAGCAAACTTGGTCACAGTTCACTGATACGGCCCTAGGGAAGATCAGGCACAGACCAACACGACAGTTCATTGTGCATACCTATTACAGCAATACTTCACCCACCCCTATATTTCTGGGGAATTATCATAACTTATCTCTTGAAGATGTGAAACGGTGTCCAGAAAGCTACGACTCACCGTAGCAGTCACCTCTTCTCAGGTACCCACTCCAGTACGAGAAAAAACAACTTCTCTATGTTCTTCACAACCTCAAACGGGGGAGTGAGTTCTTAGCACTTTTTGAAAGTAAACCTTCTGAAAACACTCAGTCTGGAGATGATTTTCAGAAAAAGACTCTTCCAAGGGATGTTTCACCAATCTTCTGGGTTTTTTTGGTTAGTTTCATTTGGCTGGGTTTTTTTCTCTAGCTAGAATTTATCTCATTTGCAGTGCCATGTAAACAACATCTCCTCAGTGTAGCAACCTACCTCATGCCTGACAGTAACATTCGTACTGCAGGTTCAACTCACACTTGGAGAAATCTTCCAGCGTGCTCAAACTGGAACTGGAACCAGATGGACAACAGCATGAAGAAGCCTCCTCACTTCAGAAAGTGAAGAGGTTCCGCTCTCTCTGCCCTCAAACTCCTCTGACCGTTCACACAGACGCAACCGTTCCCCATCTCCGGTTTGCCCACCCACTCTCAACCAGAATCATGGAATGTTAGGAGGTGGAATGGACCCCGAAAGATCTAGTCCAAGCCCCGGCCAGAGCAGGATCACCTCGATTAGGTCACGCAGAACACGTCCCGGTGGAACGTGGCCAGGCTGGCAGCTCAGCCGCGATGCCCTCTGCTTTGCGGTGCCGTAACCGGCGTGCCGAGGGGTGAGCCAGCAGCAAACCTGCACCGGGGACGGGGGTTGGGGCTGTGCTGCAAAATCCACACCAACAGTCCTAGGGCAAAGAGCTCCAGCCGTTTGTGAATCCATGGCTGTAGAATTTGCAGTTTTTTTGTTAAAAAAATTCAGAATTGTCAGAAATTTCCACTTCAGTAAAAACAGTAACACAACCTCTTTTTTCTGTTACTCTTCACAGCTACAGACACACCTTGCTACATCACCAGTGCATGAACTGGTGTCTGCTGGAGTCTGCAGAGGGCCTGGAAGAGTAACTCAAGAATGGGTGTGTTGTGCCTCTCAGTCCAAGTCTCACAGTGGTCTCTGACCAGGGAAGTTGGCATTTTCCTGCCAGTTCCCTCTCAGAAAAAGCTAGGAGGAAGCTCACACATTGTAAATGGTTTAATAAAGATCACTTCCTATCTCTCCTCATCAAATGGTGAACAAAGATGTCTAACACTCAATCTACAAAGGAAATTGTATTCCTGTCTTTGAAGACACATTAAAGATAAGCCTAAAAAAAAGTCCTAAATGGATGATGAGAAACTAATCCATTCGCAGGATTCCTATTTTTGAAGAAGTCAACTAAGAACTCAGGAGGAAGCTGTTTGTAAGGATGTCTGTCCACATTTAGAGCTCAAGAGAATGCCAAGACCAGGACATTCAGGAGGCATAAGAGAATAAGGGAGCAACATTAGCATGTTAGTTTTTGGCCTCTCCTCAGTGTTTTACACAGTCACTCACAGGACCATGTGAACAGTGCCAGAACAACTGAAACACAAAGCATTTCAACCCACTTACGGGGGCACCACTCAGAACCCCCTCAGAATAGCAATTATTTGAGAAACTAAGGTTCCTCTGGATACCTTCTTCATACTGGAAACATACCGTGTTAGCCCCATAACAGCTATTTTTCACACTGATAATGGTACAGCAGACAATCTCTACCTCCTGCAAGTGATAACCCATCCCTCTTCATCCACACCCACATTACCTGTGGCCCTGGACTGAGCAGTGCACCCACGCTGTGGGTTTTGGGAAGGGTCACCTGGCTCAAAGCCCCAGCAGCTCCCTTCCCCATGGAGCTGCAGTGCCCCTGCATTTCACTCCCTCTGCTGGCTCCACTTTACGCACCAAACGAAGTTTTTCAAGATTTTAATTTGGTTAAAACTGGGATATCTAAAAGTTTACCTAAATCTTCAGGCTCCTGGGTCTGCTGAGCTCTTCTCTCCTTAATGGCTCTGTGGCTGGCAGGGACAGAGCCCTCCTGGGTCCTGCACAAGGCCGGGGCATCCCAGGCTCGAGACAAGACCACAGGAGCAACACCAGCAGCCCCAGTTGTGAGTCTTCAGTGGGAAGCATGCAGGTCTGGTCAAGGCTCGGTGCTCCCACCTCCACAAGAGAGCAGGACCTCACTTCAACAGCTCCACAACTGTTGGCTGCATAATCCTCGTGTGCCCACCTACAGGTGACAGCATCGTGGCCAAGTGCCAGGGCAAGCCCCATACCCATGCTGCCCGTGCCTGCTGGATTTACGTACCTTCCAGAGAAAGCAAGAGCATATTAAAGTGTCTCCCCTGGACACTTCTCTGCAGCGTGCTCCCGGAGCTTCATCCCATTTCCAGGTACTGTTGATCATTCCTGTTGGCATGGCACTCACTTTGCTAAGGAGGACTTCTGCTTCAGCCTTAGTGATAGCTCTCCTGGTTCTCGCTGTTTACTCAGTATTATCTTTACTTCTGCACAACCAACAGCACAACAGTGTAAATGCTAGTTTAGAGCTGGTCAGAAGAGGTGGTGTTGAAGACTTCACTGTCCTTGTCAGCAGAGCAGCAGACACTGCCACTGCCAGCTCCTCCAGCTCTTTCTCCTAGCCAGCAGCATCAGTTCCAACCTGTTGGGATTAATCCTCAGCCAGTCAGGGACAGTTGTGGTGGACACGTGGTGGAAACTCACACCACAGGACACACGCTGCTGCCGGCTTACCTACCCACCGGCGCTGGAAAGGGAGGACTTGCAGCAGCTAATAATGTAAAAAAATTATCCTCTTTATAACTCATCTCACAAGGCACTGACTACTGCTACACAGAGGTCAGTCTGCTCAACCTGTCCTGACCTGGAAACCCACTGAGGCTACTGAAGGGGCAAGAAATTCAAAACGGACAACCAATCTTACAGGTGCATGAGAAATTTCTTCTTCTTTGCTTCTTGTCTCGCCACAGTATTTGCTTTCTTGCTGTAGTTCTCTGTTGAAAAGGAAACGTGCCACAGTCACAGCTCTTGTCTCCACATACGGACACATGTCCTGCCCGGGGAAATGGCCTTCAAATATGGTATTTGGAAAAAAAAAAGAAGAAGAAGAAGAAAACCAATCCCCTTTAACTCTGTAACACTTTCAGAAACACACCTCTTAAGTTTTAAGTAACAGGACCGTTAACAATCCGTGGGTGCATGTCAGCGTTGCCATGGCTCTGTGTGAAGACCTGCACAGTCGAGTGCTTCCCCCACGCTCCGAGGCAGGCCATGAGGAGCATCACCCCTCTTGGGCAACGCTCACTGATGCAGCTGCACTACGCAGAAGCTTCTTAGGCAATTTTTGCTTTCCAGTGGCCATGTGACTTTCTACGGCAAGAATTACTCAATGTGCAGTTCCTGCCTGAAATGTCCCATCCAAAGTATTCAAAACAAGTTTCAAGCAAACCACACCTCTCAAGCTCCTGAATTCAGGCAGATATAATTGTTATTTCACAAGTGGGAAAACTGTGGTAATTTAATTTTTTTAAAGGGGAGCAGATGCTGCAAGTGTGCAGGCACCAAACTTCCTTGGTCAACGTCTAAAGCTAGGAAGAAGCATTGGAAAAAAAACCCAGATATGATAAGAGGCTGTACATTTGGGCATGAATCTGCCCAAACTGTTAATGCTTTTTGCCAGGCACACATTCCCCCTGCTGCAGAAACTACATCTTGCTCCTTGCTGTTCGAATTCAAACCCTCGCCTGCAGTTAATTTACATTTCAGATGTTCAGTGTTTCTTCCTCGGTTACACACCAAGCTGCATACCCCAAACCAAAGCAAGAGCTGCTTTCTATGCTGTGGTTATAAGGGAGTTAAAGTTCAGGTTTCTAATTGCTCTCTTGAGGTCTTATTACTTGTTGATTAGGTCCTTTTGGGAATGGCATCAAACCTATAATAATAAACACTCATTTCACTGGAAAGTTTGTAGCTGCCATAGCAGCCCTGGGGCCCTTCTTCCTCTGTAACCAGCACAGGTGAAAATCAACCAGAAAAGGGGTTTGGAACTTCTTCGAGAGGCTTTCAGGGCTGGACATGTCTGATCTATGGGCTTGTTTACAGTCCGGTTCAGAACTGTGTCTTCCCTTTTGGTGAAGGCACTTGGTTCCTGTGTGCTCCTCCTGGTTCCTGTGTGTTCCTCTTGGTTTGTACGTGCTCCTCTTGGTTTGTATGCGCTCCTCATGGTTTGTACGTGCTCCTCTTGGTTTGTATGTGCTCCTCTTGGTTTGTATGTGCTCCTCTCGGTTCCTGTGTGCTGTAGAGCCAGGTCTGGTTCTGGAGCGTGGTTGTGGGGTGAGCGTCTCTGTGCAAAGACATCTGTTAAGATTCCTCCAGAACGGCTGCTGCTTCCCTTAATGCAGGCAGCTTGGGGACAGCAGCCCATGCAGGAGAGGTCAGGTTGCCAGCACACTCCTGCTTGCTGGTCAGTTTTGTGGCAATTCCTTCTACTGACGTTCACAGCACTTCATCTCCATGTTACCTGATGGCATCTCAACAGGACAGGTGCCTCAGCAAAACTGTCTGATGTGTCAGGACACTGAAGGGTCGTTGGCATCGATGGAGTTTCTCGGCTGTACCCCTTGGCGCAGTGGGCCTCCTCCCAAGGTTGCCCCGTGGCTCTCAGACAGCCCCATGGGAGCCGCGGGCCGTGCCCAGGACTGGCTCGGCTGGAGGCCGGGGACGCTGTGTCCCACCGGAGCGCCTGGGGCTCGCAGGGACACGGCCCCCGGACGCCAACTGCAACACAACAGGGTCTGCTGGTAAGAAGCTGTGATGGGGCAGACACGAGATGCCGCTGGCCCAGCTGGTCAGCCCCCCGCTTCTAATCACCACTCGCATTCTGAGCTTCCTAAACCAGCCAGCTCTCAGAGGTAGAATAGTCCAAGGTGCAATTTTCAGTCTAGGTTCTTCAAAAGCATTTGAACCGCATCGCTTTTACAGGCTGGATTTCAGAAGGGATGAGGAAAAGAACATGGACTGGAACAATCTCGGGCAGGAGAGAGGCTGCTGCGAGTCTCTGATCTCTGCGAGTATCTGAAGAAGGGCACTGGGTCTCCTTGAAACCCCTCCATAATGAATTAGCCTGAAGTAAAAGTAGGTGTTTATCTCAAGTCGTTGCCTCAAATAGCCAGCTACCTGTTGGAAGAAGGGTCTGATCGATGCAAACTAAGGCAGCCATGCGTGAGCTGTTACACAGTGGTTAGTATTGATCAGAGCTAACGGCTGCCGATAGGAATGTGGGGCGGACTGACAGGCGGAGAAGAGGGAAGGAGGAAACGGCCTTCGCTGGTGGCAGACGTACAGAGGAAAGCCGATAAAAAGTCAATTCCACTTAACTGAATGGCTGCTAACTAAATATTTTTGGGGCCAGAGCCTTCACAGATAGCAGCTGGAGCATCTCTGCTCCGTAACTGAGACATCAAGCGAGCATGGCATCGACGGCTGAGATAAGAGACGCTCGTGACGGCTGGCGGAGCAGGAGAGCCTGACAAGCCTGCACACCGGCCCCACCATCCAGCCTGAACATTGGCCACGTGCTCGTCCCCACGCACCATCCCTGCACGCCAGCCCAGCCTGAACGTTGGCCACGTGCTCATCCCCACGCACCCTCCCTGCACGCCAGCCCAGCCTGAATGTTGGCCACGTGTTCATCCCCACGCACCATCCCTGCATGCCAGCCCAGCCTGAACGTTGTCCACGTGCTCGTCCCCGCACGCTGTCCCACATTCTGGCCCTGCTGCGGCACCTGCCACCAGCACCACTGTCTCTTCCTGATGGGGAATGAGAATAGTGCGGGAAGGGTTGACGGAGCAGACATGGCCAGAACTACAGAGAGAGAAAGCAGTGGTTTGATTTCAGTCCCTTTCCCCCGAGATCCCACCCAAGGACCAGTGTGAGAGTTACCTGCTTGGCACGGGGAAGCAGCACAGAATTTCCAGCCCCAGCCTTTATTGGCTGGAGACACTTCTCATGCCAGTGTGGGACCAGGAATTGCCACAGTTCAAGTCTTGAACGTACAGGAAGTTTTAAGAATATGGGTCACCTAAAGTAGTTTAAAAAAAGCTGGTGAGATGCAGCGTGGGCTCATTTGGGTGGCAGTGCTATTTCTGCCTGAACCTACTGGCTGACGCCATTGTGTTCACACTCCCATTTTCCAGTCCAGAGGTTTCTCTGCATCAGGAAAGGCTTTGGAATTCAACGTACATACATAACGGTCCTCTACGTGATGCACCATGCCATGCACTTGCGCTGTATGAAAGGCGCTCAGAAACACGGTGGCATCGCCCTGTGTCGGGAGGAGACGGGGGAACTCTCCTATAGCTGTTGTCTTCCTCCTCATCACATCAGGACAGCTTCTGGTTGTCATCCTCTCTGAGTTGCTTGCACTTGTGCTGCTCTGGGATCCGTTCCACTGAATGGTTGTCTACCGTATGAAAACACAAAGAGCTCCAGGATCGCTTTTCCCAGGCCCAGTGCTCAGACTATGTTTCAGGCCAACTTTTAGTGGACAGTATCAGTGCTCGAGGCACCTACTAGAAAGCAATTCTCCAACAGTTTGATTAATAGTTTCATAGTCATAGCTTCAGTTCAGGTTCAACCTTTTTAACGTTTTATTATTTTACAGAGTAATAAATCAGGACAGCAGGAAAAGGCAGATGTAGGAATGTCCCTGTCTACCCATCTGTTCATGAAGACAATGGGTCACAGGATAATGGCTTCCAGGGTTTGGGCAGCTGATATTAGAAAATCTACTG
The DNA here is from genome assembly GCA_025345505.1 of Todiramphus chloris collaris. NCBI lineage: Eukaryota > Metazoa > Chordata > Aves > Coraciiformes > Alcedinidae > Todiramphus > Todiramphus chloris. Next base: position 22,124,326 of record JANVCC010000037.1, on the reverse strand, counting down.
GAGAGACGTTTGTAACAGAGCCAGCAATGCCCCAAGGAAGGAAGCGGAAGCTGGAAGCCTTTTAGTGTGTCCTACAGAGCTGGAGCATCAACAAGGAAAGGAACAGGTCAGGGTTCCAGGGAGCTAACTGGGATGAGATGTCTCCTTGAAGAGTGCAGGAGGAAAAGCAGCTGTGCAACACTGCCAACCAGCCTGGAGACAAGTGGGATGCTGTCCTTTTCCACGGAGCAACCAAAGCTGTTCCTGTCCGTTCAGCACCAGTGGTGGCTGAATCAAGCTCACCACCTAGGTTACTATTATGGTAATGGAAACGCGGTTCATCATCACAGCAGACCTCAGCTTAGAGACAGAAAAGCCAAGTCATGCAGGTCCAGTGAAGACATCGAAGAGGAGAAGGCAGTTCAGTTTGTGGAAAATTATATAGATGATACAGATGCAAGAAAGGCTGGAGATGTCTTTACGAGATTAAAAGAACAAGAGAAATAAGTGTAGAGGTTCAATTTCCAATGAAGCTGATGGAGAGACTCCGGGAACATGAAGTTAAATAGGAAGGGGAAGGACTGGTGGTGGTGAACTTGGAAGCTTGACTTGTTAGGAAGGAGGGGTGGAGAAAAAATGTGGGATCTGAAGGGATAAAATGGACAAATCAAATACTACAGACTGTTCCGGCAGCGTATTCGATATGGACTGAAGTGTGTGGGACACAAAAGAAGCGACTCTGGTAATCAGAGCTAGAGATGACGGAGCTTTGCAAAGAGGTTTTGCTGTTTGAACAGAGGTTGATCAAATCACCCCGAAATTGCAAAGGGTAAGGGAAAAACTGGAACTCTGGATTGGTCATATCAAGTTAAAAACCCCATGGAAAAGTAAGAAAAAAATCTAATGAATGTACTTTGCTTCTCATATCAAGCAGTTTGTTATGTGCAATGCAAATTTTGGGATAGCACATATACACACAAATAAATTCATGTGTGACGTGGCAAGAACAGGTCAGACTAATGTTTGAAATTTTTCCCTTATATTTATAGCTCACTTCTTACATTGTAGAGCAAAGCAAGTTTTATATAGAACAAACATTTCACTGTTTTCCATCTTGCTTTAATAGGGTTTAATTTGACTTTTAAATTTTAATTGGTTCCATGAAGGGGCCTGGCAGTCCTAGTGCATTGCACTTTACAAATTATTTGCTGTTACAACTTAAAGACCTTTAGAAGAGGTATACGTCGCAAATGAAGGGCCTGATTATCAAAATATTATCATCGGCTGGACTTGTCTTGTTCATGTATTTCTATTTGCATACGTTGATGTTTTAGCTATTTCTAAAACAAAGCCCTTGTCCTCAGTTCTATCGGTGCCTGACTTGCACCGTTGAAGGTATTTGGTTTTCGTGCCACTTCTGTGAGCCTGGGCCACAAACATTAACAGCGTGCGTCGAACTTCAGAAATTCTGCAATTTTTATACACATGCTTTTTAAAGATAATGCTCTGAAGACTTATATTTACTTTTATACTCATGTAAATACAAGTTAAATGTGAGGTTTAGGCCACTTTCTGACAGTCAACCTGTAACGAGAAAGGGAAGGCATCGGCACAGCTAGAAACGTGTCTCCAGCATGCGCATACCCCTTGCTGGACCATCAGTAAGATGATTTAGTGAAGAAATCAGTCCTATATTCAGTATGTTTTCCTGCTAAACACCGTGCAATTTGAAACTGGATTGAAAACCACATGTTAAGGCTCAGCCTATTTTATTCTGCTTTCTTACCAGGCTGCATCCCTGCACTGGGTTATATTGTTATGTTTTAAAGCTGACATGGTAAAGGAAAAACTAATGAAATCTATTAGACTTACTGTACAAAAGGGGAGAGATTTCTAAGAAATACTGCACAAAAAAGCACAGATTAAAAAAATGGAAGCAGCAGAGAACAGCATCTATGTGCGACAAAAAGATAAATACAAAAAGCTCATCTCTCTCTTATAAGACACCCACAGTCTCCATCTGTCATCTCAACCCTTCCTCTCCCAACTGTTCTTAAATTAAATGAATGCTTCTAATGGCAGATTTTCTCATGAAAGCTTATGAGAATTTGTCCGAAGACAAATTAAAACAATGCAGTGTAATCATGCAATTCACCTCGCTAACAGGTTGCCCGGCTTCAGTGTTCACATTTACAACCAAAAAAAAGCAATGAGACGCCCAAATAAAGAAAAAGCAACTGAAGAGCAAACCTTTCATCGACTGAAGCCGACAGAGGAGCAGGTTGCTCTCCGCAACCACTCTCTTGCTGAGACTAAAGGTTATTTTAGTCTGTATAAGAAACTACTGTACACATCTGATTTAATGATTTTGTTCCTTGTAGGCCTTGCAGTTTGAACACGTCCAAAGGGATCAGCAATGCTAAACCAACATACTGGTTTTTTTTCTTCATGTAAATAAAACTAAACCCACTAAAGTAGGTTTGAAATATGTTTTCCTACTTATCACTCATCACTTTAGTTGCTTTTAGCATCCAGACTCGCATCCTGTTCATGTCTTGACATGACACGTCCAGAATTTCCATTTTTGCTTCTGTTTCTGGTCAGCTTAATTTTGGGGCTTCTGTTCAGTAACAGGATTCTTCAGTGTTTGGGCTGAATGCATTTAATTTCTATCACTTGCAGCCTAGATAGATATATTAGCAAAACTGCGACGAAATATTTTATTAAAACCGGGTCTCAAGGGGGACACTTGAGAAGGAAGCAGATCTTAAAGTTGGACACAGTCATCTGTCAGTGCCTCCTTGATAACAGGTCTTTGTTTCCTCTTTGTCTTGCTCTTTGAATTCACAGCAGGTAGTCTGACACCAAATGGGTTGTTTTCTAAACTAATGGTCCCAATACGTTTAGATCTAGCAGCAGAAAGGCACTTTGCCACCCCAGGGAAGTTCCCAGCACCAGGGACAGGTCAAGGCAGAGGGACCCGTGGTCGAAGTGTTGCTCCTCAGCATCTGTCGGGTCCCTGTCCATCGGGGTCGGCAGGTCCTGAGCCAGGGCAGCACTCAGAGCATCCTCACCTTCCGAGCAGGGCAGGGACAACCGGACAGCCATGAACGGCTGCTGCAGCGCTGGCGGGGTAAGGCGAGGGCTCTGTCTTCAGTCTCCTCTGGTCTCAACCTCTGCTTTGCTGCTGTGGCAGCTTCCTGTCCTTTCTCTGGGTCTCAGCACCTGATTGCAGCACTCACTCAAATGACAAGCCTCCTCGGATTTGTTTCTGTGTTCACTTTAATCTCTCTTGCTCCCTCCTTGTTCCCTCGCTCTCTTTGCATGGTGTCTGCACTCACCCTCTCCATTACCCGTACCGCTCGGACCGTTTGAGTTCACAGCGGAAGGTAACTGAAGCCCTCCCCGGATTCCCCGTCTCTGTTATTTTCTGCATGTGCTCTTTCACAGTGTCTTTTACTGAAGTCCCTCACTGTTGTACTTAACCACCGTGAATGACAGAAATCCAATGCTGACCACTTCATTATCTGCCGACCTTGTCCCCCTGGCCTCCTGCCCCTCCATCTCTCTTGGGCAGTTTGCCCTACGTCATGAGTCCTTGTTAAAGGTCAGGACCCCAAACCATCAGAATTGGTCGTGTTGTTTTACTGTATCACCAGAGAAATCAGGCCTGTCGGATCTCATTAAAGCCCTATTTATGGGTGGAACACCACTCCTGGAGGAGGATGAGCTGCTACCTTTGAAACGCAATCTTCACCAGATCCGATCAGCACCGCACAGGGATTATATTCCACCAGTCAATCTCTCATAATCGCTCCCACCCTTATTGGCATGGCTACTGCCGTCCCTGCACGAGAAAGGAAATCCTCTTAAACAAATACTCTCGGCAGGAGTCAGACTCCACTTCCCCATGAAGAGAAGAGGCGCAGGATCCGGCCCTGCGGAGGACAGGTGGCCACCCAGGCTCACGCAGAGGAGCCTGATCAATAAGCCCAGTGCATTGAGTTGTTACTCGTGTAGCAGCCAACCATAGAGACACTTCGTACTTAATATAGTGCAAATGATGGAAAAGTGTTAACTGATCCTCTCAGCACGCCTTGGAAAGGAGCAGGGAACTGTCACCACCGCGCTCGAGCGGGGAAGTGACGCGACTTCCTGAGTATGACATCGCAAACCAGCAGCACCACTGAAAGCATAATTATTCCCAGCCTTACCAGAACTTCTTCAAATCATAACTCTTATTAGCTCCTTCTCTGACGTGACGATTACACCGGAGAGAACCTTCCCCTTCAGGATTACGCCAGGGTTCTACGACACAGTCACGGCAATGCGGGCGCTACGCTCAGGAGCTCCCCGCGTTGTCAGGTGAGTCAGCTGGTAAACAGCATCACGCTCCACGTGTCTGCTGGAAGTTTCACCGCGGCTAGGTGTTGAATGGATAATTTCCCCAGTGCACCATGCAGAAAATGATGCAAACCCATTACATGAATTCCAAAGACAATGAGAAATCTCAGCTGCCTAAATGAGAATAAGTCAAAAAGTAAACACAGAGACTCACTAAAAACCACAGGAATAACACTGAGAACCAAATCATATCCAGAAAGAAGCAAAGCGATCTCCACACAACACGACAGGATTGGCAGAGGCAGCGCATTAAATTCACAAAATGTAGATGTTTCACTTAGATGAGAGATTTGTATTGACTGCCAGTTCCTGCCACATGAGCTCCAAGTTGTACACTACAGGGTCACACGTCGTCATTTTTCTGTAATGCGTTTATAGTATTTTAGCAATCTTTGCCTGTGGCATCCCACCTTGCTAGCTGATGCTCCTCCTGCTCAGGAACAGCTAGAGAAGTTCAGCTGATGTCCAAAGGCTGATGCTGTTGCTGTTAAACCCAACGGAGCGTGGATGGAAAGGGAGTGATTGAGGAAAGAGTAGCCAAACCTGTGTGGATTGAGGAACCATAGGGACAACCAAGCCTGGAAGCTCGTTTGGATGACTTTTGATACCACCTTCTTGGGGGTTTTGTTATTAATGCCTAGAAAGAGGATGAACTTGGATGTTGTGTGGTGAGAGGATTATCTTTGTGTAGCAGACTGGGATAGGCACAGCTCGCATGCAGTCCATGGCAGAATTTTAAAAAATCCCTCTTCACAAAAAAACCCATAAAAAGATGAAAAAACTAAGGACTCCTCAACTAGACAGAGAAGAAGAGAGACCTCTGAGTCTAACAGACAGCCCTAAAACCAAAGCATGTAGACTGAATGCAATAGGTTAGAGCGGCGAGAGAAGGCCATAGCTGCACAGAACAGCGAAGCTATCCACAAGGAGATCTACCAGGAGATCAAAAACCCAAGAACATGGCCCAGGGGACAAGGGAACACGGTGCCTGCTTTGCCCAATTCTGAGCCAGGCAGGTGCACTTGTATTTTGAAGAGAGTGTGCAAAAGGGGACAGGACAAATACGAGAGGTGCAGTAGCCAACCAAACAAGCACACACTTCACGCCAGATTCTCAGGCAGGTTTTAGGAACTGAGAAAACGAGCTTACCACGTGTGAAAAAGCCCAAAGATCTGCTTTCTGGATAGGTCACTAATTCCAATATTTCTGCCTCCGTTTGGGTCAGCGGAGTTATAATATGTGACCCATCCGTTCTGCAAAGTTTCTTTTAAGTCATTCTCCTAAGAGCTGCTTTAATCTGTTCCTAACCAGAAACAGTGGGGCTTTCTCTGGTGGCCTCCTTTTAAATTTTCATGCACATTTACAGATACCTACTGAAAAGGGGTATGATTTTTCCATGGGAAAAGGAGAGCTAAATTAGGCTAAAGCCTATTTTAATTTAATGTAATACAATTTTTGCTAATACTTAAAGTATACATATATTACGTTTGACATTGTTTAACATTTCAGCATTTGCTTAATTAGCGATGCCTTATGAGAACAAGTGACTCCTGCTGATGGTGAGCACGATTCCTTTGGAGGCTGTGGAGGAGAGATCCCTGTCCCGGGAGAAGCGCAGCGCGGGCTGCTCGCTGCAGCTCCTTTCACCGCGTGGCTGTACTGAATTTGCTGCTTGACTGCAACACTGAAACTATCTGTCAAGTCCAAAGCAGAAAGAGAGTTTGAAAGGCAAACATGATCTGTGATCAATATCCTAACAAATCCAAAGGAAGCCCCAGATCCCGAAGGGTTAATCCAGAGAAGAAAAGGCATCCGCATGTTTAGTGAGCTAATGTGTTTATTGATGGGGAGGCCTTGAAGTCCTCAACAGGGAAAAGCTTAGATAAGCGACTGGAAGTTCAAGTCAGACAGTCTGGTTTGGGTGGAACATGGTTACATGTTCTGGGTGATTGACTTTTCATACTCCTGGGGGTGTCATCCTGGGGGTGTCCAACCGCAGGGCCTGCCCCTGCCCAGAGAGGAGCGAAGCCCACCCTGGACCAGGGATGGGTGATCCCAGAACAGGAAGCATCTGAGCTGGCATCTGGTGTGGACATGCCACAAGCACCCAGTTCCAGAGCAAAGACGGTGGCAGGTATCTATCCAGACTACAGTAGCACCTTCCAGCATGTTCTGAGTCTGATACTAGAGCACATCGTGACCATCCATCAGAATCCTGCGCGCGAAGCCCAGACACTCGTGCCCATTTCCACAGGGGTGTTCTGTGAGCTACAAGTGACCCACTGCCGAGCGCACGTCTCCGGTCTGCACCTACATGTCCCGACCTGGAGCCAGCTCTCCACTCGCCTGCCAGCGTGTCCATCGCTGGGCATCGGCACGGCCGCCCGCGAGCCTGGTGGACGCCCCTGCCCAGAACTGCACGGAGGAACTGCACCGGACCACCTTAACTCCCCTGCGTCCACCCGCCGGGGCTGCCGGTCAATGCCAGGGTCAGGGGTCAGGTGTCCGCCTGCTAATAGAGTGTAAGCCAACATTGTCCTCAAATTGCTGGAGTAAAGAGACAATGCCCACCTCCTGCTGATGGCCGTACCCCGGGGGAGGGGGTATCGGCTTTATTGGAAAACTGCCAGTCTGGGAGGTGATGGAAGCGGCTGATAGCAGCTACAGCCGGTTTGATTGCCGCTGGAGAGCTGCCTGCCTGGTCGGAAACCCTCTGAAAGGCAGTTCATTGACCGACCCCACGGAGCTGCCTATTGACAGCCCGTTTTCCTCCCTTGACGAATCTCCCTGGCTCCGTGTGGCTCAGCCCCCTTCGCCAGCCAGGAGCCCACTGGTTGGTGGTCAGCTCCGGGCTGGCCTTTCCAGACAGGTCAAAAACTCCCGGTGACCAACTCAGGAGCTTCTGCAATGGCATTTGCCTCCCCACCGCCTGACCGACGGACCCGATGCACTGACATGAGCATCCTGCTGTCAGAACGAGGGCAAGGGAACCACGGGTTACATGAGATGGCTTTAAAAAACATGAGAAATTACAAAACTGGGAGGCGAGAGACATTGCCAGAATTCAGGATAATAAGTAACATCAGAATTCTGATAAATGTGCAGCTTTTGATCCATCCCAGGCCATAGTACGCCCCTAATTCAAGACGTGACTGAAAGGAAGCGTCAGTAGATTTCCCTGCTCTTTTGATGACAAACACCTATGACTGCAGGTACCATGGCTGCAGAGAGGTAGTGACAGTATATTATTCATTACAGATTTCCAAGACCTGCCGTATTGGGAAAGTATTGTAACTGAACTAGATACATCACATTTCTACACTAGTTAAGAGATTATAAGAAGATAAATTAAATTAATGGTCCATCCAGCCAATATCCTGTCATCAGCAGTGACCAGTAACAGAGCCCTGTAGGCAAGAGTATGAAATAAGTGAGAGGACAGCAGTGCTCCCCCAGAAACCACCACCAACTTCTGATTAAAGGGCTTTCTGAACTACAAGGTGTGTTCCACTTTTTAGTAATCCTCAGCAGATTTTTCTCCCATAAAGCTGTTCATCTGCTTTTTGAATCCCCACGCTGCCAGCACCTACAGCCTTGCAACAGAAGAGCTGCACAGCGTAGTTTTGTCTCGGGTGAAAAAAATGGCTTCATCTCCTGCTCTGCTTGTTTCTGACTTTCTGGCTGCACTTTTCATCTGATGCCTCCACATTCCTGTACCGGGACAGAGCGTGGACAGCATTCCATATCTGCCTTGTCCTTTCCATTACTGCTTTGTGACGGTCACCACGTGGCGTGCCAGTTGTCCCTTCCCAGCCTGCTTCGTACCCTTGCGCCAGCCAGAAGCTGGTCACTGCTTTGACCATCTTTCTTCACTCTTCTGAGCTTTACCCCATTCTCTTACACCTCTTCTGAGACAGGACCAGAATTGCACAGATCATTTAAGAGGCAGGTACATAAGGGATGTAGGCAGTGGCACAATTTGCCTCATGTTCTTCCTCTACTTCTAATAATTCCTTACATTGTTTGATCCTTTGATTACTACTATGCGCCAAAATCGTATTTACATATTTATTTATTGCAGCCCCGAGACTTCCACCTGACTGGTGACAGTCAGCTCCATTCCATATGCTGCCTCATCCCGTCCTTTCGTATTTCGAGAGGGGATTCCAGATTTCGTGGCTGCCATGGAATTCTCTCTCTGATAATTTGCACAGTTCAGTTTTACTCCAGGAGCACTCTGCTGCACTGCACTGTCAGAAGCCCTCGCAGTTCTGCTCCTGTGTGCAGAGATTATCAAGAGATGCCAGTGTCCCAAGTGCCTATTCAGGAAACAAATAAATGCCCTGAAAAATTGTTCCCTACAGGCCTGGCAATCTGGTTCAGAACAGACGTGAGGAGGCGCACGGAGCAGCATCGCTGCGGCCTCGGAGAGCAGAGCGGGCAGAACGCATACGGGCACCAGCACTGAGGAGAGGTGTAAATCAGGAACACCTGCATTTGAGAACTGTTTTCTCAGATATATTAATCTTTTAGCAGCGCCCGGTTCCTCGGCGTTGTACGGCACCTTGGTAGTCCTGCGCACAGTCCCCCAGAGTGGGCTGCTGGGTTCAGCAGCTTTAGGTTGGATCTTTCCGACGCTGGTTAAATCAGTGTAAGGTCAGCTCTGGGCTGGCCTTTCCAGACAGATCAAAAACTCCCGGTGACCAACTCAGGAGCTTCTGCAATGGCACCGATTCCAGGGAAAATACGGACACCACATCAACACACAACGTTTCAAACAGTTCTGCGGCGAGGCAGGTGGGCAGGATTCTAGCCTGGCCCCCAACCATGGGCTGAACGGCACCCGAGGGGAGTGGGAGCGGGCAGACAGAAGGCACAAGGACTCCCAGAGGTACCACCGCCACTGGTAAGCCAGGTTCTCAGCAACGCCAAGGTTTCTGGCAGTCAGAGCCAGTGCTGCCACAGCTTTCCAACAGCCAGAGCCAGTGCTGCCACAGCTCTCCAACAGCCAGAGCCAGTGCTGCCACAGCTCTCCAACAGCCAGAGCCAGTGCTGCCACAGATTTCCAACAGCCAGAGCCAGTGCTGCCACAGCTTTCCAACAGCCAGAGCCAGTGCTGCCACAGCTTTCCAACAGCCTGCTGGACACAAGAAGCCTGTGAGCAGTTGGTGGGTGTCAGGCTGGCTCCGGGGGCATCTGCAGAGCAGGGGATGGGGGCTGTGTCCTCACACTGCCCACCGTGCATCATGCCATGGAGCCCACGGGAATATTTCCCTTCTGCAAAAGCCCAGACTGGGGACGGGGTGGAGGTGCAGCTGAGCAGTGAGATCCACGGACGTGCTCACTGAGCAAGAGGAGCGAGTTTAGTTTTGTGACTTAGTGGCTCAAGATCCAGATTCTTCACGCTACTCATGGGTCGAGATGTTTGATTGACCGGACTATCAAAGGAGACGCCACGGTCGGTTCCTGCTGCTCTGGCTTCTCCTCGCCGCGATTTGCATATGGAAGGATCGCCGCCGATGCCTGGTTGTCAGAGATGGTGACAGTTGTGGGGGTTTTTTAGCTTTATCAAGGGGGATTATTTTTAACCCAAATTATTTTGCATTGTAAATGTTTAAATCCACATCAAATCCAGATTAATGCATAAAATAGTCCAAGAGGGTATTTACTGGGGAAAAAAAAATAACAATAAATCAAATTATTATGGCTAGCTCCCATCTGAAGTGTCTTAAAAAGGGGAAAGTCTGAGACGCTGGCTAAAATATCACTTTAAGGAAAAGATTCAAATAAACCTCTCTGCAAAACGGCCCAAGTTTACATACAAACTGGAACCCTTAGTACTTTTTCACAACATGACTGGAATTAATAATGCAGATAAATCCTAAATAAATCAGGATTAGTGTTAACTACGTCTTGAGGTTTAATACGCTCTACGAAAATGAAAGGGGGCCGGCGGGGGAGGAAGGAGCTTTGCCTTAAACCTTGCCCGCGAGCGAGCAGAGCCGTGCCCGGGGAGGAGGGCAGGGGCGCGGGGCACTGAGCCCCGAGGACCAGCCGAGCAGGGCAATCAAAGCGCCTCTAATCGCTGCCGCTCTGGGGATGGGTTCAAAGGATCCTGCCTGGCCACGGGCTGCCTAAGGTCACAAGTGAAATGCAGTTGGGGGCAGGGGGAGGGGTGTCTCGGATTTTTGGACAGCCCGGCTGTTTGGATCTGTTTTCAGGAGGTCAGCCGGATTGCAGTATTTTACCGTCTTATCAGCAAAAAGATTAAATTTCCCTTCGTGGTTAAAGAGCTCAGCCCCACTCTGAAGGAAAATATAAATAAAACTGCCAACACAATCGCCCTAAGTAAAAACCACCGCAGCGTGCAGGCGCTCGCCGCAAAGCCTGGGGAGCTGCTTCCCGGTGACCTCTGCACTGCTGGCCCCACCGGCCGCGCTGGGGGGATGTCGCTGACATCCTCCTCCTCCTCTGCCCTGCTTAACACACCCCTCGGGGTCCCCGGAGAAAGGTTAAAGCTGTGAGCGAGCGAGCGAAGACTGAGGGAGGGCTGGGTGGTTCTGTGCCTCCAAGGGCAGGGTGTCTCCCACCGGGTCCCTGCCGCTCTCCGGGGCCATTGCACGTATGAGCCAGGACCGTCCCCATCCTCTCCTGTGCTGGACACAGCCAGGGCTGATGGAACAGCCTCACTCTGCGATACCAAAGTAGATGGTAAATTTTATTTATTTATTTATTTATTTACAAAGACGCAGAGGAGTAGAAAAAAAGCTTCTTGTGCTCCCTTCATTACCTGGAAGTTCACTCTGCCCCTCCCCACTCTTGCCCATCCGTGCAAGGACACTGCCTGCCCCGGGCTGCTCTTCTTTCCTCAGGTGTCAGACTGGGCTGAGCGGCCTCAGAAACTGGTGGAGTTCTGAGAAATCTCATCTCCCATCTGTTTCCTGTTCCCTTTTCAGCACTTCCCCTGTGCTCCCACCAGCTCCAAGGCTCAGAGGAGCCGAGGGCCAGATTCTCACCTGCCTGGTGCCGCAGCAGAGCGCTGAAACCAGTCCAAAATGGGGATAAATGCACCAGAATCACCCCATGGTACAGGTGGCTGCTGCCATCTCCGGTCACTGCATGGACCTGTGCGGCCAGCACGTAAACCAGCGGAGGCCTTAGGAGCTGGGGTCAGAGCCACAGACGTGCTCCCAGGGTGAGCATCTGAACAGAAATTTAGAAGGGTGACGTTTGCATGTGATTTTTTTTTCTTCCTTTCTGAGTAATCTTTCGCACACGGTAACACAAGGATGGGTTTCAGTGTTGCTTCCTTCCTGTGCCGGCAGCGAGCGTGCCAGATGTGCGAGACCGTTGTGCTACTTTCTGAAGAGGTATGAATCTACCTGGCTCCGTGTACAGATCTGCTTACTCTGAAATGAAAAATCTGAGGGTACGGCAAGAATCTACACAAAGAAATAAACACACGTGCCAGTAAAAAACCTGTGCCTAATTATGGTCACAAATGCAAAAAGTATCCCAGCTCCTCCCATGAAGCAGACGCTTTGCTAAACTTTAGTGATAACCTGTCATCTGGGATTTTATAAGAAATATTTACACACGTTTGAACATTGACCAGTAAGCAAACAGGGCTAGGTTGGCAAGAACTTAAAAATATTTAAAAGCTGGAAACCACACGATTTTATATCGCATATAGCAAAGTGCCAGGAATTAGCAGTCCTGTAGCTAATACTAATGGCTGGGTTCTTGAACACAAGATCTACTGTGAGAACAAACACGCGGCCACGTTCTCCTCAAGGGCAAGCCTCTGGATCTGTATTCAGAGCTACCGATCTGAAATGATCCTGGCTGGGCTGGTGACACCTCCCAGCAAGTCCCCGTGCACCAGTCAGCACATCTCCCTCGGGGGCAATGGCAACTTGTCTGTCTTGTCTGTAACGGAAACTTAGGCATTGGTTTAGGAAGGTGAAGATGAGATGCACAAGTGTAATTAATCCCAAGAGAACTCTGATTGCCCTCCCTCCTGCAGAGGTAGCTCTGACGTTTGACAAGAAATAAGAGCATTGCATTCACCCGTGGGTTCTCTGCTCCCAGGAACAGAGCCACCACAGCGAGCATGAGGCCACTCACAAACTTCATCTGACCTTCAGATGGGTGCAAACGAAACAAACCAACACACCTAAAGGATGCTCTCCAGCAGCTGTAGAACCTGCTGCGGCCCCAAGGCAGGCCAAGCACCTTGCAGGGCTCGCAGCAGCTTGGGACATTCATGTGGGTACATGGTAGCACCATGTTATATGGAGAACCTTTGTTTCCAACCCGCCCATGCATTCAACAATCCCTTCTTTTGGCCAACATCCTTATTTAAGCAAACACACATGGGCACCGCAGCGCGTAAGACCAACCCGACCGACTCGGTCATTGACCAGTTCCAAGAAAATCAGTTCAAGTGCTGTGAGACCTGGGGCAGGGCTCCAGCACCGAGACAGACGGGTCTGCCCCAGCCCCCTTCCCCATGCCCTGCCTTTCCTCACGGCGCAGGAGAGCTGAGCTGCTGTGCCCAGCCTGGGTTTAGCTGCAGCCAGTACATCCTCTGCAGAGTCTCAGGGACCTCTTCTAGACTGGACTTGCTAGCTGCAGAAAAATGTTTCTGGAGGTTTTCCCAGGATTCTCAACGTAAATGTTCAGAAACCAGGGGATATTAATAGAGAACAGAGGCTATTTATTTATACTGTGATGTTTAAACGTTCAGGCTTTGCTTTCAGCCACTTCCAGTACCAGAAAAAGAAAAACAACAAAAAAAAAGAGGCAAGGGTGAGAGGTCAGTGAGAAATGGGCGTAACATGCGCCACATCCATCGCCGTGACGTGGCAAGGTACTGTTGGACTCTCGCCCTGGTGGGCAAAACCAGACTGGTTTAAACGCACTGGGCACCCGAGTACAAATAGCCAAGCCTGGTTCTATTCCTTTGAAAATCACGTAGTGCTATTCACATACGTTTGAAAGGAGTGCATTTCCCCACCCTAAAGATACCCGCACGGAATACAGAACATTCCTGCTGCAATAAATCACCTGGGCAGCGTTTGAGACTGATTTACTTGGTGCCCCAAAAGCGGCAAATTTTTACGCACAAGGAAGTTTATACATCTTGGCTAAAAGAGGATATGAAAGCAGTTATAAAAAACAGGAATCAAAGTATAACAAATTAAACAAGGAAACATCTGTGACAATCAGTACAAGCCAACGCTAATCTGGGTGAGCAACTTGTAAGAAAAGTCAGACGTATCGAGCTCTATCAACAAAACATTCGCAAACAACAAAATGGAGACTTTCTGAAGTTCACCTTTGATACAACAAATTCTAATAATTGATTACTATGTGCAATAATTAACCATCACTAAATAGAGAGGGTAAAAATGTCAATAACTGTGGAATAAACTATTCCCGGTTCACATTTGTAATCAAAAGTTGACGTAAATATATAATCATGGTCATGTAATATTAAAGGTGTAGGTTAAATAGCATCTGTTAAATACAAAGACTCTTAAATTACCAAGCCTGAACACTTGTATCTAATAATTTTAAAGGGATCAGATGGAAACTCTTCAAAGGCTGCTGGCTAATCCTTAATGTGTCTTCAAGAAACAGAAAACTCTCCAGAAGACTTGGAAGGAACTTTGGTTGCAGGTCTTTAAAAAGTACATAGGATTGACCCATGTAGGGAATAAAAGTCAACACTTGACATGTGCCAGCAGAGAGATGAAGGATGGAAATAGGCTCAACACGAACTAACATTATTGCGCTGGAGGCAATTATTTCTGTACATTTTCTCAGCGATGTTCGTTGTGAAGGCTCTTAGACCATCAAATTAAACAGAATTGTAAACCTGCATCGTGCCCCGATTTCATCTAGCAGAAAAACTTCCATTCAAAAATGGAGAACCCAACTCTTCACATGATAGCCTTTGTCCACAACACACGAAGAACTCAGTGGAGGTCTGACAAAACTGTCCAGGAAGGCAAAACAAAGAGGAACGACTTAAGGCGATTATTAAAGTGATTGCATAGGAAGAGCCCTGTTTTTTGCCTCAAGACTCAGTAGATTAGAAAATTCTAATACTCTTAAAATCATTTTGATTTGTAGGGAACCATAATTTGATTTGTAGGGAATCATCATGCTTGCTCAAACAAAGGAGCAACGACATCGGCATCGAACAGTGCGAGGCAGAGGAGGTGAACCTGCCGGAGACGACCAAGGAAGGGGAGACAACGCTGAGCCCGAGCAGGACAGCGGTCCGAATGAAAAGCCGTGGGAGGAACCAGGGATGGGTATCAAACGTAGCTTCAAAATCAGGAAACCAACACCTGCTGACAGAGGCACCTGGCACTCGCTGTCTGCTATTATGAGCTCGTTTAATGAGCGGCTGACAGATCGGGGGGAAGGACTGCGAGAGCCCAGCAAGGAGAAAGAGGGAAACCACGTCACCGTGTACCGTGCCAGTTAAAACTCAGAATAAAATTTGTGACAGTGACTCAACGTGTAAATCACGCACGTGGACCAAGCCCCTGTGCTGCACAGCAACTCTTGATAAAGTATCTCGAGAAATGTATATTCTGGGAACCGCTACGGGGGAGGGCTGTAAGTCACGCTGACAGCAACGGTCATTTGTAAAGCACTAAGTCACCAAGGTTTGAGGATCTGCTACTGGAAAAAGCTTCTTACAGCATACCAAAAGAATCCGGGGGTTTTTAAGGTACAAACAATAACGAAGGCCTAATAGTAGTTAAGAGGAAGCTGGACAATGACGATTATAATTCGGTTGGATTTTTTACCAGTAAAAAATTAACCCTAATAAATGAATAGCAATTATGCTCAATTTCAGGAAGGCAAATAAGGACTGGGAGAAACGCTGGCCAGAACTGAGTATAATGAAGCAATAAAAGAAAAGTTTTCAAAGCAAAATAACAACGGACCTATTTCAGCGACGTGATTAATTTTGATGTTCATGGGATTTATGCGTATGCTTAATATCTTTCCTGAATGGATATGGATTTTTAATGCAGGTCTATGTGCTTCAATGAATTGGGGCATCTGTCTTACACTGGATAATTACAAAACTTAACAGAAAAATAAGCTGAGAAGGAAAAAGAATCTGATTTGTCCAAGGCTAGAAAAACAGATGGAGTATGAAAAAAAAAAAGTTTAAAATTAAAATTTTACATAGAACATGTTAAGATTAAATGTTTTCATTTACATAAAGAAAAAAAAGATAAATAAGAATTTCTGAAAGCTTTTAATGCAAAATTCACTAAGAGGTCAGTTAGGCATTAAAATTACATCTGATTTCTGTTTGACTTCTCATAAAGAACGGTGGGGACAGTTTCTTTTCTTTGGCAGAAAAGAACTATGAATAATAAAGGGAACCACGACCATGCTTTTATAAGAAAATTGTTTTCTTATTGGTGATTTTGACTTTTCTGAAGAGAAGTGTATAGCAAAAAAAATGGGATGCAGACCCACTTTTCACTGCAGGACAGGGTCCGTCTCCACCCTAACGAGCAGAAACTTACAGATTTTAGCACAAAAAACCCTCTTGAAATAATAATACACCCCCCCTCCCAGCCGCCCCATCCAGTGCCTTCAGGACATAAAACCAAACGGGCCATCTAAAACTTTAGTGGTTCTTTGCACTTGGAAATAAGAACTTGTGGAAAACAAGTTTTCTAATGTCATTTAAAGTGCAGTATTTCATTTGAAACTATAATTTTTTCTGTGCGTATTGATGATTATGATGTGATCTTCATCTCCCTCATCTCCTCACCTCCATGGTTTTTAGTATCGTCACTTTTATTCGCCCTTAAACTAGACAGTAATATTTCTGGAGTGTCATGTTCTCTCATGAGCTTAGCAGCAAGCACTGCGATAACCATATCCCCATCAAGATCCCACTGACATGAAAGTTGGATGTATTAACAAATAATGATAATAACGTCCGATACATGCTGTCTCCAACACCTCTGCCCTAAAAATCCTATCTATATATGTGTATACACGCACACACACATTTCATAATACCCAAAGCAAGCCAGGGTAACACTTGGTGTAAACGTTCTTCTGACGAGGTTCAATAACGTCGATGTTCTCGGCACTAGCTGATTAACCCGCGCAATTTTAATAGAAGGGGCAACACAGAATAACCAAATACAGAGTAAAGAAATTATCTACCCCGCCTCACCTCCTTTGGCTGCATTCTCCATATGGCCAGAAGGAAAAGCCATCTCCCATTTGCCCACCAAACCACATATTTAATCCATGTGCTTATGTCAAACTTAATTACAGCACATTTGGCATAAAATAACAATCCACATCCTTGGAGAGGGGAACTTAAGTAGTTAATATGTGTGATTGAATGAAAGTGCTTTGCTGAATGTTTATGAGAAACCCAAGACGAACGAAATGTGGTGATATTTTAACCATTTAAACACCAGCTCTCCCATCCTCTGCTGGAGCCCCACGTCCCCCCGCGGCACCTGCCCAGCTGCCCCCAGCCCCGACAGAAGCCTCGCACCCAGAGAGGTGTTCTTGTACACAAACCTGGCCAAGCCTCACCCAGCAAGCTCACCCGGGTCCTCCTCCGGAAAGCTCTCGCCCCGCAGCAGGGAAAGGCTGTTCCACCGCCAGCCCCCAGACCTCTTCGGGCTGCATCGCAACTGCTGCGGCTCCAAAAGCCACGACACAGAAATCCATGCTCTGGGTTTAAGGACCAGCACTGACCTTGCAATATGATGTCCCATAAGGCAACTGAGAATTTCACAGGTAGTCCTGCACTGGGCTTCAAAGCTGTGTGAAAGCAGAGCTGTTTTTCTAACACAGGAACAAAGCCTGATTTAAAGGCTCCACATAATGTTTAAGTTTTGTTTATTCCCCACTTTGGTGCCCACCGAGTGGTTTTTCCTTCACCACAGGCGCAGGTCAACTGTTCCTACCAACTGTGCCTGTCCATGGAAAGGAAGATGGCATTCCTGGCTGCCGGTACCCGCACACCCTGCACTGCCCAGCAGGCTTTTGTCAGTGTCCTCCAACGACCCACTTACAAACTTTGCTCTGAGACATAATATGAGTCTTCCTGCCCTTTTCTCTCATTCTGTGCCTTGGTACTTCTTTCTTCTTTTCTCACCAGTTTGTAGCACAGATCTCCAAAAGGGAAATTTCCTCTCTCTGTATTGCCCAGAGTCCCCGAAGGCACACGCGTCTAAAACCTGACAGGTGGCTCTGGATTTACATTTAGGCTCAGATTTACTAGGGGAGATAAGGACAGAGTAAAGAAGATGTGGAGATGCTTCCAGCCCCACCTGGGAATCAGTCGGCCGTGGCACAAAGGCAAATTTGAGGATGAAAACCCCAACTCTAAGAGCCAAGTTGTGACGACGATCTCTGGCTCACAGCTCTGTACGCCACAGGGACACTGAGGAAGGACCGTTTTCCCCAGGAGCACCCAGTGCTGGGTACTGCTGCGAGCAGAGGCTGGGCTGTCCTCTCGTCCAGCCCCACACAGCTGCTCCGTAAAGTTCCTGTTCTCGACCTCTGCACCGGCACGGCAACGCCTGCTGACGCCGGGGTTGGATTCGTGTCCGTGCTCCCGCAGCGGAGACACTTCCTTTATTTACAGAGCTTCTCGGTGTGCGCGATGCTCTGCGGGCAGGTGGGAAGGACGACGCTTTGCCTTGGGGGACCCCTGATCTAAACTAACCATAACCCCGCAGTGGTGGGCGCAGGGAGCGGGTAAGGGACCGGCGCGACAGCCCGGCTGGCAGGAGGGGCAGGCTGAGGTGCTGTGGGTGCTGTGGGTGGCCAGGAGGCCACAGGTCCTTGGGGACATCCCGGCAGGTCAGAGACGGGGCCTTGTGGAGGAATTTAGCTCAAGAGGCTGAGAAGCAGGGTCCAAGCGCTAACAGCATAAAAGGATGGAGCCGGTCCCTCCTGGGGGTGTGCAGGGAAGGGCTGAGCAGCAGAGGCAGCGGCACGAACAAGGAGAGTTTTGAGTAGACACTTGGAAAAATGTTCCATGAAAGTAGTCAAAAAGTGGAACAGGTGTCCAGAGGGACTGCAGAGATTCTTAACGCCTGACTGGAGAAGGCCCTCAGCAACTTGATTTCTGTTGGCCTTGCTTTCAGCGGGGGTTTGGACAAGGTGACCTCCAAAGGTCCCTTCTCACCTAAATTACACCACGATAACCGGGAAGGCTAGAAATGCGGAGGTCACCGCAGTCGGCACCCGAGATCACAGAACGCGGAGTAAAGTTTCTGTGTAAGAAACAGTTTTTGTAGATAGAGCAGGGAAAGAATAAAAAGTGTTCAGCAATGACCTTGATACAAGGAGCAGGAACAAAGAGGAAACAGCTGAATGTGGCAAGGAGGTTACGAGCCCTGGTAATGGCCTGCGCCTGCTCTCGTACAATGAGAATGGAAAATCTCCTATTAACTTCAGTGACACTGGACCAGGCTCTAAAAGAGCAGACACTAAAGTGGATGAGAGTGTCAGAAAAGAGAGGAGGAATGAGGGAAAAATTTAAGTTTCACTTTCATCATGCTGAGTGCGAGTTAACTGCTGAAATTCTATTGTTCCCTATTTCAAAAATGAAAATAAATAGTTTGCAACAAATACGGCGGAGTGACTGCCGCTGGAGTTAATTGGCTCTGTATCTTTAAAAAGATGTCACGACTTTCTTCTTGCCAGAGATTAATTCCTGATGATTTATCAGAGTTCGTGTGAGTCCTTCACCCTGCCCTGGATGTAAGAAAGGTGACAATAGCCTAAGAACCGTCAGATCGGGTGGAAAATCTGAAGGAATGAACGTTATACAACAATTCAATCTGAGCACCGTGCGATGGGCTTTACATCACCAGCGTTACACTTCCTCTGCTAGGAACGAACAAGATTAGTTTGCACAATTACTGAGAGAATATATATATATATATAAAAAAAAAATACATACAACAGAGGACAGAGCGGTTATGGAGCCTCTGACGGGTAAATGTATAAAACACAACCATGTATTTCTGTGTCTTTTAAAACCATGTGCTGTTGGAGAAGTTGCAGAGTTTCTAAAATCTTGTGTTTTTAGCTGGGGTGGCTAAAGCACAGCCCAGACTAAAACTTAAACTGCACTTCTCAGTATGGGGAAGGTTCTAAGAAGAAAACACCAAGGCTTATCAAAACACCTTCAGAGCCCCACTTTGTGGGCTGGGGTCATCGCTCAGTGTTCTGCTTGTCGTGGTGTTCTTGCGCCTCGTGAAGAAGCAGTGGCCTTGGGCTGCTCCACGGGACACAGCCGCCCGTGCCAGCGCAAAGCTGAGTGCCAAGGGATGAGCGTGGCCGAGCGCTCCGAGGTGGCGGCGGCACCGAGCCTGCAGCGCTGCCCTGTGCACTGGTACCAGCGACGCCTGAGAAAGGGGGTGTCCAGGCCCAGCCTAAACCCATGCCTAGGCACGGCCCAGGTAGCCACTGCACGCCTGTGTCTGACCTGGGTGGTACCCTGCAGAACGCTCGCCCTGCGCTTACCCACACTTATCGTCGGCTGCAGAGAGAGCACGACCCACCCTGGCACTGCCCGGGCCCGGTCGGTGCCGAGCGCGGTGCCCTCCCCTCGGGGCCGGAGCGAGTTCCCCTTCCCACGTCTGCTGGAGAGCCCTGTCTGCTTGGAGGGACCCAGGATTCCAGGCAGAGCTTTCCCATGCCATCGTCCCTCAGAATAGCTCTGCGCTCCGTATTTTTAGCAAGGCTCTAATGGGCCAATATGTTTGATTTTCCACTGTTTCCAGCCCAGCTCAAGCCCCGCTCCTCGGCAGTGCCCCCGCGTTTCGGCCGGCGCGTCTGGCCAGCGGTGGCAGGGACGGGGGACGCGGGGTGGAGGAGCCTCGGAGATGGTAGCTCTGGCAGCGGGAGCTGCTTTGCATACTTGGAGTTGTACAAAGCTGATTTTCTGAGAGAGAGAAAGACGGAGAAAGGGGTTTCTGTAAGTAGCGGAGACAATGAGAACAAGGCAGGCACTATGCCAAGCACGGGATTGCTGCCAAAACACATATCATTAGCTTGGACCAGCTATAAGCAAGGAAATGAGAAACATATGTTGGAGAGCAAGGTTAGGAGCGAGGGACTATGGGTCAGTGACAGTCGTCCGAAAACTTTTCCCTTGTTCTTCAGCTGTGGCCCGACGGTGTCAGATGTCGTTCTGACAGCCTTCATTTCTCATGACGGCCAGGCTTATTTTGGCCTGGTTGTTTTTTGTTGTGGTTTTCTTTTTTTCCCCTCCCCTAATGGGAGTTATTGAGAGGAAGAAGAGAACAGACAAGAAAGTCTTTGCCTTTTTTTTTTTTTTTTCCACAGTTATGGGAAAATAACCTCATTTTCTGTGATGTTCTCTGAAATCCTCACCCTTCATAAAATAACGGTGTCTCAGGACCGTGATTCTGCCTGGCCCTGCTGAAAGGAAAAGGGTGGGTAGTGTACTCCTCCTAAGTAGTTCTTGCTGTTCTTTCTTAAATATAATTAGATGCACCTCATTACCTCAAACTAAAGGCCTTTTGTACTTCTTCAGGGCTGTCTTTCCTGGAAGCCACTGCATGCCACAGCTTGCAGCATCCAGTCTTAGTTTATCACATTAACGGTGTATTTTTAACATTTTTCCCCTTTATCCAAGCTGTTGGCTGATAATTTCCTTTTTCTCCAAAGACTATGCCTGGATGATATGGTACTCACTGACATTTAATGAAGCGTTTGAAGTTCCTGCTCCCTTTCCCAGCACCGTTATGTCTCTCCTTCCTTTGATGGAGCTTCCACTAGATAGCACGTCAAACACCATTGCTACTTCCCTCCCAAGGCTGGGATATTCCCAGATAGAGAAGAGCCTAATAGGGATCTTGGACAGCATCCCAAGAGACTTTGGTTTGACTACTGTTCTGCAGCAGACCGCATCTGCACTTGATAGGTGCCTCCACTCCATCAGCGCAGTGCGGAGGGATGAGCACCTTGTAAAATCACAGACAGCCTCAGGTCTGAGGTGTAGAAGAGGTTCACTTTGCTTCTGGGCTTGGAGATGCGTCTGGAGCAGAGAGAAGCATGAGGATGCAAAGAGGAAGGTCAGCTATAAAAAGCCAAGCAGCATTCCTCACGGAAGACCCTTGTGCCGAGGGAGGATGCAGGAGAACAGGTGGAAATGCTGGAGTCCGACCTGCACGGCAGCACACGGAGCAGCGCCCAGCACAGCAGTGCGACACGGCCCCGCTCAGCCCGTGTGTGCCGGCCAGGCGAGCAGCCAGCGCCGATGAGCCGGGGACATCTGGCTGGAGCACACACGCTTTTCTTTTAAGTCTGGATTCCTTGTCCTGGAAAATGCGTGTTTTCCTGCTGCGGCAAGCCCATCAAAGCCGTGCAACAGGTGCCAAAACAGAAAGGGCAATAATGTGTGAAAACTTTTGATAGTTAGTTGGACGTGCCAGGTGTGACCCACATGGCACGAAGTCTAGAGCTGCTCAGACCGCAGAGATTGTTTTTCACAATCCTTCAGTCACCGGCTGTTTGTTTTTTGGTTGTTTTAGTTTGGTTTGGTTTTGTTTTTTGAAGTCCAAAGACTAACTACCTTTTTTTTTTTTTTTTTTAAAGAAAGGTTCTTTTGTAAAAATTTGCCACAAAGGTTTTAATTTACAGCCAAAGAACACAGCCTAAACTTGAGATGGTCATGTACTAGTACTACATTTACTTTATTCTGTTTGTTTCTCGCTCATACATGTCGAAGTTCTTTCCTTCATTTGCTTTTGCATTCATCTCGTGTCGTCCAACTGCTGCTCTCTGCCTGCACTCTGCTCGTTTTGATGCAGAGTAAAAACCTTCATCCTCAGCCTGCTAAAGGGTTGTCAGCCGTGGTTTGCACACTAGAGCAGAAAAAATAACGAAACCACTGACTGTAAACTTCTGTACCTAGACCTACGCGCTTGTCTGCAGAGGGGCCTCTGAGTTTACGCTGGAGAACTGCTGCAGTGTTCCCTCGGAAAGAACAACAAACTGAACCGAGCACACGGCACCGGGATGTTCTGCGCAGGGTTCCTACGGCATGACGGATGCACCAGGCTCCCTCTGGGTTAACAGGAGAGCCCTGACACCGGCGGGGTGATGGTGCGGGCAGGCTGCAGGTGGGCTGGTGGCTACTGTGCCAGGCTGCTGTGCTGGCAGCAGCGCGACGCACCCCGTGCCCCTTGTTGAGGATGCGATGCTGTAGAGCAACGCGCGGCGTGTTCCCTCGCAGCGCATCGTTGGCATGATGTGAGTAACAATGCGCAGCAGACTGCTTTTACAGTGTCTTCTACAGCGTTGGCTGCGGTTTGTCTGGTAGGAGAACATCTGGTCATCTCTTGCCTTACACCTCAATCACTCTTACTCTCTGAACCCTGAAAAGCTTTAGTCTCTTTGGAACTAAAATGATGTTACTGTAGTCTCAGTGGAAAGTGGAGCCTAATGCATAAGAAGTTAACCCAGAGATCTCATTCTGGACTAAGGTCTAAGAAGTCACAGTAAAACAAGAATGCTTTTGCAATGTATCTCCCTTTGTGTGAAATGACTATGAAAAGGGTTTAAAAAGAAAAATAAACACCTCTCTGTAAACACGCACAGTAGAAAAAGCCCTCTGTGCAACAAATGAGGAAAAAGCAACTTGAGGAAATGACAATGGAGAGTCAAAACTTGAATTGCAAATTGCTCCAAGTATGACTTTTTATTCGGATGACATAAAACCTCCCATCTACAAGCTTCATTGGGTTGCTCAGAGACAGACAGTGCCGGGCTGCTCTCTGGACACTGTTACATGGGAAAGTCCTGAGAAAAATCACAACATCATGTCTAAAACTTTGCAAGAAACCATTTTATCCTAGTGACTTGTAATGGCTTTCCACAGCCCAGAGCCTGCTCCAGGAGCCCGCCCACCCTGCCCGTGGAGACCCTGCCTGCAGCCAGGCAGCCCCTGCAAGGCTCCTGGGAGAAGCTGGAGTACCAGGTTTTGAGGGAAATAGGTGAGGTCCAGGACCAGGTTTGAAAGGAAAAGGGAGATGAGAAGATTTAGAAGATTAAGATGATGATTTCAGCAGATATAGCCAACAGGGAAGTTGATGCGAGAGTCTAGATTCCTCACAAAAGAAACAATACTCTACCACATTTTCAGGAATCCTTGGGAAAGAAGATGTTAACCTCCGAGTTAATGATAAGTTAAATTCTGAGTTGATGATACATATTAGCTGAAAGACACCGCTGAGTTCTGGAGGATTGCTCAATGCGGAGCATGTTTCAACTCGTATTTGATTCCCTCCAGGAATGCACTTTGTGGCAATGATTGGGTATTTTCAGAAGCTTAATTTTTTTCTCTCAACTTAAAATCAAATTAATGGGTTTAATTCAGATTAACAAAGCAGCAGGTCACACAGATCCAATAACATGGATTTGACAACAATTTTGAAGAGGAAATTAGGAGGTTCTAGATAACCATTAATTACATTTCAAGGCAATGACTTCAACATAGCTTCTTCCCAAACCCACAACCACTATTAAGATGTAATTCCATTTTCTCTGCTGCTTAAGAAAGTCCAGCCTTTTCCATTTATTTTTAGAGATGGAAGGGAAGTCTTTGTTTGGCTGGCATTTTTTTAAGCCTTGGTCATCTCACTTGTGGTTTCTAATGTGGCTGCAGGAAGAGTCGTATCAGCACAACTGCAGCGATGGCAAATCACAGCCTGGGAACGGGGACTGCAGGCAGGGGCAGGGTGTCGGGAAGCGGCAGCGCCGAGCGTCTGCCTCGGTGCGTGGTGCCCGTTCCGCAGAGAAGCAGCGAGCCCTACGGGCGCCCAGCCGCGACTTGATGGCTGCTGCTTTCTTAGAAAGAGCTTCCTCAGAGCTCCAGGAGAGATTCACCAGCGGCTGCTACCTGCTCCCAAGCAGAAGGTTGGTGAAAAGGTCTCTGCTCCCACTACTTCAGAGACCCTGTCCCTGCCACGTGGGACCTCACCGACCTCTCACCCTGCTCGCAAAGAGCCACGAAGGGACAGCAAGTGAACTCAAGGAGATCGAGTGGAAACCAGGCAGGGAAGGGAGGCACAGAGCCCCAGGAATCCTCATCTGCCTTTGACTGTCTGAATTACGATGATGTTAATGCGAGACAATATCTCAAAACAGATACCGCTTGATTAAAATTATAGACTCCAGGTAGAAAACATCTGAGCAGAACTGAGAATGTGGGCTAAGGAGCCTCAGTGAAGCTGTGTGGTGTTAATTAGTCTCAATCACGTATTTCAGTTCCGCTCCTCTCTGAGTGAGGGTTACAAAGAATTGCAGCGGCTGCGGCAAGGGTCGATGGATGCACAGGGACTTCCATGTTTCTTTGGACTTGCGAACAGACAGAGAGGCACTGCCCACAGAGCTGGAGCCATTCACACCAAACCTGCCTTTCTCTTATCTGTATTTCATTATTTGCACTATATGCTCACATGTCGTTATTCCTCCAATTAATACAGATGTGTGCAGGAATATTTCATGTATTTTATGCTTATTTGTATCTATTTAATTAGCTTCTCCCAGGCAGAGCTGTGACGTATTTGAGGTGATATAAAAGATGTTTTACTTAGTGTTTGCCATCAGCAGATAAAGTTTCTTGCAATTGTCCATACATACAACTACAGGAAGATCCGGCGGCGTTGGCGGCAGTTTGCATTTGCATTGTGCAGAAACTCGACAAGTCCTTGAGCAACTTGATCTCTTTGTAGCTGCTCTGAGCAGAGGCTTGGCCCAAT
The DNA here is from genome assembly GCA_025345505.1 of Todiramphus chloris collaris. Lineage (NCBI taxonomy): Eukaryota > Metazoa > Chordata > Aves > Coraciiformes > Alcedinidae > Todiramphus > Todiramphus chloris. Next base: position 22,099,118 of record JANVCC010000037.1, on the reverse strand, counting down.
CATCTCCAGAGGTCTCTTCCAGCCTAGTCTTTGATTCCCTGATTTTGTTTTCTGCTTTTACACCACATGTTCCCTTAGCAAAACCAAGCAACTAAAATGCCTGTGAGCGAGCATGTAGGCAGGTGATATTCTTTAACACTGTATGTATGTGTGTGTGCACACGCACAAACATACACACCTCAGTACCTCTCCAGAGACAGATCATGTGGAAACATTATCCCTCTATCTTCAGTGGTGTTTATCAGGTAGTAAACTGGCACGTATTAAAAATATGAAAATGTCAGACTGAAAATCAACCTGACTGAATGTTAAACAAAACTTCTGATGTAGGTCCTGCAACCACTTAAAGACTGGAAAAGCAGGAAGGTGTAAACAGACCAAGAAAAATATATATATTGAAAGATACAATATTTGCATTTGCATTTCTTGTGAAAGCAGAAGCAGCCAAGCTGCAATTTTATTTTTCCATAGCCCTGTAAAGTGTCTCTGAACACTTCAGGCTGATGGCAGAGTTCCTTTTCATTTCATCTTTTTTGAAGGGTCAGGCAGGTATTTTTCCTCCTGCACCGAGCTACTGTCCAGGCTGTGCCAGGGACCCCGTGTTGCTTCCACCAGCCTGAGCAGCTGCCGATGTTCTGCTTGCACGCCGCACGCCGTCTCTAGCTACAAAAACCCACCGAGGCTTTTAGAAAGCAAGCTTTGCTCAAGTCTATAGGAATTACTGTTCCTGCACCCATATGAATCCTGCATCTTCCTTTGAATTGTTTCCCACGTGCACATTTGCATGTGGACAAAAATGCAGTTCCGAAGCAGATACATTGATTAGAACTTCCTAAGAGGAGACATAAGTGAAAGGGCAGCCTGCTCGCTCCTCCCTGGCTGGGGATCCAGCTTTACTCTGGAATACCACAGCCCAACTCTTTGTGAAGCTGTATTCCCGTTGAGCACACACAAGAATGAAGTGATGTCGGGGAACAAGTGCCCTGCAACAACAGGCGTCTTACACAGAAGGCTACGACGGCGCTAAATGAGCTGTTCGTGGCAAGGAGTAACTCAGAGGGGGCACCTTGTCCCGCGAGAAGCCCAGGAATAGAAACTCTCCCAATACAAAGCATTTTGCATTGGCAAGATGGGCTTCTTTCCTTGGGAGATTGGCTTTGATGTAACAGAGGTGCCAGAACGAGGTGGTGAGGATTAAAAGCTTGTGTACAGAACGACGCACACACACAGCCAGGAGACAGCGTGACCTGCTGGGATGTCACCAGCTCATCGGGAGAGAGCTCAGGCCAGTGCTTCTGATCCTGCCATCGACCTGCCGTGTGGCCTTGGGCAAGCTCTGCCCCATTCATGTCCCCGTGCCACTTCTTCTTGCACGTGCCCACACTCACACAACCTGAGCTTTAAACCCTGAGCTTTGGGAGAGGAATTCACGAGGACAAGTGCTCAACCAAGTCTCAGATGCTGTGATGGGAAGGGATCTCCAGCCAGCTCAGATGCTGAAGCCAGCCCCTGACAGGCACTGCGGGCAGGAGCAGCTGGCACCCTGAGCCCACCAGGGTTTAAACACGGGTGGTCAACATGCGCTGCTCCACCAGCCCGCGATCAGCACGGCTGAGTCGAGCCCTCTGGAAGTGCCACAGCTCACACCTTTCAGCAGTGCCTGCCACGCGCAGCTTCACCAATCCATTTGGATTTTTACTTTTGATATTGTAAGTCAGGTTCGTAACCAGCAGAAGATGTAAATGACAGACCTGGACTGTAAATTGATGCTTGAAAATGATGGGAACATGCAATCAAGGCAGAAAGATGGTGGTGTGACTGCCCAGAGCTGAAACAACTCTGATCCTCCTGCTGAACACAGGAGATGCGAAAATAAAACCTAAGAGCAATCTTAAATTATTATGTACCAAAAACACGTGTACTCCATTAACTGGGGGGGCCACCTCTGTCACCACTTTAAATGTTTATACTCTTGTTTCAGGAGAGGGGACTAAGGTGGGCAATAGTAATAAAGAGTCATATCTTAAGCACAAACATGACCAGAAAATATTAGCCCAAGTGCTGGAGCTACCTAACTGTAAGAAGCACAGCTGAAGAAAGGCTATACATGATTATTTCAGGGCAACTTAGGGTATATTTACAGACTGACAATCACCTCAAGGGCTGTTTCTGGCAGGCAAGAACCAAGTATTTCTCCAGGACAGGAGAAAGTAGGCACAAAAGCGCTGGCCTCTGCATGATCCAGGCATTCCTGGCTGGAGCAGGATCCACCCAGCAGCCAGACACAGCCTGTGCAGAAGCAGCTTAGCAACACCAAGAACATGGTCCAAATATGCTGGACATCCTTGGGAAAAAGAAAAAGTCTTTTCTGTGGTGATCAACCATGGTTCTTTGTGAATGAATCAACCTGGAGAGCGTGGGATTTAATTTGAATGTAATCAAACAGGAGATCAGGATACTAGATGGAGAAATATGATTATGGTCACAATTAAATGCAAATTAGGATTTTTAAAATGAAGAAATTAATAGATTACAAACTGCTTACAAAACAGATAAAAGTACTAGGATCCTAATTTTTTATTTTATTCCCTAGTTTTGTAGAAACTTGTTCAGTGCAGTATCAGGCCCTACAGGGACAAACACATTAGTAGCCTAAATATTCTCAAAAGCAAGCTACAGTAGAAGAGATTATTTTGAAAAATAACTATTACTGTCCGGAAAGATTTATAATTTTATGTCTTTTGACAACTCAGTTTCTCCAAGGAGAAGTATGCCTTGATATTTATACAAAAGGATTATCAAGAAGCGAGGGGATGCGGAAGGGAGCTCGCTGTTGCTTCGGCAGCGGGCAGAGCGAGCAAACACAGCTGCTGCGGGTACAAGCCCAGAGCGAAAGGGGCTGCTTGCCGAAGGGCATCCCCTGGGGAAACGCCTGGGCAGGCGTCGGGACAGTGGCTGAGCAGGTCACAACTCAACGAGGCCACAGCCTGAAGAGCAGCGACTTTCCGTGCCAGCAGAAACAGAGGTAGGCTTCAAATTAAAAATACTCTTTTTAAACTTGACTTTAAACAGCAATATCGCTTTGGGCACTTGGCTGCTTGGCGCAGACCACCCCCGCTGGCACCGGGGCAGTGCTTTTTATGCCCACGATTCTGCAGTACCGGGAAAAGCTCAGCCAGTGGTTACAAGGAAAACCAGCTCTGAGAAGTAACGAACGCTTCCCAGTTCTGTTTATTGGGATGTGGCTGATAAATGGAAAAGCTGAACCCGAGCGAAACATAACCTTTCTGTGCCGCTGCTGAAGAAACGGCCACAGCCCAGAAACCACAATGCGATGACGTTTGGTACTTTACTAGGTTATAAAATGGAATCAAATTAAGAGATTTTATTCTGCCTCTCCTTCAGGCTGTCCCACGAGTAACTGGAAAACTGTATAGAAAGGTGCTGTAAGAATGAAGAAATAAAGACTGTTTTACAGGAACTCATGTTCCTCCTTGTCTAGCAGCATAATCCATTCCCAATTTAAAACACAAATCACTTCCACAGCTTTGAAAACAATCAGGTCCTTCATAAGCAAACCCACTACGTAGCTGAGCAATCTTAATGGAATATCTTCATGAAAAGAACCTATTAATAAAAGACATATCATATATAAAAAGAGAATCTTTGTGGCTAGATGAGATTATCTGGATGAAACACTGAACCCAGTACGAATAATAAATAGGATAAGTTTTCTCTCAAAATGTACCACATTTATAATAAGGGCATGGACACTTAAAATATTACTAGTACCATAATTTTTTATAAAGTAGGTATTTAATTTCTGTTCAGAGGTCATCACACTTCAAAAATATTTTCATCTAAATGCTTTGTTTCCGTCCCGTTAGATTAAGTCTGAGAATTCAGACCAAGTTGATAGCTCCAGAGAACGTATAGATACTTTTGGAAGTGGAAACTATTTCCAAGCTCATAAGTAATTCTGTGGGAGTGAATGTATTTGCAGCTTCCAGGCCAAGCGGGATGACCTTTCCAGAGCTTGTAAAATCAAATCAAATAAAAATAGATTCAGACTTTCTTAAAATGAAAGTGCTTGAAAAAAGAAGCCTCAGAACTGAGACCCTGGAAGAAAACAGAACATGCACTAAAAAAATACTTAAAAATGAAATTTTAAACTTAGAATGACAGTATTTGTGCCTCTGTCCCTCTCTTTCTCTCTCACTCTCTGCCATTTCTATATCATTCTTATCAGAGCTCTGTCAGCCCCTAAACTGACATTTTCCCATCCTGATCATTCCCAGGATAGAGAAGAAGGAATTTTTTTTCACTTGGCTGATGCAAACAGCAGATCATCCTACAGAAAAACGTCAAGGACAGTTCGGAGTCCTAATCCCTGACCTGCCTGCCCTTTCCTAACTAGCTATTGACATTGAACTTAAAAAGCTGCAATGCCAAGATGAGATAATGAATTCTGTTTGCTTTGGTGTGCAAGAGGAAGAGGGCGAGATAGGGGAGGAGGAAGGGCTCTGGATGTAAAGGCTCTGTCGTGCAGCCAGTCTAACTTCAGTGTCCTACTATCTGAAACTTGTCTAAGGAAAATAACTGGAGAAATAGCCACTGTTTTTCCCCTGGAGTGCCGTGGGTGGGCAGGACAATACAGGCTAAAAGAGCATCGTTTTGAGGTACCTGCCAGGAGAGCTCAGCCTGGCCAGCTCCCGCGGCGCTGGAGATTGTGCTCAGTGTGTGCAGAGCCCTTGTGCCAAGTCTGGCCTTTTCCGTGGCATTTTTTCTGTCTCTGCTTCTTGCTCTTATCTTACAGCACAGAAATGCCCAGAGTTACGCTCACAGTAACCCAGCAGGCCAGGCTGGGCTCCTGAGCTGTGGCCAGCGAGCTCACTGGGACCACGCGCCGACGTACAGCCCCCAGCCACCCCGGCATCCTGCAGGCAGCGTCTCGGCATCTCACTCCCAGCCATCGCTGGCCTCCTGCTCGGGTGCTGAGGTGTCCCCACAGTCCAGGTCCAAGCACAGGCTCCCGCGGAGCACAGAGACAGGGGTCCCCCAGAGACACAGCCCCTGCCCCACTGGCACCCCCAGGGCAGGCGGCATCGCCCATCTGGCCACCAACCACGACTCCCGACTCTTCTCCGTTGCGTTCTAGGATCAAGTGCTGTGTCCTGTAGCAATGGATTCTGATCTTGATCCCTTTGCGTGTTTAAGCAATTATTTGTTGGTTTGGGAAAATGCAGGAGAGGGCACTTAACGTACTTAAAATCTGTAGAGTAGCTCATCTTCACAGACGCTGCTGCTCTATTATCACTTAGTCCCAGGAAACTCCATTATACTCTAAAGTGGAAAATTATTAAGTTTTGCTATCATGATCCCAGGAACATTCAACTTTGAACGCCTGCCATCCACATTTTTAGAATGTTGAGTCAGAAAACCTGTAATTCCTAATGTAAGTCACAAGACTTATTATTTTTAAATGGCATTTGCTGCTTGTTCTTATATTGCATATTGATATTTTTACTAAGTTTTCAATTAAGGACCCATTAATCACACCCTGAGGGTAGTGATTCCTGCTTCTAGAAGGTTAGCTGTTTTGTTATTTTCTAGTTTTTAGCACTAAATATTCACAATTAATATTGTAGTAATCCTAAACTGCTGAGAGAAAGCAACACAGTTACTGCTCATGTTATCAGAGATAGGAACAAAGAAGTGTTTCAGAATTCTGGAATGTTGGGAAGACACGGCTCGTCTAGATACTGCTAGAGCTAAGCACAGAGGAAAATAATACTGGTTCTGGGATGATTCATTAAGAAGAGTGAACAGTTGCCCTAAATTATGTAGCCTTGTGTGAATTTGTTTACTTTCTTCTAAGGCAAACAGGATATGCAGTAGGGAAAAAAAAATACTAAACTCTGTTGTTTCTTCCTGCATATTTAAGTCATTTTGATAAGTAGATATTACTGGAATGGAAAAGGGAATACAAAAAAAAAAGAGAGAGTTGGAGAAATCAAGTTACTTTTGGCTGTACTTCCAGAAGGATTAGTTTACCAGTTTTTAAAAACAATTACCACTGTTAATTACTGATACTGAAAATTTTCAGCCACTTTTGCTGTTTACTACCACAGGAAAGACAGATTTTGTCTCGCCTTACTCCGAGACACTGTGATACATCGACGACAGTGTATGAAACACCAGCTCCTCCAAAGTCAATAGGACCTGACTACAAATTAAAATTCAACCTAAAACTTTATATTCTCGCACTCTGCCAACTGTTCATAGTAGGAAAACGGCTCAGCTGAGCATTAACCTCCATGTAGCAGAGGGATTAACTCCAAAGGGTTATCTACCAGCCTACAAAAGCATAAACCATAGGAAAACTTGACACAAATGTTGAGATGCAGCATTTTATCAGTTCTGCAACTGACCCTCCTCGATGAGGAGAATTCAAAGTCAAGCTGACAGCTGGGTTTGAGATGGTTATTTGTCAGTTTTCTTCACTCATTGATAGGTCTTCCCATTCTTTGAAAAAGAGAGCAAAACAAAACAAAAAAAAAAGCCCCAAACCAGCTGCTGAAACAGAGCTTTTTCTCTCATCTCTTCCCAGACATGCTAATCAACATAATTCATGGCAAGAAGGGAGGAAAATGAACATCCTCACATGGATATTTCATCAAGATTCTGGAGAGCTTCATAAAGCAGCCTCTTTTAGAAACCATAAAATGAAACAAGACATATTTCTGGGGTTGTCAGCAGGTAGATCCACTGGTTTTGTGGTAAGTAATCTCTTTGGGAGGAAGTCTTTGCTCTGATGTCTGCGTTGGATGTTCTGCGGCTCCCCGCAGCCGCACCAGTGCAGGTCTGTTCACTGGAAGGGGAGGCGGTGATGATATTGCTTCTAACAACCAGACTGAAGTATAGCCCGAGGCTGTCTTCCAAAGCCCCCTCCAAACAGCCTCTAATTAATTTTAATCCTGCCACTCCAATGAGTCCCAAGAGTGCGGCAACCAAAACAAAAAAAAAAAAAACCTTCATCAAGTCATTCAGCAAAGCTTTGACGGCGTTGCTTCAAGACTTGCGGGCTCTGAGCAGAAAGCGCTACAGAAAGCTTTTAAATACCATTTTCCTTCAGATTTTTTATTTTCTGTCCTCTCAGACCCGTCAGAGGCCTGTTCCTGATGGACAGCACAGTTCCCGTTCCTCCCGGGCCCGGCAGGGTCACTCTACGAGGCAGGTGGTGGGTCTCTGGGAAGCCCACCAGGGCCATGCCGGGGAACGTGTCTCCAGAGCCTGGGCTGAGCCTGGCAGACCTGCCCCCTTCCCATTCTCCTGCATCCCTCGGGGGCCAGGCAGAAAAAGGTGGAAACAAGGCAAGTAACAACCGACCGGGATCCCGACACTAAGCGTCCAAACCCAAACCCTGACCCTCCGGAGCCACCGTTGGCTTTAGCACCAGGGAACCATCCGCAGGGGCAGGAAGAGCTGCTCTCTGAGCATCTCCGATGGCCTGCGCGCTTGTCGCATTCTGAGCTACGAAAGCAGAAACGCTCGTCCTATTCTTGCCTTGCAGGAGCGTGGGTAGAGTTGCTCAGAGAGCTGAACAATATGAAATTTGGGGAATACTCTCAAACTTAGCCGTGGAAGCGCTGCGCGTGGTGCACCGCTCTGCATTTACCTTTCCACCACGTTTTATGCAATTTGCTTGTGCCGGAAGACACGCTCATAGAACACAAACTCCTGAATCGCTCCAGCAGATTTCCCAAACGGATTTTTCAGATTTGCATGTGCATAAGAACATAAGTCATGGAAAATGTTTATAAATAAGATGGAGGTGTTCATGAAAAGAGAGGCTCAGGAAGACAAGTACCAGCAATTACACTGTGATTTGAATAGGTGGTGGGTATTTCCTTGTGAGTCCCCTTCGCAAAAACTGTATTCCTCTGTTGGGTTATTCAGTTTTATGTGTTTCATGGAAGGAATGAATTTGTAAGTGTTTCTTTGGAAGAGAACTTTTGCTGAAGATGTTTGTGTGAGGAGGCAGAGACACTGAAAACGGTCTGTTAATGATGTATCAGCGAAAGGAACACGAAGGGACTGGATTAGAACTGCAGACCCCCCCGCCATTATACAGGTTTTTAATCAAGGGCCACACAGTATTTTTTCCCCACACTTCTACAGTTTTGGTTCAGTACATGCAACAGACATGGGTATTTTTTTTCCTCACTGCTCAATGCCCGTCCCCCTTTATTTACTTTACACAATTCAAATGCTGCCCTGACGTCGGAGTTATTAAATTCCTTGTAAGCTTTTCTTCAAATCCCTCGTGACACAAGGTGCTATTATTACCTCTGTTTTACTGACTGCAGAGCTGAGATCTATAGTGATTAAAGGAAACGTATCTTCTAACTGTGGATGCCTAATTAAGAAAGGTCTACAAACTGTTTTCTCAGAACACTCCTTCTGTGTCCAAAATGGTCTTCAGCAGCAGTTGTGAGTACAAATTCAGACCCCTGCATCTCAAATGAACCATGAAGAAATTGAAGAATGCCCAATTAGTAACAGTCTGTGAAAAGTTAGGTTGAAGTGAATTAACTAGCGTCACAAAGGAAAAAAGGTGGCAAAGGAAGGGAAAACAATCAGTTTTCCAAGGCACCATTCAACCATCTTAACCATCAAATAATCCTTTCTTCCTCTTTTCTTAGGCTGATTTGCTACTTCCAACTTCTGGAGCAGACAAAAGAGGGGTCCTGCAGACAGCAGTGTCCTTCACCACAACCCTTGGTCCTTCCTCCTCCTCACTGGCTGGCCCCAGCAGGGGTCACTCAGAGCCCAGGAACCACAGACTGCCCAGCACAGCTCAGCTCCATGGGCAACCTATGGATCATGCTACATCACCATGATGTGTCACCACGCAATGCCAGCAGTATTTGGTGGTTTTATTATCCCCGCACTGCTGATATTAACTTTGTGCCCAGCACATGCCACGCCTGCAGCCAGCCTGGCTCTGGGCAGCACTGTCCACCTCCACCTACATCTGGAGGCAGATGACTCAGGCTCCTCCTGCCTTCATCAGCATCTCTTCCTGGGAAAAGATGGTGCCATCCACATCATCTGGCTGTTGCTATACAGAGATGAGAAAAGCCTAGATCTGGATGATCTTATCTTATCTTATCTTATCTTACCCCTCAGCTGGTGGTGACCCTCTCTCTCCCCAGCACGGTGCCACACGAGACAGACCCTTCATGCTGCCATGGAGCCCATGCTATCCTGTAATAGAAGACTCCTCCTTCCCACCAGGAAGGGCTGAGAAGTGCCAAACACAATGTTATTCTGTAGCTTCCACCACGGGGCAAAGATGCCAAAGGGAAACGCCAAAACCACAGAAATTCCCCAAAGCCTCACGCATCTCTATGGCAAACGCCCAAGTTCAGCACAGCACACGACAGCCCAGGGCTGGACCCGAGGGACCATCTGAACACCTGCCTGAAGCCTGCCCACGGCAAATGGAGCCTCGTGGGCATCTGCTCAGACCTCATCCCATCCTCCAGAATAAGGAAGGAACGCAGGATTTGGAGCTTCCTTTAAAGTTTATGATGTGGGTGAATGTTCACAGAGACTGCAGAAGATAAATACCTGATGCAAAACTCTGCCAAATGTAAAGTTTGAAATCTGAGCTGGAGATTTCTGGGAAAAAGGCTGGTCGACTTCCTTAATATAAACCAAAGAACACAGCCCAAACTTTTTTTTTTTTTTTAAGGAACTGGGGAAAAAACAGAAACCTACATCAGAAACAGAGAATTTCCAGTCCAAGTGGTTTATGACTGACAAAGGTAGAAGCAGCTGAAAATAGCATTTCCTAATGGGGAGTATACCTACCAAGGGTCCGTGCTGTGAAACACCAGCACAGAACGTCTCAGGATGAGGATGGTGGCCAGACCTCGGCAGCGGGTGACTCGGCAGGGCGACGCTGACAGCCCGGGGAGTGCCGTGTCCCTGCGTGGAGTCCCAGCCCGGAGGGTCTCCTGGAAACAGGGGGGTCTGCAGCACACGCTGTGGCTGACAGTGTGGGAAGGCTGAAAACCTGCGCTGCGTCGCTAGCATAGAAATGCTCTGAGTTCTTATAATTACTGCACTATGGAATATTCTAGATTGACACCAACAGGATGCTCACGTGTAAATAAATGTTTCCTGTTTCTGAGGTCTGCATATTCTACTGCATTAAATTCCTTGAGATCTTTTTAGCATTGACACGCTGCCTCCTTGCAAACAAGCCTGTAGTATCTGGAACGCTCCAAAGTGTCCGTGCCAAACACAGTGATTCATTGCACTGCTTTAATAATGGGCAAGAAAAGAGGCTTTTGAGTTCTGTAACCCATAACAACTTTGAAAAGAACAAAGGGCCCTCTCCAAAGTCACTGAAGTTAATGGAGCTCTTTTCACTACAGCCTAACCTGAGTTTGTTGAAGGAGCAGACGTGCGCTCCCTGCCACCTCTCTCCAGACGTTCTCTGGCTGCAGCGACAGCGGCTGTTCATTTTCTGCATACCGCCCTAATGAAACGAAATCATGGGAAGTTAAACAAAGACACTGATGGTCTATCAAGGTGATTGGAACCAATGAAATGGAACTAGCATCCTCCGAACTGCCTGCTCTCCCCAACACAGCCAGCAGCAGAACACGACTGGCCTTCAGAAGGATTTTCCAATCTCGTGCCTGCTTAAGCAGGAAGCGTTAATCCCTATCAAACGGATCATTCGTGCACATTAAAGAAACCATTTTCCCTACTCTTTTTCCAGGTACCACACTTCTCTGTCCACCTCCGACAGAGCTCTCCCCCAGCAGACAGCACAGAACCACCTTGCCAGGCAGCATGCAGACAAGCACAGACAGAAACAGCGAGCGAAATCCAGTGAAGGACCATTATTTGAACCTGGCTTTTAGGTCTCTTGGGGCCAAACAGCAGCTCACTGTCTTTTAAACCCGCTTCTTTTACAGGCAGGTATTTAGAGGGGATAATAGGTTGATTAGCCATAAAAGGCTGAAGGGGGGGACTCTCCCTTAAGAGAAGAGTGCAGGCTGGTTTGCCTTTCACAAGACACATTTAATTTAGTGGTATTCCAGTAATTCATTTTGTCTAAATACATTTTAACTATCTTACATATCCATGTGGAAAAAGCTCAGCAACTGCAAGAATTCATTCTGGAGAATCCCATAGTTTATGGATTTAAACAAAAGACTCTCACAGCAACACCCAGCTTGTGAAATTTTGTTCCAGTTCAATGTTTTTCTTCTCCTTTTGGAGCCAACTACTCTTTCTGAACTAAGAATCTAATTGGATCTAATTGGAAAACAAGATTGCCTGCCCAGCAGCTCCCACCTCACTCCCAGTCTGGCCAATTCCAGCCAGAATAAAAGAATGGTGAAAGTCTGAGAGACACTTTGTGCCACTGCAGGTACTGAGCCGTTGCTTGCCACCAGGATGAAGCCTGTTGCCAGGGGGGAAGGCCCAGCTGTTCCCCAGCCCGTGCAGCCACAGCTGGCAGAGTGGCCAGCACGGGCCTGGCAGCATTAGCCACCACACACTGCTCCTCGCCCGGCCACGATGCTGCAGGGCTGGGAAGAGCTGCTGGTGATGCCATGGGATAGGCAGGGGGGTCCAGGAACAGCCTCCATGGGATCCGCCTGCCCGCAGAGAGATTCCTCTTGCTGTCGGACCGTGTAGTTTGGAAATGCACGGCCAGAGGTTAGGAAGGACCTTCTGATACAGACACTGAAGACAAAGCTCCGGGTTTCTGAGGTGAATGCTCTGCTGGTGTTTCCATGCTTGCCAGTACGAGATGGCCAACGCAGGCTGGGGAGATGTGAGGGGGATTACTGGGAATTAGAAAGAGGCTTCAGTGATGCTCGCCGCCATCGTCATGATGATGCCGCTGCATCGTCTCCCAGAGCCCCACCGCAGCACCCACGGCACGCGGGAGGGAGGGGAGGGGGCCGGGAATTCAGGAGGAAGCACACCCGCACCTCTACACTGCTCTTTTGTATTTCAGCTTTCTTTGGCCAGTGGGGATGATTTTATAGCATCACAGCAGAACATTATCTTTTATACTTTGACAAAATGAAACCGAGTCCTTGGGATTTTTTCACCCATTGCTCTCTTGGCTACTCCGCTGCAGTACTATTTCATTACTTATTGATTTTTCAGCACGCTGTCTGCATCGCTGTAATTTACACAAGTTCTGATAGCCCTCGGCGATTCTTAACACCTCAGGGTGAGATCATGGAGTTCACTTGAGATACCAAAGGTAGGCAACAAGTTCTTCAGAAAAGACGACAAATTGACAAACTTGATAGTCAAGGAGGAAATCTGAGCAGCTGGAGCTGTACCATACCCTAAATTGTCAGGATATTTTTCTTGGCCAAATTGAATTAGAGCAAATTGGTACCCCAGAAATTAGCCTCACACACAGCTAATAAGGGACTGCAAAGTGTATGGCTAAAACCCAAGAAATTAATAATGCATGTCCCTTACGAGGCAGTTGAACTAATGCTATTTTTGCTGTAACTGGAGATAACCACTGGTCTACAGATAGGCTTGTTATTGGAGAGTGCAGCTTCCTCATGACCAAGGACAGTGAACTACAAAGAGCTTCTCTTACATTGAAGTAAGCGACTGTTTCTTTTTCAAGCACTTTCCCACATTTCAGCCATTCTGCGTAACTGGGAGGCAGTCACCGCGGCCAGAGCGCTGCTCACCTGGGCCAGAAAGCACGGACAAGCCCGATGTCTCCGATAGGATGCGATGTTGTAAGGGACTGTGTGCCCATCTCCGTTCTGCTGCCTCTGAGCTCCAAAGCGAGGATGCTTCTGCAGGAAACCCATCACCGCTTAGCAAAATGAGCTCTAATCTTATCAGAGGGCCTGATCCTACTGCTATCGTGCACACTGATAGCACTTCAAATCACTTCACGAAATCCGAGTCAATACCGACTGGCCTTTCCTCCTTTCTGAGTAAACTACAAAATGCTTGAGACATTTTTTAAATGCCTGTTCCTCTGAGGCTGGAATAACATTACCATGAGCAATCTTGACTTTCTAGCCTGGCTCCCATCTCACTGAACTATAATTTAGGAAAAAAAGGGTTTATATAGAAGTCTGAGATGACTTTTGGGTAAGGCCTAAAGACCTCATGAACTCTGTTATAGACTAATGTATGTACACATGCAGAAAGCCTCTACACTACGGGAAAGCAGGAGACTGAATGGACAGATGGTGAAGGAAAGCTAACAGCTATTAGCCTTTCTCTTGATACTTCAAAATCCCAAGGCGAGTGAGTCTAGTTACAAGCAAAAACATACACAGAAACAACCCAACCATACAGTCTTAGATAATTCATCTAATGAAGGATGAGAAGATCTTGTGAGAACCTTTATGGGCAGACATTTAGGACATTTTCTCACCAGCTGCACTGTAAAGAACAGATAAAAGTAACAAAAAACCAAACAAACCATGTAAGAGCCTTCAGTAGGGGTAACTGATGATCTGGAAGCATGGATCTTCCTTATGGTAGCACAGGTACATATGGCACAGACACTTTATGGTATGCAACAGTAAAATTTGAAACTCTGAAGACAATTCCTCTCCAAAGTGACTGGCTAAGCAAGCATCTTCCATCTGAAGTGCAATCAGGTATGATTCAGGTGGATGGAGCATCCTCCTGCAAGATCCTCCCTGGACAAAGAGGTAAGGGCCGGATGGATGGAACGCTCATGGACTGCTGGTTCGGGAGGTCTGCCTGGACTCTTTCTAATGGGGAGATATTAAAGTGACTTTTTGTGGCACACACATCAGGATGTCTGTCCAGTGTTTGCAAAATCTGGGCAAGCAGGACGGGGATGCTCCTCTAGAGCCTGTCTGCCCTGTTTCCCTGCACCATGAGCTCAACCCACGATCCTCACAGTGCTGTATATGCCCAACCAATGCCTTTCAGTCCTGGTGTTCCTGTCTGCAGGGGATCTCCCGATAATCTCACTGACTTTCAGCACGGAGATGCCGTAAGAGAGCTCTTTACAGGAGTACAGCAGTATCTGAAAGAGCAGATAAAACCCCACATCACCCTGCACACTTTTAGCAGACCTTCCGCTAGTTCAAAGATAAAAGGATTTCTTCCCCAATCAGGTTGCCATAAGAGGCTGATGCTGATGCTCTCGCCGCAGCGCGCGGGGGCCTGGCTCATTCACGACACAGATGCATCTCCATGGGACACAGACTGCGTTGCTCTGCTGGCTTCTGTTTTGTCTCGGAGTTCCTCGGAGTCCTCAGACACTGGACGAGTATAAGGAAGTAGAATAATAAGCTTGTGCTGCGGTGCCGTCTGGGACTTTATGAATTCCAGGGTCCAAGAGGATGTTAACACCAACTGACAGTAAAAATACTAAAAATTAACTGAAGCATACAGTATTGAAAGGCCTGGGTAGCTGACTCAAGGGGCATCCCTCCCCCGGGAAAATATCCCTAAAAAGATAGAGGTATGTTTGGATTTTACTCTTCCTTGAGCTAGCTCCCATGACAGCAGGCATTATGATGTCATGAAATGGCAGAAATCTGCATTAACAGCAAGATCCTCAGACACTTTGTGAGAATTTCACAGGCACTTCTGTGAGACAAGGCACCCTGAAAACTGCAAAGGGTCCTGCCCATCCGGCAGGAGAGGCCGTGAGGGCTCCGAGCTGCGGCCGCAGCAAGCGCGGTGAAGCTGGGGTCCCTCCCGGCGGGTGCTGACCGCACATCCACGGCACTGGCAGGAAACCCTTGTGGAGATCAGCCCGCTGTGGAGTTAAAGGCAAGCTTTAGACACTCTGGAACTAGAAAGTTCTCAAGTTCCTCCCATGGCCAGACTGGCCATGCTTTGCATGAGCACTCCTGGTCTTACTTGCTTTTTATTGTTTTTAATCAAACTAGCACCTTAAGCTTTTGCTTCCAGAAATGGTCACGTGTTTACACAATACTGTATCTACAAACGGGGCCAAGTTAATGATGTTAATATTTACTGACCCACGATGTATTTTATGCTGTAACTTTAAAGGAGAACGTGGATGACCTCCCAAGAACCCTAACTGCATCACTTCCTGACTTGGCTTTTTTCTCATTCCCACACCACATTAAAAGCCTTTTCTGTTGCGCAGACGTGCACTTGTGCACACACATGTGCACGCACACTCATGCTTATTTCCAATTTTGATTGCATGGAACTGTTTATCAACGTTGTGTGAATAATGCCAGGAAAAGATACTCTTCAGAAAATCAATATGTTGAAAGTGCTGTTTTAGGGTTGCAGTAGTTGTTGGTTGTGTTTCTGAGTTATTCCTATTGACCTGAGTTCAAAAACAAGGTATTGATTTATAAAGTACCTCCAGTAAATAAATGCACATACTTTCTGCTACCCCCTAATAACCTGTAGCATACAGAGCAGGGCTTCAACTCAGCTCGGGAAGCGCTGCGCGGTCTGGCAGGAGCTCTCCAAACCAGCGGACTTGTTCCGACGGAGCGGATAATGGAGAGACCACTACGAAAGGAAGGTGACTGGCTGGGCTGTGAGCAGGAATTAAAAGACAGGGGAGGAAAGGAGAGGGCAGTGACACCTTTTCAAAGGAAGCCCTGCAATTATTAGGTTTGTTTTGTATTTGCAAGGGATACACAGGAAAAACTCGGTTACTTTCACATGATGGCGCGCAGAGATCTGCCTCTGCTTGTGACCAGTGTGGCTATGTTTGTAACTTCCACGATAAACGCGTCCTCCTCCGCCTGGAGGATAAACTCTGTGCCAATCTGTAGATAGGGATTGTAATTAAAACACCAAACCCCCCAGTAGGTTTTAGAATGATGCCACTCCATCATTGGCACCAGCTCACAAGCATGATCACCTGAGGCAGCGAATGGCACCTGCAGCTCGACCACATCGCTGTGAACCCAGTGCCGTGCCCGGGCACTGGGCAGAGTCCGGCCGCGGCAGCACCCGGGCGTTAAACCCGCGCAGCTCGGGACCTGCCTTAGGCTTTCAAAATCCGCTACAGCCGTGCGCTCTCTAACTCGGGACACCACCAGGACATCTGTTGCCAACACCTTGCTGTTTTACCAGGCACCGAGCTTTAGAGAGAAAAATACGCTGTATTTTCTCTTGAGCTTACAATGTCACATGAAATCAGTCTTATGGGAGACAAACAGAAATGTTAACGGAAGAAAGCTAAGGAAAATGCATATGTAAGAAATGCTCATGCAAGGTGACCATGCCTGTCTCCCTAGTCCATGCTTTAAGTCTCGTGATATTTACTGTCCACAGAGTCAAAACAAAAATCTAGCTTGCTCAGTATGAGACTCTGGCTATCCCGTGATTAGAAAACTCTACTACACTTGTACTTATGTGATGAAATGTCCTTGCTGCTCAGAAGTTTGCCATTTGGGCACCATCTCCCTCGAGCGTCCCCGGGGACGGCCAGCAGCAGGCTGCGGGGAAAACAGACCAGAACTGGAAAATCCGAGAGGAGCCCTGGAAAGGTAGCCTTTGTCCACAGTACGGGTTCTGATTTAAAAGACAGTATCTCTGCTGTCACTGTTCTCCAAATCATTTATCCTGAGAAGGTCTTTTCTTCTAGCAGTAAGACTGGTAACAAGGTGAGAGGCCTCCAACAGACCAAGACTCCCTTGCCAGCAAATGGACAATGTGACAACCATAAGGATAGTTATTAAAATAGGAGAAACAGAATTACCAACACAGCTCTGCTCTCACTCTGTTTCTGTTCAGCTCTTCCATAGCATCTTTCATTGTATTTCCACACAAGACTTAAAGGAATTAGGCGAGGGAAGCGGTGAGAAGCCAGCCGAACGCTTTGCTCCGGCGCTCCTGCCCTGCTGTTACTTAGAGATCAAGTTGTTCAGAAAGCACAAAAATTCATCTGAATGGTCATATATTCAGGAAGATTATAATGCCCATAGACTGACCTCGTCAACAACCAACGGTCTTTTTATTGCCAGTCTTCATCTCTCAGTAGCCTGATGGGCACCTGCACCCAGGGCACTGTCCCAAACCAGGGCTGAACAGTAAAATCCGCCAGAAACGTCACAGTGCAGCATTTTTTGTCATGAGTTTTGTCAGCCATGAAATGCTTCACAGGAATGTATTAGTTTAATCCCACCCCAGCGGGTTTCCAGCAAGACACCTGCCTGCCCTCTCCACCCTCCGACGGGCACTTCTGGGTGGTGGCCGTGCCCCGACACCGACTTCATCGGCCCTTCCGAAAGCCAACGGGCAGCTCCCGAGATGAGAGAAGGCGGCTGTGTTAGGGAGCGCGTGCTGGCAAGGCATCCTGCACCCTGTATGGACTATAAATATTTCAGGTATTGATATTGTTTATGAGATTCTATCAATTTAGCTCATTATGAAGGGAAAGACAAATGTGTCCAAAATTAATGAAATTTTTCAGACAATAAAATTTTTAGAAGTACGGCATGTTCATTTCAATAGCTGATGAATTTGAAGCGGCCGATCTCTCCCTGCTTTTTCTATCGTAAACCATTCGGACGACAAATGTTACATCTATTTCCATAATACAGTTATAACTTCGGTTTGTTTCATAGTTTTTATTTCATACTCCTCAACCCTTCTACTTCAAAATTTATGTTCTTGCTACAAAGATCGTACATGAACAAGTGTAAGTCCTCCAGGATCTGTTCTTCAGAAACACTAAGCTGATGCTGGTTTAATTGATTCCGCGGAAGCAGCGATGCTTGTAACTCCTGAGGATAAGGGCTTCCCACAAACTGGCCAACTTTCCAGGGGGTAAAATATATATTCTTACATCCTTAGGTTAGTGGGTATGTGACCAGCACACAGGCATATCAACACATGTCAATAATGCTGTTTAGTTCAGATACTGCATCCTAAAGATCCAAACGCTGATGCTTTGTGCAGCACAAGCCGCGTACAAAAGCCAGTAACATTTCTCAACCGTTTCCTCTCTCGGGTGCAAACGGCACCTAGTGCAGAGCCCGAAGAATCCCAAAGACAACCACGGCCCGGCCCGTTACCAGAGCCCGGGGTGACCCAAGACGAGTGAGCCAAGCGAGCCCGCCTGCCTACAGAGGCTCCCTGGGTCCCGCCAGCCTCCCGGTCCCCACGCACTGACACGATGCCGCAGAGCATCGCACGCGCCTGCTGCGGGCTCGCTGAGCTTTGCACGCACACTTTCCAGGACAGACATAACAAAACAAATTTACTGCTCCTGTTCCCCACCAGGATTACAGGATGGTAAACAAAGGAATTTTGAGTTCTTTAAGGAAAGGCCCCTTGAACCTACAGATGTGACTGGGAGATTAAAGACCACTTTCCCAGAGTAAGCCTCGGGGTAAAGCAGAGCTCTGGAGAAGACACTGCAGTTTGTTTTGAGCGCTGTTTCACTTTGAGACAGCAAAGATTCAGCTGCGGGACTGCGTGCGAACTGGGGTGCTGACATCTCCCCCTGTGAGAAGACAACTCGGAGCCTGGCCAGAAACACGGGCACAGAAAGCTCAGTCGATGCTGCAGATGAAGGATATGAAACTAATTACACAAGCCTCATAAAGTGTTATAGAGCAAATCATAATCAAACCCGGGCTGATGACAGCAGATACACGACGGGAGGAAGACCAACAGCTTGTCAGAAACCTTCTGAACTCGCCACACCTTCTTCCCAACCCCAGCTCCATCTCCCCTCCTGCTTCCTCTGCAGGAAGGGTTTCTGCTCCCCAGCTCCCGGCCAGGCAGATGTGCACCCGGATCCCACAGCTGCACCGCAGGCGAGCCCTCGAGCGGAACCAGATGGGCGGGTGGAGGGTCCCGGCCATGGCCAGCGCCTGGCAGCCACCGCTCCAGCGCCCAGCGGGGCTCTGCTCCCCAGAGCGCGCCAGTGCCGGTGCCGGGATGCTCCCCGCGCGCTCCCCGCTCGCTCCCGGCCCAGGAGTTGCCCTGCGGGAGGGAGTGCGCAGCGCCGCTTTCCCCGCGAGCTTTTCTGTGAGTTTTGCTGATAATAACATTACGTTTTTCCCTGCGCTGGCAGTCGGGGGAGAGGAGCCCGCAAGCCTTTGGAGGGATCGATCCGATCGATCCCAGAGGCTCCATGTCATTTCCAGGGGATTTGCTAAAGAAGCTACTTATGTCCCTTTTTCATTTTCACCAACTCATTACCAGCTGCTGCTGCTCCCTGCGTTTCAGCAGCACCTGCAGGAATGAAACCACCGATCCTGGCTGAGACGCCTCTCCCGCAATTAAAAGCTGCCGATGGGAACCAAGGGCGAGGGGCGGGTGACGCCAGCGCGCAGGTTCGTCACCCACGTCTCCCCTCCGCGCAGGCACACACACAGACTCTTTTTTTTCTTTTTTTTTTTTTTTTTTAAAGGGCAGCCCAGCAGCAGACTAAGCAACTGATCCCCCGGCTTAACTTTTAAATTAAGACCATTGTAAATTTGGGAACTTGAGAAGAGATGGAGAGGACACCCATAATCCTTTGCAAATGTCAAGTGGCTCTCGATATTGGTTACTTTTCAAAGGTAGCTAGGCTACAGCGTGCTGCAGTAATGAAAAAGCCCTGCCAGGCCCACTCCATAGGGCTTCAGTCAATATACATAATATTATTGGGCTTTGAAAGGATTAAAGATTGTTTCTTTTGCTTCCTTGTAATATGGTGATCTCTCGCGCTGAGAACGCCAAATGTGCCCCCCCTCTTTGGGGAGGATGCTGGAGACCGAGGGACGCCCCATCGCCGCGGCGGGACTGTCCTGGCCGTGCCCGGCACCCTCGGCACGCTGCCGGCAGCGCCTCCCCAGCCGCTGCCGCTGACAAAGGCACTCTGCCGCTTGTCCACGCCGAGAGTCGGAAGAGGAACTGAGAAATTTTTACAAGAAAAGTTAAACGACACTGGAAGTCTCTAAATACCAACGGGACTCGAGGGCAGACTGGAAAGTGTTGAAATATCTGGAAAAAATACTGTTTTTCTTTCCATACTACTCAAAAAAGTTCATACATCTGTGTTTTGACTGCAAGGACTCAGCTCCTCACAAACACCCATTAAGTACAAGAAAACTTAACAATTAGCACTTGTGTGAATCTCTGCGGGGCCACTCTGAGCCGTGAGGGCAGCTTTGGCAGAGCTGGCAGTGCAGGATGAGACCTGAAGGCAATGAGACTCCTCACGTTAGACCTCCTCGTTGAGCTTGGTGCTTCTGGAAGCATCACCTCGTGACCAAGGCAGCCGCAAGCCTTGATTTCAGGGGTCTCAGACAGAGGACCTGGCAGCTGAATTACTCTCAAACCTGTATTTTCTCATCTTTTCACATTTGTATATTCTTGCTCTGATATTTAATTAATATTATTTCACTGAATATGGTGAATTTTTCTTCTCAGTGCCCTTCTATATATTATCATGGCAGAATTCCCTCTGACGCTCCCTTTCACAAAGCCAAAGGCTAACAGTGCTGGTAAACCTCTGCTCTCAGAGGCAGTCAAGAGAAACCCAGAACTTGAGATTTCCACGTAGGAAAGAGCAGGGTCTGGCATCCTGGGTGCCGGCAGAATCCAGCGCTCCCTCTTGGTCTGGAGTGAAGCTCCCATGATTTAAGGGCAAAGACAGGGGCTTCCAGCACCTGAGGTGGGACATTTTATTAGAGGTGGGCTGATCCCACGACAGTGGATAGGTACCGAAGACATTCATTCTGAAAAATGTACTGTGCTTCCCTTACTATTCTCATGACACCATAATCTTCAATGAATGAGGTGAAGACTGGAACCTGCGAACCCAAGCAGGTGAAGAACCAGGACGGTACGCTCGGACCACTGAAACACGTCTGGGAGAAAGCCCGGCTTGCTTTGGGAGCGGCAGAGAGCGCGGCAGCATCACGGTGCGGCACGCAAGGCAACGCGGCGCGGACGGCGCAGCGCAGGGAAATGATCGGCAAGGTCTCGCGCTCCCTGTTTCCGACTGTGCTTTTCCCAGCGGGACTCCACAGGCAGATTCACACTGAAAATTACCCAGATGAGCAACGTTCCATTCCAGAAGAAGACGGAGAAAAGGGGAAGAGGAGCCAAAGGAAATGTTACAAGTCTTTTTTAACACGGTATCTTAAAAAACTAAATCTCAGAAAAACTTTTAACTGAAATCCTAACAGAAGCGGTTCTGCGGGTTTCAAGCCATTAATCCTAACCAAGGCTTCACTGCTTTCAGGGCTGATCCAATGTCCACTGAATTCAGAGAAAAACTGTGTAGCTATGCCAGGGAATAAAGCCTTTGATTTCAGATTTATTTCAAAAAGAAAAATGTTCTATATTAAACCAGCAATAAATAACACGGAGCATTTACAGAGTAGATGACATGTTATTTCAGGTGCTGAAAACAGTTTTTCTGAGGTCAGGTGGGATAACCAGATGAGTGATTCCCAGGGAAGTCCTGCTGCCAGGCAGGATGCTGCCCTGAGCCACCAGCCCAGCTCCGACACAGCCGGCTCAGGCGGTTTTTCAGGTTTTGGACGAGTCCTCAGTTAGCTGACACTCTGGCCACTTCTTTACCCAACTGTAACGACCACAAATGTGAAGTCCAATTTTAGAAGGATTTTGGTAACTCTGCCCCACCACCAGAATTAAAGTAATGCTCACAAAAATTTGCAGTTTTGTTTTATTATAAGGGAAATTCCTTTGAGAAGTTCTGGGTGAAAGAATTAGTAAGAAACGAGGATCCAAAGACTCAGACAGCCTGAGCTCTTAAGCATTTGCCTTAACTTTCCAGGGCAACAGGTCTCCAAAATGGAACAACCAAAAGAGTTCCAAATGTCTCTGTGTTTTCTGATGCTTGTGGGGATGGGCACGAAGAGGGTGATGACAGAACAGTTTAGCGGCTGATAGCCTTTACAAGATACCCAGAGATGCCATAAGCTTTCCTAACAACTAGTAAGTGTTTTATAAATGTCACAAAAATCCTACTCAGACTTCAAAGGATCTGTAAAACTCCACTGTGGAGCTCTGCTGAGAAACCTGCAGGTGAGGACTCCCACATGAAATGCGGGGAGGAAGAAGAAAGAGCCTCAAGAGAGCAGAACGAGACCAATCCAGAGACTGGAGACATGGACATTACACCAAGATAACAGGGAAAAGAGGGAATAAGGACTGGGAAGGCACCTATAGAATGACCAGGAGATCCTTTCTCAAATAAGCCCTCTTTATAGGCATTTCACTGTCACTTTCCTCTTCTGTGATCACAGAGATCACTTGGATGGTGCGTCTCATCTGGCAACATTCAGAAATGAGACCTACGCCTGCACTGCCTGCAGGTATTGCACCTACCTCTATCAGTAAAACATTCTAAACGTGTTTTTAAAGACGACAGCACAAATAGCCCAGAGCCATTAAAAGAAAGAAATAAAAAAAGATAAAACAAAAAAAATCTAGACTGACGGGGTGATAAATTAGAGGTTAAACAGCTAAACATTTAATGGTAATTTTAATTTTAATTTTCAGGCCAACAGTTGCACTTCTTGAGAAATCTATACCATTCTCCCAGCACTTTCCTTTAAATAACTGATGGATCTTCCCAATCTGAATTCCAATTTAAAAGATTTGTCTGTAAGAAAATCCCAATCTCAATAAAAGGTAATGCAGCTGAAGCTCTTCGAGCCTGGTTGATGGCAATAAAGCAGCGGTGAGCTTCTATTAGCTAGAATAAGTTAACAGATTCCTAGTAATCCTCCCTATTACCGCTAAACACCTGGATACAGATGCTGCATCGTAGGTGCAGACGGATTTTTCATTTCCTGCAAAGCAGGATCCCACACACACCGGGTGCTGGGCCGGTGGCGGCGGAGGGACCGGCACGCGCTAGACCTTCACCGGTAAAAGGTTTCACGTTGCAGAAGTCCACGGGATGCAGCAGAATGGTAAAGTCATTCATCACATGTATTTAAAGTTGAATTTGCTGATATTTTATGGTATTGGATTTTATTTCTATTAACATTTTATGCTGAAATTACAGAATGATTCGTGAGTACTGAATTTTTGATTGCTTTTATACTTGCTGGGACACTATTAACGTTGATTTACGTTAATAGCACTGTAAGAAGATATTAACAATGAAATTTCCAAAAGCACTTAGCATCCCATAATTGGAGTTAAATGACAAAAAAAATGAGAGGATAATAAAGTATAGAGAGAGACAGAATTTTTGACAATACTCCCTCTAAACCGTATTTTTCAGGAAGAATTCATGCAGGACAATTTCATAAAATAATAAAGCCACCCATCGAGAAGGAGAACACTCCCTGTACTGACTAAGCAACGCGATGGCAAACTGGGCTGTAGGTCAAGCACCACCTCCCCAGGTGCCAGAGAAAAGGAACGACAGGGATGTTACATCTTCACACCAGATGGGTGCCGGCAACTCCACACCTGCAGAGCACTCTTCTGGACCAAAGTCCAGGAACCAGCAGTGGGAGGCTGACAGGGGAGTGACATTAAACAGGATGGAAATTAGCCAAGTTCCATCCTTTGAGGCTGAGAGAACCAAAGTTTCTCTAGAGAAAGATGTAAAACCAAGGCGACACGCGCGATGTACCCCGTGGCTCGGGCAGGGCCAGCAGCAGCGAGGTGAGCTGGTCTCTGACCCACAGATGCCTTCACCCGTCCCCCCGTGCGGATGCCCAGAGCTGCCGTACCTGTTACGGGTGAGACGTTGCACCTGGACGGAGGGAAGAGACCCGCTACACCACTACCAGCTCTAGCCTATTAAACTGCAGTTTAAAAGAGCTGATCCCTAGGAGAACAAGAACTAAATTAACAAAAGCACTCATCTATCGGCAACACCTTCGCCCCTCCTGACTTATCGGTTCTTGTAGTTGGTGGACAGAACCATGTTCTACCGATGGAAGTCCGCAGCAAGCACAGGAATTAGCTGTAGGTGACCGAGGTCCCCGACAGAGTAGAAAGAGGATGATTTTTTTCTCTTTCACTGCATGAAATCTCTCTTAAAATTGAGCAGTTCTTCTGCTTCGCTTCAATCATGTGCATATCTCGGGTCCCGCAGTAAACTCATC
The DNA here is from genome assembly GCA_025345505.1 of Todiramphus chloris collaris. Lineage (NCBI taxonomy): Eukaryota > Metazoa > Chordata > Aves > Coraciiformes > Alcedinidae > Todiramphus > Todiramphus chloris. The sequence continues at coordinate 22,075,014 of JANVCC010000037.1, read as the reverse complement.
CTGGGAAGTAATCAAATGGCTCAGTAGAAGCTGCCACCTGACCCACCAGGGCTGTTCCTGCATTCTGCTGCGAGGGCTGCAGAGAAACCCGCAGCCGCAATGGAGCCACGGAAGATGCATGAGGTGAAAGTAGCCCCAGCAGAGAACTCTCCTTTCACAGAACGCTTACCATTTGCTTTGATCTCAAATCAGGCTCAGACAAACTTAATTTTTTTTTTTTTTTTTTTTTAAAAACAGAATTACCACAAATTCTACTTTGATATCACTCATATATTGTTTTTAAACCTTCTCTTTCCATTAAAAAAGCATCAAAGTGCTTTCTGTTAAAAAGTGCTGCAACGCACTTCACTGTTTCCAACACATGCCGTTAAATCGCTCATTTAGAGTCAGAGAACATGCAGGGCGATGTGACAAATTAGGAAAACTTGGAACAAAAAAGTAAACTTGAAACAATAATCTTAAAATAGACAACATAAAGAAACAAAACACAGCACTTGATTTGCTTCAAGTGGATCCAGAAAAAAAAGAGAGTGCAAAAAGTGTGTGTATAGCTGTGTTTCATGCGCCGTGTTTAAATGACGTTTTTATGGGGAAGAAAGAAGATATGCCAAAACATTTCCAGCCAGTTTTAGTCAGGAAAATACCTCTGAAAATATTACTCGGGAACAAGGTCACTTTGTCATTCTAGTCTGACCAGGAAGGAAGACCATGTCAGAGTTTTGTTGAAAAGAAATCGTTCCAGTGAAATTTTATGGTCCGCTAAAACGTGGAAGAAAGTCACATTAGAAGTCAAATGACACAGTAATGAATGAAAAGGCTCGGCTGTCCTTAGGAAAATAAACATGTAGCAATAGCAATCTTACAAAGTGATGACACGTTGGCATGTGATTCAGAAATGACAAAAGCCCAGGAAATCTGAAATAGGACCAACTCCAGCCCTGTTAGAGATCTACAGATCAGCTGATTTAGGGTCAGAGGCAATGCTGTGATCTCTCAGTCTAACGATTTCATCCCCAAATTTAGGTATGAAGCTGCTATTGCAGCTTCTTTTAATATAAAAATATATGTAAAGAGAAGTGTAAATATTAATGTAAAGACTTCAATTGAATAGGATTCTGTGAGATCAGTTGGTAAGCTGGTGAATTACCACATCTCCCAACTCACAACTTGTCTCCAGCCTGAATTTGTCTCACGGGGAAGAAGTTCTTTTGTCTGACCACCAACAATAAACGTACTGATCAGTAAAAGAAAAACCTGTTATTGCACAAAAGTAAAAAGAATTTTTGTTTTGAAAGATTAGACAATATTTCCTTCAATGGAAGAACAACTCTTCCACATTCAGAGCTGTATTTTGGCTACAGCCACCTTCATCTAGTTACAAACAAACCAACCCCATTTCTTTCATCAGCAGGAACCACATTTGCTTACGCAGAAGATCTGTCAGCAGACCCAAGTGAATAGATCAAATGGAGCTGACATGCTACTAAATTTAATATGCATCCTCATGCCTTTAAAATTCTGATCTACCCCTGCATTTAAAAGGTAGTTTTGTGGACTTCTTAAGTAATTATATTTCAGTAACAGGAAAGACTATCAACACATGGAGACTTAACAACAAAGACACCGACTGATGCATAAATTAAAACCTGATTGATGGATAGATAACATAGCTGAATCATTAAATTGCCATAGGATCAGGGAAAAACAACAGATCAAGCCCTCATGTCGTGTCCTGCTCAGCAGACTGTGATGGATACGGACCCAAATCAACAGCTAGGGAGGCACCACAACGCCGAGAGCGTGGGTAGCCGGGTAACGGCTGACACACAAAGGCGCAGGCAGGAGCTGGTGAACGGAATGGGCAGGCACCAGAGTGTGAAGGGGGAGCACGGGGCCACAGAACCACGTAACGGTATACAGGGTACGAGGACATAATCGTCCCGCACCCTGTCACTCCTGGGTGTTGCCCCACAGCCTGTTTCCAGGCTGCCCTTGCACTGCTGCAGGAAATACCACCTCTGGCGGGGAAGATGCTACAGCCCGAGCGGAGCAACACCGAGAGCTCTGCCCCAGGAGAGCAGAACTCATACAAGGGCACCAGAAAACAGGTCTTTCTGGAGCAGTAGTACCAAGAAAAGGTGGATTGTATGTGGAGGAGCTCCTGGGAACAGCAGAGCAGAGGTGGCCGTGTCCCCGGGAGCAAGCACAGCTCTCTGAGACACCGCATCCTCCGGCGTCCAGCGCCTCGCTCGCCTCTCGAAGCTACGCCGCTGGCTAGCGCCTGCAACCTCTCAAGTGGAAAAATGTAATTTTATTAAGGCCCTTCCAGCTTCAGTTTCAGCATCTGCACTGCAGCAGAGCATACAAAGGAAGGTTATGAAGAATTTCTCATTACGGCCACGGGCACAGGATTCATAACACCCCCCGGCCGAGCACTGTTTGCTTCCCTCTGTTAATAAAGCTTATGCTCGGCCCACCTGCCTCCCCGGCCCCTCGCCCCGCTGCCCACAGGTGCCCTGGCCCTGGGCCACCCGGCGCATCAGCCCCGCATCCTTCACGGGCGGGAAGCTCCCTCTGCTTCGCCTTCTCTAAATTCTTATTTCATGGGCACCTTCGTTTGCAAACCTGCTCTTGGAGGCCCAGAGCTGCAATTAATCCGTGTCACAGGAAAGATGGAGTGTCGGTAGAATTTATGACCGGCTCTGAGCCGTCGTGATGAGCAGGGGCACCTCAGCCCCTTGTGATATAAATGCCTCTGCTAATTGGATTGCGGGAGCTAATCAGAAGCTGGGGAGAGAATGGAGGCGCTCGGCCTCCCCGCTGCTGGTGCGGGCTGATAAAGCCGGCAGCTGCGCTCAGGAGGTGGCACGGGAATTGCATCCCCCTGTGGAACCTCGCCCGGGGTGGCTGTCGCAGGGCACCCGGGGTGGCTGTCGCAGGGTGCCCAGGGTGGCTGTCATGGGGCACCCGGGGTGACTGTCACGGGGTGCCCGGGGTGACTGTCACGGGGTGCCCGGGGTGGCTGTCGCGGGGTGCCCGGGATGGTGTCACAGGGCACCCGGGGTGGCTGTCGCGGGGTGCCCAGGGTGGCTGTCGCGGGGTGCCCGGGATGGTGTCGCAGGGCACCCGGGGTGGCTGTCACAGGGTGCCTGGGGTGGCTGTCGCGGGGCGCCCAGGGCGGCCGCACAGGTAGCGGGAGGGAGGAAGGACAGAATCGGCTGAGGAAGGTCTTGCTGCCGACCTGTGCAGATGCGCGTGGCGGGGCCCAAGTGGGTGGGCGCACGTGGGCGGGTGAACCGGTGAACAGTGCGAGGCTGGTGAAATCCCGCGTGGCCTCGGCAGGCTGTACCTGGCCAGAAGGTGTCAGAGAAGCCATGGGCATCCCAACTGGCCGCTCTGGTGGGCAGCACCATGGGTGGCCCTGGGCCAGGGTATGGCGGTGGCACCACCAGGGCCGCCTGGCTTGGCCGGTGTAGCAGACACCCCTGCGGCCCTTCTACAGTCCTTGGGGACCCCATTGCTGACCTCAAGCATTAGAAAGGGGGCTGAACACGCAATGATCCCAATACGGCATCTCTCAATGCCCTCGGTAGGTGCCTTTCCCTGGACAGACAGAAAATCAGTGGGCTGAAGGTGGAAGACACACAACAAGGACACTCTTGCAGTAGGAGTAGGGTTGGCTACACCAGGTCATCTGCTGCATGCTCCACACACGACATGGGCCACCAGACCGTGGGCGGGCAGCTGGGGGACAGCTCCCAAGGGCAGGGTCAGGATGCCCTTGAGAGCGCTCCAAACCTTCACAGCAACTTCCATCTCTGTGGTCCGACCCACCTCCTGGCCAGGGAGGACCTGCTCACGGGGAGACGGGAAGAGCCCTGGCTGGAGAGGGCAGACCTGACTCTGCACCCGCACGTGCACAAAGCGGGCATGCGCAGGTTCCCACTGGGGAACGGGGTTGGTTTTGCGATCCAAGGTTCTTACACATTCAAACAGCTTTTCTGTCTTCTCCAAGTCCTTCTTACCGCCCTTTATTTTCCTCTCTGCCTTCCTTTCTTGCAAATACAAGGATTCGAAAGTAAATCCTGAAAATGACAACTAAACCCAATAATCCCTCCTTACAGAAATACTTTTCCACCTTCTTAAATCTTTTTGGAGGCGCGAGGGAAAATAACCCTTGTATTTATGCAAATTTCAAAGTGGCGCGTGATGATGGAAACAAAACAGTGCTGGACGGCAGCCAAGGCATGGCACCGACGGGGCCTCTCAGCTGCTCGCCTCCCGATTCTTCCGAGGAAGCAGCTGTAGAGAAATGAAAATACAGGAGCCCCGGCGCACACCCGCCGCCGCCCGCGCACGCATTCCAGCACCCGTCACCTCGGAGGCGGCAGGACGCGGGCTCTGGCCAGGCGCTGCCGGCAGCCGCTGCCCAAAGCACCCTGTCGTCCCCCACAAGCCTCCCTGTCCCGCTGCTCCCGATCCCCCTTTCAGGAATTTACAAACATTTTCCGCAGATCAATATCTGTATTGATTATTCATTGTGAGCGAGTCGTGTGTCTTTGGTGATCCAACCTGGCAGAGTGAGCAGCCAACGGCTGCTGCAGTTACAGGGGAAAAAAGAGAAGAAAAAAAATCCACAGAAGACGAGAGGGACCCAGATCTTGCTGGGTTTGCCGCTGCCAGCAATGAGACGGATGGAGAGGAAGGAAGGAAGGAAGAAAATGGGAACGGCATGAAAAGCAACGAAGAGAGAAGGGAGCTGAGGAGAGAAAGCAAGAGCAGGAAAAACAAAGTCACCGCCGGAGAACCGGTGCTGGGGCACAACGGCAGCCTGGAGAGATTCCCAGCCTCGCACTCGCCGTTCTGCACGCAGATGCGATGGACTTATTGCTCCGGGAGCAAAAAGTGACTCACGGTTTTGGTATCTGCTACGTAAGAGCTTTGGGGGGATTCCTTGGCTGGCTGACAGCAAGGGAAGAGAGCAGCAGCAGTGAGGTAAAACGCGATCCCTTCCTCCTGCCTTCCTGGGAATACGCGTCGCCCGGGCGGGCTGGAGCAGCTCGCTGCTCGCTTATGATATGCAAAAGGAGAATAATTAAAAGCGCCAGCATCACTTGCAAAGTGAGTAAACACAAAGCCTTTCAAAACATGCTCTTCAGCTAATGAGAAGCTGTAATTTCTTATACTTAAAGGCAAAAAAGACACTGATGAGACTCAGTGGAGTGTGTGTGCATGCGCGCCTGTGTGTGTGTGCATGTGTTTGTAGATATGAGAGAATCAGTTAATTGTTGATGATGTTTAGAAAAGGGATTATGAGAAAAGACACTGAAATGATGACAGGGAACATCTTGGATCAGAGCCAAAGAAATAAAATAATCAAGGACAATCAAGCCTGCAGCTCCGGAGAAAGCGCCGACTGTTCTGCCAGGGACTTGGAAGGAATTTCCCCGCGCTGCCGAGATGCAGCTGGAATACGTGCCTGGCACCAGGAGGGAGAATCGCAAGGAGCAGTTTGCTTGGAGCATGAAACAACAGAGGAGAGAACTATGGAGCTGTGCTATAATTCAGAGGTTAAACAGCTTTGTCTGCTTGTGTGTCAGCTGGAGACTCGGTTTTGCCCACACCTGACCTGCTCTCCAAGAACACAACTTCCTAAATTCTCTGGCTGCGAGCAGAAGCCGACGATCCTCCATCCGCCTCTCCAGAACTGCGGTGACGTTACCAAAACAAAGAAAAGGGAGCTTGAGGAATTAAGTTCTCCTGTGGCTGCAGGACCTGATGGACCTGACCATGGTACCTGGCTCTGGAATTGATTCTTCCTTAATCCTGGAAATCAGAACCCCCTGGCTCTGGGTAGGGGGTGGCAGCTCACTGCCTCCAAGCACACAGGAAAGGTGGCAGTCACCGGGGACGCCAGGAACAAGCTTTCCTTCCCACCTGGGCATCTACCTGCTGTCCTGAACGAACGGATTTTAATAAACATTGGCTTTCTCTTGGGCTGAGGTTGGGTGGGGAGAGAGGATAGAGGGAAATTTAAACCATCTTGTGACTGCTGTTGTTGTAAGTGAGCTACAAAAATGTCATCTCTTTGTTTTGGATGTTAAGCTCCGTCTTACTTCATTGTTGCTGAATTTTGGCACGTTACACTCTGGGCTTCTCCAGCGTCAGAAACACATGGTCTATTAAAGTGGGAATCTTTGGGGACACGGAGGCAGAGAAACGAGCCAATCATACATGACTTTTCCACATTTCATGGTTTTCAGCATTTGCAGAAAGCTTTTCGGATGGTATGTATGTGTGCGAGCACCAGGGAGGGCGGGAGGGGGAGAGGGGGAGCGAGCGCATGGCAGGAGCAGGCACGATGCTGGGGTCCGTCCGTCACGGACGCGGCGCGGTCGGTGCTGCCAGGCAGACAGACACCCCTTCCCTGCGCCGGGGCTGTGCCGAGCCTGCTCAGACCTGAGTGGAATGCTAAACGCAGAGGACCAGATTAGCATACTAACCAAGTCCTGTCAACCCCCGGCAATCAGCAAATGGCCATCTCCTCGCTCCAGCCGGTGCGGCACAGCCTGCCAGACGCTTAACCGTGTCCTTTGTCAGATCGCGTTTTATGTTTGCGTTTGGCTTTTGTTTTCCAATCAGACCCTAGAAATTCATTAATAAGAATGAAAGGCAGAGATGCAAAAACCTATAATGAAAACAAATGATCTATTTAACTGGTGTTCAGGCTGAAAGGAGGGGTCTGACAGCGCTGGGACCAGGAGAGAAGGAAACCCTGCAGCCTGGAAAATGCCTGGACACATGCAGGTCCTTTCCTGTGCCAAGGTTCCAAGGACACAGTCTCTACAAAGCCAGTGGTCTCTGTAAGGATGTTGTAGTGTTGTCTCTACAGAGCCTCAAAGAAATGCCAGCAACTGGCCAAAAAGAGAAGTCTCATTGTTCCTGCTCTGGCCGCTGCCAATACTGTAATTGCTACTAACGCTACTAGACGGGCTTTAATTGGAAAAGAGTTGCCGTGCCCCCATAAACATAAACTTTTAAAATCATTTGAGTTCATTCACATCCTTCCTCCCACTCCAAGCCAGCAGCAGTGGTCCTGCAGCTGAGCAGCGAGGGCAGCCCCTGAAGGGAGAGTGGCACCCGGGCCAGGCGATGCCGCAGTGCAGCCCAGCCAGCAGCGGGGACACGACCCGGGGCAGCAGGATGCTCAGGTGTCATCAGCTCCTGTGTCATTTCTTAAAGAAGTGATTTTGCAAGTGTTCACGTCCCCTAAACTGTCACGTGGTTGTGGAGAATAAAATGATTTAATCCAAGCATGGCCTTTTCATCGGGGTCTATCAAATAAGGGAATACGTGAAATAATCCACGTTGTATGATTTTTATTTCCAAATGGTGTGTGGGGGCTTTAAATGTCACAGAGCACAGCTTACATACTTGCCTACAGGATTTTTAGGGAAATAGGATGTGGAGAGCAGGGGTGTGTGATCAGCCCCAAAGCTCCAGTGGAGTTCAAGTGTGCGGGTCCGAGAGGTCAAGAACAGGGACGGATCCTGACTGCATGGACCCAGGACACCGTCCCTGCTGCTCACACTTCCTACGGCACCCTTGGAGACGTGCCACTGCCATAGGAATGCTCTGAGCTCTGAGAGTCCGTGTAATTTGCACTTTTGGGAAGCAGAGGCACGAGCAGGGAAAAAGGAAAACGTGCTGCAGCCCCTTTTGTCCTTCAGTCCTCTGTCGGACGGGAAGGGCTCCGAGGCTCTGGCTGTGTCCCATCATGTATCTCCACTAATTCCAGCCAACTTACACCAGCTAAGAACCTGTAGCTTAAGTGTGTTAAAGATAGACACCTTAAAGATTTTATCTGTTGAAGAAATAGGATGAAAATCCCTCACTCCTTTCAGCACCTGCAATCTGTCCACCACTTCCAGAAGCTAAAGGTTAAGGAAACCTGATTTATAGATGGTAACAACATGCTGGATAATCTTACTCACTATAGTTTAATCTACATTAGATAAACAAACTGAAACCATTAAGAATCTTCAAAATTTATCCCAGACTCCAACCAGTTGTGACCACTAAACTTTTAATTGTAAACACTGCAAATGGTGGTGAAATGTTGCTGCTTTCTAGAGGTCCCTGCTGACCATGGCTGGGCTACTGATGATGTGGGTCCAGAGTTTTGGAGACACTGAAATAAAACAGATTTTCACAGTAGCTTCTGAAAGAGCCTTGTGCCAGTTACAAAATAAAAAAGAAGTATTCTGGGAAATCACAGAAGAACTGTCTATCATCTGTGCCAGCACATCACCCAGGTGATGAGCTACAAATACATTCCCAGTATTGAAATAAAACAGAGGGAAGCTACTAAAAATACACTGCACTCGTATGCCAGAAGATCAAGACATGCTGAAACAGAAGAACAAACCTGGAAAAACCTTATCAAATAGAAAGTCTGCGACTGTGGGGGGGGCGGGGAATCTCTTGCTTGCGATGTTCATCAGTAATTAGTACATTTCCTACCTGCTCAATGAACACACCGAACTTCAGGCAGCGCCCGCCAGCCCCAGAAACAAAGATCTCCCAGCCTCCCCTGCCGTCAGTAGCACCTGCGGCTCAGAGCCCGTGTTCCGTGGCCGCTGCCTCGCGCGGAGCGCTGCCACGCCAGGGGTGCTCGCCCCGAGAGGGGAGCAGGCATTTCCCTGGCCGTGGCAGGTCCCGTGGCCAGAGCCAAACCAGCCCTGCCGGGGTGAACCCATGCCCAGCCAGCCCTGGCCTCCTGCCGCGCGGGCAGACGGACGGACGGATGCTGTCCGACGGGATTTTCCCCGTGTGCGCCCACAACAAGTGCTTTAAGTGCCACTGGGCTGGTGCCACGGCAGCTACACTGAGGATCTGGGACGTGGGATGGGGCTGGGACTGCCTGGGAAAACAAAAATGTTCCTATCCAGCTTTTTCTCTGCAGTCGGGCTTTGCTACTGCTCGTCGTTCCAGCGGAAGGTGTTAAAAGGAAACCCCAGCGATGCAAAAGGACGCGAGCTGCCAGCTCCAGAAAACCAGAGTTCGGGGTGCTGTTAACAACCACCCCCTTGTTCTCTGACATTCAGCCTTGGCCCTACTTTCTCCACTTTCCTTGCACTTACTGAAGAGCAATTAGCCAATAAATAGGTAATTATGGTAATACCCTATAAGAACAATCTATAGCAGCCATATGAACAATGGCATTTTCCTGACCACACTGCGTTCAAATCAAAACCTTCAGCTTAATAACCAAATCTGCTCTGTATCCTAAGGGAAAATGGGACTGGCATGGAGAAGAAAGTTCCTTTTTACAAAGGCAGGTAATGGAGACGGATTCTCCTGACACCGCCGGGTCTTCACAGGACTAGAACTGTTGATTTTGCTTCCTGCAGTTGGCGAAGGATTTGGGTCTCTTCTGGAGGCAAGCAGCCACACACTATCTTCTCCTCTGGTAAAATGAAGTTCTACCTGCTTGCTCCAGCTGTAGCATTTTTGAAAGTTACAGTTCTGCCAAACAAAACCCAGTGCTCACAGGGGCGTTATTACAAGCGCTATTTTCCTCCTAAGGCTTGCTCCTTCCCAAACTCCAGTCTGAGTGCCCAGTGCTTAAGTAGCTCAGAAGTATTTTTTAGGAACAGAAATTTGTACCACTGTGTGGTTGTCCTGAAATACAGCACCATTCTTCAACTGGAAACTCACCTCAGCACAAAAATCACACCTTCGGAATTAACGCTTCTAATTAAAAGAAAGCTAAAAAGCAGTGGATCCAGTGAAAGCAGGTATGTCCCCTGGATTCCAGCAATTACACAACTTCTACACAGATGCCCCACAAATAAATTCTATATAATAATAATGTGATTATCAGTAGAATCACAAGCACAGCTCCCCTCTTGCTGAGGGCTGTTTGTTCGTACCTACGTACTACACACCAAACAGGCTTCTGTCTCATTTCCACCCCTGTGAACCATGTCCCTGCTAAACCCGTGTTTTGCTTTTCACCGTGTCCTCCTGTCTCTTCTGCAGGATTAAACCTGCAGTTCAAATTAACTCGGATGCTCAAGCCAACCACACACCAAGTTACCCGGTACGTTTACTGGCCACCTTTATTCTGCTTCACCCACCCACCCGTTTTGGTTTCACTGTCTCATAGTCCAACCTTCCCACTCGATGGCCACTTTGAGGAAGTTGTGAGGTTGGGGGATCCCCTCTGCTGCTTCTTCTGGCACGGTCATTAATGAAAACAGTAACAGATTGGTCTCTGAATGTATTCTATTTGTAGATGCCGGATGTTTTTAAAGAACTCTTGCAACGTACAACACAACAAATTCAGTCAAGACATAACAGTGTAAAAAGGTCATAATAACCACGTGTGTTATCTCTCCAAACTGCTTCAAAATGCCTCCTTTGTCTCCCTTTCTCTTCCACCTCCCTCATCATCTGCATGCTTGTCTGTTCTTCCTGGGTTCCACCCACCTGTCTCTCTCATCCTCAGATCAAAGGCCAGAACACTGACCTTGGGGAAGGTGGGATTTCTGTGTTAATATTCCTCATCCAAATCTTTGGATTCCGTTTACAACATCTGAAGAACATCATGCACCCTACACACAAAGGATACCGAGACCTGAAAAGCTTCCCGAGTAAATGGGGAGAAGTCAGTGCTCTACTCAGGATCCTCTGAGATACTAAGAGCACGCAGAGAATCAATGTCTTTGCCCATCGCAAAATTTCCCAAGGTTTCAATTTAATTTATAAGTCTGATGATTCTCAAGAAATTGAAGTGTGCACTCATGTTGTAAACAAAATACTTCAGATCAAAACGCATAAAGAAAGCAAGAGAGAAAGCTTCCGTAAAGGACAAAAACACCCCAAAAAGTAAATACAGGGAAAAAATCCAACTCCAAACTCACACTTCTCAGTTTTTCATCTAGAGGATACTGATGAGTACTTTTGGAAGCCCACTGTTAATCATTCTATCGCTATCCATATTACGCAAGGTTAGTTTGATATTGCAGGTTATCCCAGATATTATGAGTGACTTCATAATGACTCAAGATACACAGATATATTAAAACTAGGTCCTTCACAGAGGCTCGGTGAATTCTAGTTACATAAAAAATAATTTTGAATGAAATTATTACATTTGGAGAATCAGTACTTTTTTTCAGTACCAAATATAATGGTGGAGAGACTGGTAGGAAGAGAAGGGATATTTTTTTCCCCATGTTCAGGAAGATTTTTTTTCCTGCCAACACATCACTGACCATAGCTTTGAGAAACCGAGTATCTTAAGAATTGAAACAGACCATCTAAATACAATTACTTGCAACAATTCTCATGCAAAACAAACCAGGTCAAGAGTCTTGTTCTTTTCTGATCTTTCCTTACACCTTTTTGACTATGACAGAAAGTCAAGGGACAGTTGTCCTGCTAAGATTAAGCTAAGGGCACTAATCACTTGGCCTGTTCTTTAATGACAGAAACTAACAGTCAGGGTCAACATGATAATTAAATAACAGAGCCCTGATGGTTTCTCACCAGCCCACACAGAACTATAGCCTGACAAGGTATCACCTTGAAGAGAGATGAAAAAAAAATAAATCTATGGATGGTCTAGTTCAGAAAACACCTTTCCATTCATCTTACTGTACTGAAAATCAGATGAGCCAACATTAATGACCAGCAAGTCAGGTGGTAGGACACACTTCGTAGAGGTGGCATTTATAAAAAGCCACAGAGCCTGCAGAAGCAAGTGCACGTGAGCGCTGCTGCTCACCAGAAAGCGACACAAAGAACTCCCCAATCTCTGCCCGAGAACAGCACGTTGTATTACACATAATCACACCTCTTTTAATCCATGTTATTTACATTACACATCCCAGGAGGGCTACCAACACAAACATCTCTTCTACAAGGCTTACAAAAATTAGGTCACAGAAGATCTCCCTACCTCAGGGTGGAAACGTGGAGATGATGTCTCAAGATTCAGAGCCAACGAGTGGAGTAGAGGGGATGGTTCCTAGTAAGACTGGGAAGAGCTGGTCCAAACTCTCCAGATCAATGCCTGCAAATGAAAGAACACCAAGTATATAAACAATCCTGAAGCATTTGGAATAATGCACCCAAAGAATCAGACATTTGTTTGCATCAGAGAGTTGTCACTATTTTTCATCTGTGTTCAGCTCCAGCTCAGTCAACATACCCCTGCTGCAGCTGAAGGCTGACCTGTAGCATCTTCCTGGCACAGGCACATTTAGCGTTCTACAAAATATCAGCTGCATATTCCAGTGCACTTTCCAGCTTCCTGGCTTAACACAGAAAAGATTCTCTCAGCTACATTTAGGTGGCCTTACCAGCAGAAAGCCTACAGGTTTTATCTGCACCATGGACTCAGACTCATCCATCAGCAAACACCGAAGTTCTGTGGCCTTATTTTTCTATTGTACCCACCGCAGCTCAGCCCCGTTTCTCACGTAACAAGCAGGGGATTAGACACATATGGAAGGAAAACAAATGCAGCGAAGAATTAGGAGAAACAGCTGGATTCATGAGAAGCCTTCTGCTTCCCAAAGAAAAGAATCACTCGGGTGCACAGCTTGGCATCCAGACACATGACTGAACAGAAGGTGTGAGGCAACCGATGTCAGGAGGTCTCCGGGACGGGAACTCCTCCATTCCAAGGGTGGTTCTTGTTGCAGTTACACCTCTGCAGCTGACAGGAATTTATGGATAGGAGTTACAGAAGCCTAGTGAAATACTGTTTGCCTCTCCCCAGTTTGTTACTCTTCTGTCTACCATCTTCTACACTTGAATGGTTTTTACCACTTTCGTTCTTGGTCAGAGTCTTGTTTGACTGCTTGAGTATCAGCCTTGGTCTTGGAAGGCACCTGACAGCGAGAAAACCCATGCAGAGCTCTAGCACGGCCTGGGGAGAGAAATCCCGGCCAGCGGGTAGTTACATAGGCACAGGTCGCTCTGCACCTAAGACTGCAACCTGCCCATCTGCAAAACCACATCGTGGGCAGAGACAGGGATGCCTCCCTCTCACCCCGACTTCGGCAGCTTCAGCCCGAAAGCGAGTGTTGTACAATGACACAACTATGGGACGCGAACGCGGTGAGGCACGACGGGTGAGAGGCTAACACAGCACTGATTCGAAGCCTCGTTTAAACTGAAACTTCAGAAAAAGGAAGCAATCTGAACTAAAAAAGGTACTTTCAGAAAAATGGAAGTTGTTTCCAAACAAGGAAAACAGAAAAGGACATAAATCTAGCAAGCTAAACACAAACCCATGATAAGCAAGTGAAAACAGGTCCCGGAGAACAATTGTTGGAGTTATGAGAGCTCATCAAAACTTTTCAAACACAAAAGCAGGAAGCCTGTCAGTCACCTCGAGCAGCTGATGGATGATCAAGGCGTAAAGGGAGGAATTAAGAAAGATAAGGACACAGCAGCAAAATTAAATTAATTCTTTGCACTGCTGTTCTCCACGGAGGAGGTCAGGGAGGTTCAGGCATCAGAGCCACCAATCACCCGAGGCAGATGGTACTGCCTCAAGACTCTTAAAAGGGCTCAAATACAAAATTGCTGAACTTTCTTTCTTCCCTTCTATCAGAGGATCGGAAGGTGGCAAATCTTTACGATGGGCTTTAGGAGCAGTCATGGGAATTGCAGACCAGAAAGTCACATCTCCAGAACAGGCTAAATAGTAGAAAACTGTCAGACGGATCCAAACGAGCAGAGATGAGTAAACGCAGTGTCTTCGGAAGGAGTCTCAATGCCACGAGAAGAGTTCAGACGTATAGATCTGAGTTGTCTGATGGAGGAATGAGCCCTGCTAATACGGGAGATTTGGGCTGATATGGTGGAATCAGATTTTCTAAAAGCTTTTCTAGAACATCCCTCACTAAAGGTTCTTAAGGAAACTAAACTGTCACGGAGTAGGGAGGATTAATCTTCCTGCGAATTCCCGATAAAAAAAAAATAGGGAAAAAAGGGTATGAACACAACATTAGGAAGGGAGGGGAGCAGAAATTCTGCACTTCTTCAGCATCCTCATAAATAACCTGGGAAGAGGAGATAGTGAAGTGACACACAGCTAATGGAGTTAACACGCAGAGTTTTTCAGGAAAGTCAAGTTTAAAACTAACTGAGAAGAGCTCCTGAAAAACCTCACGGAGCTCAGCGCCTGGGAGATAAAACGCCAATGTGTGTCACTGGCCGGAGGGATCCTGGTTGGAACCAAGCATTTCAGATCTGTCTCTTTTTAGAGGGAGATACCTTTTTGCTTTAGTAAATGCGTTGGCTTTGGGAACAACTTGGTACCAGTGCCAGATGGACTAGCAGGAGAAGAAAGGTTAAGTCCTAATTCTGCCTTCCTCCCCCCCGCCTAGAATAGCATCCTCCTTCCTCGGGGAACCCTTAGAGTAAGAGCAGAGGAACAGAGACCTAAAGTTTATCATCTTGGCCACATTACAGGATTAATTATTTGGACTAGGGTAGATATTTTGAAGCCAGATTCCCCCAGTCTCGGCAGCAGTCCTGGAGATGAAACAGTCCTATTGCCAGGTTAGTTGCAAGCGAACACAGGACTCCATCCTCCAGCAGATTAAGTGAAAGAAAAAAAGCTGTGCAATGGATGGGAGAAATTCACCCCTGGTTTGGGGAGAATGGGGAGCAAACACCTCCCACCCTGGGGGATCATCCTCCAAATACGATTACAAACTGGAGGAAATCCCTTTCATCATTCCGGTCTGGACTCGGGTGGGAAGGGAAGTTGTTCTCCTCGCGCCAGAGGCCCGCGGATGGCACCCCGCGGATGCTGGCATGGCTCGATGCCCTGCTCCCGGTGCCGCCCTGGCGTGCAGAGGCCACCAGGGCAAGGGCTGGTGGAGGCTGCATCTCCACCAGCATCAAGATGCTTGAACTCCCGAGGTGACCGGCTGCGGCACCTTCCCGCGCCCCGCTTGCCTCCCGCAGCTGGAGGGCCGGGCCGGGCGGGTGGAAGGCGAGAAAGGGCTCTGCTGACCCCCGCCACGGAATTCTCGTTTTCCAGCAAGGGGGCTCTGGGGGTAAGGAGGCTCGTCCCTCTGCCCGGCCTCGGCTATCTCTCTCCTGGCACTCAGGGGTGACACGGGAATCCCTTCTGCCTAGCTGCCGCTGACGGAAGCTCTACAGCAGTTTCCCCGGCGGTTGCCCCGACGCCTGCCTGCCAAGGGCAGCAATGTGGGCAGCATCCTGCCCGCCTTTCAGCCGGGCACTGCTCTGAAAGGCGCTGGCCCTGCTTTGTCCTGCCCTGTGCCCACATACTGGGGCCGCTTGTTTTCGTCTGATCACAATTAGCACCGTGCTAAATTCCTCGTGCCCCGCGCTAATTCAGGAGGATGGGCACGTCACACCCTGCCAAGAATTACAGCCGCCCGCCACCGAGACGGGGCCGCGCCGACCCTGTCGGTAAGCTTTTGTTTCAAAAGAGAGGGCTCGAGGACTCTCCTTTTTTGTCGGAAATACCCGTGGAGGCACTGGCGGGTGCGGAGGCCCCGTGGTTCAGCCTAAGGGATGCCTGTGCGTGTGAACGAGCAGCACAACAGGGGATGGGTGCCGCACGCCCCAGCCCACCCTGGCAACCGGCCAACTCAGAAAAATCCGCTGTCTCCACGACGCTGAAGATCCAGAGCTGCACTGGGCTGCACTGGGCTGCACGGCCGGTGTGGGGCACTGCATGGGGGCTGCTGGGAGCACGACCCTCCGACCCCAGTCCCCAGCCAGCACGGGTTTGCGAGCTGGGACAAAGCACGGAGCCAAACGCTGCACCTTCTCCGGATGGCTACCAACCAACCAAATATTCTCGGGGCAGGCTGCACTTGCCCGGCCACCTGCAACACTCTTCTGAAAACCTGAGATGAAAAGGGAGAAAACCAAACTAGTTCCACAACAGCCTGCATGGGATGGACTCTGCTATCCATCAGCTGCTGCTGTACAGGGGCTGCTACCAGGGGAGCCATCGTCTCCCCACGGAAAGAGGCAGCTGCTGGAGGAAGGTCCTGCACAGACCTACTTAGCCCTGTGCCCCGGTGCTGCTGGGCCCTGAACTCCCTGCCACGCTGGGTAAGTAAAACGCGCTCCTTGCCACTTCCCTGCCTTCGGTTGTCATTCGAACACCGTGTGAGCCGGGGATGCCGCGATGAAGGCCAAAACACCACCCACAAACACTGTCCCTTAAGCCAGTGGCGTTCATAACATTTTTGGGTGGCGATTCCAGCGTGCCTGGTGACAGCCAGCGCCGGACACAGACTTGGCAACTCAGCTTTTGAAGGGCACTCCGGTCTCCTGAAACTGCCCTGCCCGCAGCCTGAGGTACGGGCTGCTGTAAAACCTCCCCGAGCCACACTGATGGTGTGGAGGCTGTCCTGAGTGGCTGGCTGTGCCAATTCAGCAGCACGACAGCAAGCTGTTCAAAAAGACAGAAGAACGCTTCGCAAAATGCAATTTAACTTATTTTCTTAATTGTAGGTTGATTCCTGTTTATGCTAATTCATAACAAACTATGAACCGCAGTACGCAATTGGCACAATGACAATAATGCCAGGGGGGGTTTGTTTTGCCTTGTGTTTTACACTCCCTCGCTCACGCAGGCAGGCGGGCACGTGGCTGGACCCGCGTCCCCACGTAACCGACACACGGACGCAGAATCAACATCGGTTTCTGCTCAGTGATTCCACCGAGCACTGGGATCGCCTTGTGAGGAGCTGTGGGAGGAACACGGAGCCCCCGTGCCAAGGCTAAGGCATCCCAGGACACGGCCAGGTGCCAGTTTGCTGCTGGAACCCTCCCGCCAATGGCTGTCCCTGATCAGGGGACTCCTCTGGGCCACATCCTGCTCTGCTTCCCTGCGATACTCTGATGGCTTGGAAGGAGGACGGACAGACGAGCAGCAACTGACTGCCAAGAGGAAGAGGCACGACTGGCGCCTCGGGAAGGAAAGGCCCCCATGCAGCGTTGCAGGAGGACAGGTAATGATGAAGTTTTTAACCCCAAGTGTGCCCAGCTCAGGGGTCCTGAGCAGAGCAGAGCGGGTGGCTGGGTGTGCGTTTGACTTCCAGGCTGGGGCATTTGAGCCTTAATTGTTTTTCAACGATTGTCTCTTTTTTTTCCGTGTTATTGCTGTACACAGCTGGGTTTTGTACTATATTGAAAATCAATAAAAATGAATGAAAAAATGTTCCCCCCCCCAAAGTTAAATAATCTTGTTAGGAATCTGGCACTGCTGTTTGAAACCTGTTAGCCCACGTGCTCCAGGATGGCCGCGGGCCGCACGCCTGCAAGAGCCAGCGCCGTGGTTTGGCGAGGACGAGCGGCAGGTCCTTCCCGCAGAGCCCGCGTCCCCAGTCCCGCCAAGTACATGGCTTCGAGGCACCCCAAGCAAGCCCGAGCTGGCATCACGCCTGCCACAGCCGCGCTGGCTTACGAGGAGCAGCGCAGAGCAAGGAGGGAACGTGACTTTTCCCAGCTGTATGGGCAGGAGGAGCCGGTGCTGCTGGGCAGGACAGTGTGTCTCACGGTGCTCTCGTGTCTCACGGTGCTCTCGTGTCTCATGGTGCTCTTGTGCCCTCCTGCCAGCCCGTCGGTGCCACAGAAAGCAGGCACGCTCACAGACGTGCAACATGCCACCAACAATGCTGCTTTTCTGTCATTTCCCGACGCACACGACAACCTCAATGGACCAGAGGTAGGAACAAACCCCACACCAACCTGTTTACACTCAAGCCCTGATTAGGATTGGGATATAGATGCTACATGAGGTAATGAGCAGGATGAGATGAGAACAGGGGAGCTACTTAAAGAGATTAAGGGATTCACTGTGGTGTTATTGAAAGGACCGAAAGCCTCATTGTGGCCATTAATAGCTCAAGGAAAAGGAGCCTGATCTGCCGCAGCGCTAAGCGGTGAACCCAGCCGGAGGGGACGGTGTCCAGAGAACAGTACCACCGGGCGACAGGCAGGAGACTCACAGGTACCCGCAACACCCCAGCCCTGGGCCACCCTGACCCTTCTGAGCTTCGGTACCACCTCATCATGTCCAGATACAGAGGCAGGAAATGACTGCTCAGTTCTGGTTCGATGACTGGCCAGAAAAACCGGAGCCTGAGAGAAGTTTTTCATGTTAACTGCAAACATTTATATCCCTGAAACAAACCTAAAACAATGTTTTGGTTCAGTAAGAATATTTTGTTGGATGTAAGCACAGTCCTTCATTTCAGGCTGCGTTTGGGTTTTTTTAATTTAAAAAAGTCACATTTCAAAACCTTGTTAAACACAACAGACAGCATTTCCATTTCTCTCATTTTTCTAAGGTATCTTTGCTTTTCTTCAACCTTTTGCCAATTGCGAACTTTTAAAAACTACTTTCCTGAAAGTAAAGGATTTTGGGTATGTCCTGGGTCACGGGCCAGAGAGACTCTGCACCCTCACTTCTGTGGAGAATGTTCCCTCCCCGTTGTGTCAATAGAATTATAAGCGGTGTCGGTGGTTTATTCACAAATAGGATGTGCATCCAAATTCACAACACCCGGGAGGGCAAACAAGCCTGGCACACGCAGAGCGATGGGACTCGGAAGGCGGGCACGGCCCTGCCCAGCCCGCCCTGGACAGAGCTCTCTGCCGATGCCGTGACATCACCGCGGCTTCGTAACGCTGCGGCCGCATCCTGCCAGAGCCCCGTCGCGTACAAGCACACCCGCACATCCCTTCACACCATTCTGTCACGTTCGCCTGCTGATAGATCTGTCTCCGCAGCTTGGAATACTTCAGGAATTAAAGCCTTACATAAACATCATTTAACTTTATTGCGGTATAATAACGATCTTTAAATGACTTTGTAATATGTTCTATAAGCTTTTTTTTGTAAGTGCATATTATTGTACTGTCACAGCTTCCTTCGCTCCGTAGCGGTCCAGTCATAGCAACAGATACGAAGGTAAACACGAGCGAGAAGGTACGGAGTGTGAAGTGGCCCCTGTCCCAGGTTCATAACGTGCTTTTCCAAGCCTCCAGCTGCTCTGCAGACAAGCCGTACTAATTGTGTGACAATTTGTGTATTCTCAAACTAAAATATTTTTCGGCTAAAGCAATGCATAAATTATTTATTCATTTGTATTTGCATTTAAATAGTTGAAAAATGTCCAAATTAACTGCTTTGAAAATTGTTCCAAAACTTCCCCCTAGGCTGTGACCTTGTGGCCAAGTTTAATCTCAAAGCACATTGAAAAAAAAAAAAAGGTTTATAACTGAAACGTCCAATGGCTCTGAACGTGCTTTGCTTCAGAGAATCAACTTGCTCTTTTGCAAACTCAGCTAAGTGCCTGCTCTGAGGCCTAAAGGTTGGTTTTCAAACAGGGGTTTCCCACCACGTTACCCAAATCCAGCGTTTTACAACCTGAGATTTTATTGGAGAGGCTTTGTCTCGTGCTAGGTGGTGGTGGCTTCCCTAAAGCTCCTACTTGCGAAGCTCACGGCCGCGGTGAACGGCTTTGGTAGAAACCGGACTACAAATCAAGACAGGAACTATGTTATTTGTAATAATCTATACATGATTGTGTCAAATCTGAGATTTATGGAGCTCAACTCTGGCCCTGGCAGCATTATTATTTGACATCACCTCTGACCCTGTGTGCACCTACAGCCCTTCCTGCCCCCAAAGCCAGAGAGCAACGCCTCGAGGCACCAGGCTGATGCCCCAGCCCGACCGCTGAACTCAAAAGCCAAACATCATTTTGTTATGTTCCTCCAGCAAGTCTGCCTGCCTGGAAATGCCTCTTCCTCCTGCCTTTGTCGCAAGTCTGCTTTCTGCAAAAGTACAGAAGATTAATTCCTTACACTTTTCCTCACAAGGAAAACTTCTGAGAGGGAAGGGAGGAAGCACAGGCACCACTCTAGGATGCCAGCCAGCAGTGAAGTGTCAGGAACCAGCCAGGAAGGTGGTTTTCTGGCAGGTATCCTGACAACAGCCTGCCCAACGTGCCCCCCAGGCGAGGGGCAGCGCCTGCGCTTGTGACAGAGTGAAGAAAACCAATGTAAGTGTGCAGAAGAGGACAAAAGTCAGAAGACTTCAGCTGTCAAACCATCAGTGGAGTAGACACGTAACTGAAGAAGTATCCAAAAGGCTTGTTTTATTTAGTATTTATTGAAAATTAATAGTAGAGTTCAGTCTATCTGACCAAGTCAAGAGAGTAGGACACATATGGGCTTGGGGACCCTAACTCAGCAACCACCTCGAAACCTCACCCATGAGCATCCGCTCTTTGAGCTGCTCTTGAAGTCTGAAGACTTCCAAGATGGGATTGTGTCAGGATTCTGACCCCGCACTAGCCTGAACTCTCGAGCTGTTTCATGCTATGAAGAACCTCACGTGTCCCTGCTGGACCTCCGGGCAGCGATGTCAGCCCACCACATCCTGAGCGTGTACCTGGCCGTGCAGCCTCCTCACGCCCGCCCACGTCGCAGCGTTTCAGGCGGCGGGCTCGGCGCAGGAGAAGGAGCTGCTGCTGCTGGGGCTGTGCCGTCAGCGCACAGCAATGCACCAACCACCTCGCCCTGCACACCACAATAGATCGGTAAATGTGTTGCTGAAACAGGGGTGAAAAGGAGCTGTCACGCTGTGCGCAGCATAATTGCTATTTCTTTCATACGATTATAAGAGTGTGTGATTCTTTAATAAAACCTCAGAGAAAACATCCCACATCCTCCCCCTCTCCAAATACTCACATGTCAATTTATATAAAACAAAACCAATTTACTAACAAATGCAAAGATATTAAAAGCGAGACCTGAAAAAGAACATTGGGCGTTTCAGCTCCCTGTAAACAAGGGCCAGGTTAAAAAATGAAGATAGAAAAAAATATCAAAAGAGGACTGGTAATTTCCCTGGCACAGTGGGTGGGCAGGAGGAGAGCGAGCAGAAGTACTGGACAGTCCCAACGGATGGCACTTGGGGACAGCACTACGAGACTGGCAAAGTCCCGTAGCTCCTTCTCACTGCAAGGTCTCTGGGTCAGAGCCCTGCGCAAACAGAGATCTCCATTCCCACCTCCCCTCCTGCCCTGGGGACAGCGCACACTCCCAAGACAAAGACAGGGGTTTTGTCAGAGGGTGCCTGATGTGGACAGATGTGGGACAGAGGGTGGGGAGCCAGCGGGGAGCAGCGCTCTGCAGCAGAAAGAGGAACCCTGCAGCACGGGCACGTCTCCAGAGACGGTGCCCTCACCTTCCCCCTCACCCCTTCCTCGAGAAATAACAAGTGCTGGCTACCTGCCTGTGTTTCCCTCCTTCCCGCTGGAGTCATTTACTGCTCTCATTTTAACGTTCTCCAGTTCTGGTGCTTTTTCCACGCACGACAGCTGCGGGAAGGGGCGACGGAGCATCCCCGTCCTCGCACCCAGCGCCGCAGCGGCGGCGGGGCTGTGGCGGTACAGAGGCAGGCACCGGCAGCCAAGATTACGTCTCCGGTATCTTGCCGGCTCATGCGGTACGTATATATCTTCTGTAAATAACCCTCAGTTTTCACATGGATTATTTAGACTTTCTGATGAAACTGCAGAAATGTCAATGCGGTGCCCGAGCGCCCAATCAGGCGGCGGCTGCCTGACCCCTGCCCTCCTCCTCTCCGCAACGACTGCTATTATCTTCAAGGGGAAAAACCCTCCTTGTCTCTCGTTATACCTTTTCTTATGATCTAGGATTCTGTTAATAATGACTCCGTGTTACATAAAACAGATACATTAATGTCACCGAGTCCCAAAAGTACTGAATCAAGCTGACTCCTTCAGAAAGGAAGAAAGTAATAGATATAAGCCAGGAAAAGCCTTAATAAGAGTGCAGATCCTAAGGACGGGAAGAGCTCCACCAGATCGCTTTCTCCTTCCTATTTGAAATGGGGCATTTAAAGGGCCACGCGGCTAGAGAAGATCAGAGCCGTGGCAGGGTGACTGAGAACACGCCGCCAAAGCCAGCAGATCATCCCCGCGATGTCGGCGGTGCTGCCGAGCCAAGCTCAGCCCGACGCCCGCGGGCTCCGTCCCCAGTTCCGAATGGGGAAAGGACAGGGAGCGGCTGGGCAGCCCGGCAACCTGGCACTCGCCCTGCCCCCCGAAGTGATGCTGCTGGCTGGGACCAGCAGCTTCGGTGGAAGAAGTTGCCTGGACTCAGTTTAGAGGAAAACGCGGCCAACCCTTGGACCTACGCATACGGCTGAGACTATTTTTATTCCTCTACAGCTGGGGCAGATGTTACAGTTAAAAGCAACCCAGTGATTGTTAGTGCTAGCCAAATATTAGAATAGGACAAAACCTCTAATCAGAGGTATGAAGATACTTAGTGGCAAAACTATCAATGTCTGACAGCTTCAGAAAAGAAAACCCAGGACAGACTGGCCAAGCCATCTGCTAGAGAACACCATGCAAAAAAGAGTGCTGGGACCAGAAAGAAGTGTTGTCGATGCTCACGCAGCAGCACGGGACACATCTGGGTGTCAAACGAGCTGTGAACTGCAGCCAGGGAACATGAAAAAGGATTAACAGATTTGTAAATAGCCACAAGGAGTTTAAGGAAAGAAAAGTGTTGGGAGAAACTAAGTCATGTTTGCTGAGTCTCGTTGGGCTGGGTTAACCAGCTATAAACACAGCAGATATTTTGATTTCCTCCTTGATGAACTTGGGAAAGGGTCAGATCTTAAGTCCAAGATGAGGTATATGAACAGATGCAGCATCTTTTATGGAGTGGCACCCACTAACACACAGATCAGGGTGAATTTGGCCCAGGGAAAATGTGAGGAGAAAACAGGGGCCCCGCTGGAGCCACGGCTTGGTTCTCCAGGAAGGTGAAAGCAGGGCAGGAAAATTACATTATCCAGGAGGAGCCAACTGTCAGGACAACTCTGGAGTTTGCTCCTGCACATGTGTAACAAACAGGGAAAAATATAAAGAAACAGTAAAAGCCCAAGCCAACAGACTTCTGGTTCCTTCTGTCACCTGGCCTGTTGTGCCTGGAGACCACAACAGGCTGAGCTCTTTGGAGAGGAAGAAGTTCCCAGGTACAACAGGCTACGGACATAGTGGGGCAGCTGAAAACAGAGTAAAGCCAAGAAAACATGAGAGGGGAAAAAAGGGAAACTGGGAAAGGTTACTCCTTAGGAAACATCACTACATCAACTTTTACCAGTCTGTTGTGCAACAGAAAATACGTCTGACAACAGACAGAGCCTGTGGAACAGCTCTGTGCCAGTGCTCAAGTGTCATTTAGACTCATCTGTACAAACAAATTCAAATTCAACTCCCCTGACAGAGATTCTCCAGAGTATTAGATCTATTAAAATTTGTATTTTGCAATTACTTCAGTTTACTTTGCTTCTTTTCTAGGTTTTATGCTAAATTACATGGATGGAGGATCAAGCTTCACTTAAAAAAAAAATTCTATTTTTTTCTGGGTTGTGCCACAGTTAGAACAAATGTTAAGATCGGGTAATACAATCATCACCATTTTGATTGATAGGTTCACTTTAGACCAGCCTGTGCATGTTTAATAGAGCAAAATCTGACATAATCTACTAATTTCTAATTTATAAATAAATAAAGTACATGACACATTAGCCATTTTTCTTAATTCACTGCTGTAAGAGGCTCAAACAGGGACGAGGTTTGTGTTTACCCAGGCTACCCTAAAACAGCGGCTACCTCCAGTTCCTTCCATTTCTTCGGGTGAAGAAGTTAACATCGCGGTGTCTCTGCTCCTCGGTCATAAAATGGACATACCCATTTTTGATCTCAGAAGTGGTAGGAGGATTAATTTGTGAACAACCAAAAGTATAATGTAAGTGCTAAGTGCAATTATTTTAAGTGCTAAATACCTGACGATGATGGCAGATAGGAGTAAGACAGCACTGAGGCTGCAGTTCTGGGGTTTTTCATTATCGGAGGGACAATGCTAGCCCTCAAAGCATGCCAGGCATTTTCCAGATCAGAAGAAAATGTGATCCCTACTTGGAGAGTGCCTAATCTAAAAAGTCAAAGATGAAAAGAGGGAAAGGAACTCAGGATACAAAGGAATCTATGTAGTGACAGGTCCCAGCTTGTTATTTTAATTAAAAATATGCTAAATCCTTCTTTTTGCCTCTTTCAGCCCTCTCATCCAGGCTCTAAGCTTCAATTCCAGTGTCCGCAGAACCTTCCCTAATCGTCCATGGCTCCCCCCCCCCCCCGAGAGGAGCTCCTTGGAGCCAGGGGCCGTACGGGGAGAGGGTACATGGTGGGTGTGAGAGTGGCTGGGACGACACATCCAACAGATCTGGCCCAAACGCCTCTCCAGAGAGCCATGCGTGCCCTACCAACAGGGGCCCTCACATTCAGAAGCCTCTCGCACCTTACGGAGCTTAAGCTGAAGAAAAAGCCGGCAGCACTGGATGCTCCTTCACCGGCATCTGCACAGCCCGAGGAATGCACCGCTGCACCCGTCTCCCTTCTCAGGGGGCTCCAGCGTGTCCTCGGATGGACCATCAATTCTCTGAGCCAAACACACACAAATGCTCCTTCGCCAACAACCAGAGCGCGAGCCAGCAGCGTTGTGCTAGTTTACATCTTCCAAGAGTTTTAGCAGGGTTTAGGGATCCCACCTGCCCCCTTCCCGATGCCTTCGAGTCCTTCCCCTCGGCTTGCCCCCAAACCCGAGGCAAACGTCTCCTGGCGCAGCCGCCTGCGCTCCGCTCCCCGACTGCCCCCCGAGCCCGATGGATATTCCTTCTGATGTCTAACAAGCGTTGAACACAACTGAGGTTTAGAGAGAGACAGAAATCAATACTGCAGCTTCCACCAGTCACGCTGAGGGATTAGCCGTCCCAAGGAAAAGCACAGACGGTTGAATAGGAGAATCATGACTCCGAATAACGCAAGAGGTTTATGAAGCTGGAAAGCAGCCGCTGGCCTTGATAACCTCCAGCTGGCCTGCAGGAAAAGCCGGCGGGGGAAGCACGTCCCGTGGCACCGTCCTCCCCTTGGGCACTGGCAGGAGCGGGAGCTGGCCCCAGCCTGCCCGCTGTGGCACACGGGGGAGGCTCTGCGGGCAGGCCACCGCCCGGGCACACGGGTCACGCCGGGCACTGCGCGGCCATCGGCGTTTTCCGGACCTCCCCTCGCAGCCGGGTGACGCGCTGCGGCTCTGGAGCTGGCAAGGGAGCAACCGCGACAGCAACGACGTCAGGGCAGGCAGGTGCCGTGGGCGAGACGCAAAGGCAAGGAGCCAGTCCTTTAACCGAGAACTTGGGTCACCAGCCACAGCGTGGACGGAGATGGAGAGGACATGGAAAACTGCTCAGCTCATACAGTCACCAAAAAGGACCCCAAGAACCTCTAATCATGAGAGATACAGGACCCTGTGTCGCTGCTAACAAGTGCCTCTGTCTAAAGAAATACAAACCCTCTTCGATCTGGAAACCATGCAAGAAGCATCTATTTCTGATGGGCAGAGGGAGGGTTAAGATAAGCACTCAAATAGCAAAGTCCTTTTTAGTTTAGCTGACATCACCTCGTTCTCCATGGGGGTATGAGCTGAGGACCCACTGCTCCCTGCTGCTCTCACTTGTGCTGTTTGGGTGCTGTGTTAAGACTCCAAAAGCAGACAGGAGTTTGTCTTTAAATTGCACAGGTGAGAAAATAGGGGCAACAGAGGAGAGGAAGAAGTGATGTTCAGAAGGCCTTCAAGGTTTCACGAGGCATGGGTAACATACTTGCATCGTTTGAGATGTTTCCAGCAGTTCTGAAGTTTCCAGCCCAGAATAAGGTTTCTGGGAGCGCTGGGCGAATACCTGCTCTCAGAACCCCCTGCCAGAGCCCACACAGTCACAGTTCGCTTCACTGCCCAGGAAGCCTCACTGTCTGTCCGTGGGACTTGCAGCGTCGTTCTGTGAAAGCAGACAGATTCTTTACAATCCAAATTTCACCCGCGGTGAGAGAAGAGCGGTGAAACAACAGAGGAGGAGCAGAGCAGACAAAGTTCAAGTAATATGCAGAAAAATGCCTCAAAGTAGTCGTCAGTTGCAAGCCTCTATAAAGGACGACTTCTTTTTTATTTAGCTTCCTGATTTTTCTCAAGCGAATTAACACAGGGGGGCGGAAAGGTGTCAACGCTTCTTGATACAGCAGCTGAAGAGTTACCGCGTGATAGAAGATTAGCAGGATGCCCTCTTCTCCCTGTCTTCCTGAAAATAACCCCCACTTGTGACCTGAGTGCTTCTATTATTTCATCTCCCCCGACTAGCCACGTTCATCTCTCCCGACGTCTGACAACTAGAAGTAAAGATGCCGTGGAAGGATGTGCTGCCAGAGATGCTCACACAGCTTCCCTCTACGTTTCAGAATGGTCTCTGGCCCACTAAATGTTAACATTTATTTACCACAACTGAGGCTCAAGTGCCCGACCTCGAGCGGGTCTGCACCCTGTTACCTGGTCACGCCGGACTGTCAGAGAATGTGCTCTGAACTTCAGCTCAGAGCTTCAGAGCTGCTCCAGACTTGCTCTGTTTCAGGAAAATCCAGCCATTTTTTACGTGCTAACCAATTATTTGCAAAAAATAGACATTCCAGTGGACACGGCGGAAGCAAATCAGCAACATGCCGGCCAATGGGCTGCAGGAGCGAGGTGACAGCCTGGGGCAGTGGCCACGCTCACGGGAATGCTGTCTGCCCAGTACCTGGGAGACTGACTCACAGGAGCCTGCCCTTCTGCCCCAGAATCCGTGGCGGGAGCTGCGCTACCAGGACACCCTTGCCCTGCTAGTTGCCCGGCGGGGCGGCATGCCGGGACCGCACGCTTTTAACCTGGCCAGCGGTGGGCCCAGGGTGGCAAGCGGGACAATCGTTCCCTCCCCGTGCTGGCCACGGCTAGGTCAGACCCGTCTGCATGGCTGCGGGCTGAGATCAGCCTCCAGCACGGGGAGCATCGCTCCCTCCTGAGACCATCAATCTGTCCCCGTCCCCACCCCCACCGCTCCTTTGCCCGCATTAACCTAAAATACGAGCGCATGTGCTCGCCCCCAGTGCTTCTGCTCCCAGAAACCACCCCGTCCCCTCCCTCCAGCGCTCCTTATCTAAGGCAGCGTGTCACTGCAATTTTATGGTCAACATTACTGGCTCGAGCCCTCCTCCGAGCCAGCCGCCCCGCAGCACATCGCGCCGAGAGCAGCCAGGCTTCCCGCGAGGAGCTGCCTCCCGCGCCTGACCCCTCCCCGCAGCCGCCATAAATCTGCCGCACCTGATGGGAGATGGGCTTTTTAGGATCTCTCAGGGTGCTTTGAGGTAGCACTTCTATGAACTCCGTGCCACAATAAATAATGCTACCTGCAATATGTCTTTGGGAACGTGTCAGCAGCGGCTGTCCTGCCATGAATTTTTATTCTTTTGCCGTCTGGAAGATAGATTCCAGATACAGCATTTCCCCGCACTTAGTGTCAAATCTCTTTACCCCTTTGCCCCGGCAGAATGACAGGGACCACAAATAAAATAAAATAATAAAAAAGAAGCATAGGAAAAATGGCCTGAGAGCAGAGGGAAAGCACTAAACTCACCTCTCTCTGCAGCTGAGCAGCCTCAGAGATGACAGCAGTGACTACAGGCAGGGGCAATTTGGAATAGGACGAAGGTAATTTTTGTACACTGCTGATAAGGCTTCTGCAGGAGGATTCCACAGAAAGCAGCCTACAGATAAAATTGCTTTAAAGAGCATAACGCAGGTAGAACTGGAAGGCAGAGGAAGGTGGGAGCGCATGCCATCCTGAACTGCCGTGCCACAGATGGGGAAATCAAGTCCTGACCTCAATAAAGGAAGGGGGGTTTAATGAAAAAAACCTTTGTCGCTATAGAGAAAAAGGTCACACAGAAAGACTAATGAAATGGTCTAAATATTTGCAAATCCTGCCCGGCAGATCTGCTATCGAGGTTAGAGTGCGGAAGGAAGAACGCGGTAACAATTACCAACAGGAATCTCGCCGCACAAAAGGAACGGCGACTGGCATGAGAATCGTGGACCCCTCATTTGGATGGGTGAAAAGCAGCGCGCGGTGCACCCGGGGGGCGATAGAGGGGCCAAGGGTGTTCAAGAGCTTCATCAACGAGGTGGACACGCACAGAGCGCACCTTCAGCAAGTGTCTGCAGATGCCATGAAAGCAGGAGGAGCAGCCGACACGCCAGAGGGTTGTGCTGTGGGACCTCCAAGGGGCAAACAGGAACCCTGGAATTCCACCAAGGGAACAGCACCCGGGGAGGAGCAACCCCTGGCACCGGTACACGCCAGGGGCTGACCTGCGGAGGAGGACCTGGGCTGCCCAGTGGACATCAGGCTGCAGCACCCTGGGCTGCACTGGGCAGAGCATGGCCAGCATGTGCAGGGAGGTGATCCTGCCCCTCAGCACTGGTGAGGCCACATCTGGGGTACCGGGTCCAGTCCTGGGCTCCCCAGCACAGGACAGGTGTGGACTTAATGGCTGGATGAGGCAATCTCCAGAGGTGCCTTCCAACCTCAGTGATTCTGTGACCTGCTTGAGGAATCCAGGCTTTGCGTTCCGGTTACCGCATATAAGCAATCGATACCCTACAGGAGTCCAAAATACCTAAAAAACCCAGGCAGGTAAAACATTCTTAGCTGTGGAATTCAGTTGGGAATATGAGAAACAGCGTCTGAACCAGCGGTGTAACAGCCAGAACAGCTCTATAGAAACATAAACAGTTCCAACGAGGCAGGGGCTTGCAGTGCATCTTTCCCCCTCCCAGCTTCCCTCTTCTAGCTCAGTGCCTGACATAAAACAAAACAATGGCTCCTTCCCCCTCCTGAACACTGCCTGGGCTGCGCTGCAATCTTACCTTAATTTGAAGACCTTATTTTAACTTTCCTTCTCTACTCTGATGAAATTACCCAGTTTTACTCTGCTGAAATGACCGAGTTTCACATCCCTTACATCTGCAAGCTACCAGGACCATCACTCCCGTGTCTCCACACGGGCCAGTTTCAACGAGCAGCATGGTAAAGACCTCGCTGTTTCACCCTTAGGTCACCACTGCCCAGCCTTCAGGTGAAGTCAGAACACACCGATGCCTCACGAAACGTCCCCTTCAGCGTCGCACAACCCACATCAAAACTGAAGGCGCTGCCGTTCAAATGCCGCTGCCCGGCTGCCTCAGCCTCTGCCCTCTTCCCATTCCCACCTCTGACCTGGGCTTCCGACACCGGGACCGAGACTTTACTAAGCACGTGTTACTGAGGAACGGGCGCACAAAACGAGCCGCCCAGAGATGCTGAGCGACTGCTTTTGCCACACAGCAGAGTTAAAGTGGAGGAGATTTACAAGGTCATTGACAAATGCAAGTATTGATTGAGTATTAAAGTGTCTTGTGATTAATACAGCCTTCGAAGTAATTAGTGCAGAAGATCTCTTATATCTCACCATGTTTAAATAATGTATCTGTGAACATGCAGGCCCCTGTCAATCACTCTGGCTGAGGCCAAACATCATATCACCTGATAACTCATTTGGAAACTGGGCTTCCTGCCTGCTGAATATCTTTCAAAACCAGCAACTCTTCCCTAATTGCCAGGGGTGACCTATATTTAGAGCCTTGCAGTTCACCGGCGGGGGTAGAGAGGGAGAAGAGAGCTAGGAAAAAAATATGCTAAAGCCCAGTATTTGTACGAAGGTAATAAAAACCCAGGAGAAATATCAGAGGCTCTGCAGAGAGCTGTCTGAGGGACCCAGGGCAGGGACACGCAGGCAGTGCTCGCTCGGCCCCGGCGGGCTGCTCCCACGGCTGGGGTAGCCACGCAAGACTCTCCCGTTCACGCTGAGCTGGAAGGCTGCACTTTTTCACACAGCAGCTGATGTGAAAACTGGGAATTACGGAAATGCAACTTGTTTTTTAATTAAAAGAAAAATGTAAGCCAAGACACAATTTCTGACAGCTCCCCGAAGTTTTTACTGCGGAAAGAGGTGTTCAACTAATACTTTTCAAGCTGTATCTGCATCTGTCTCACTAACAGATCCCAGAAATATATGATTAGAATTTCTATGATTAGAATAATAGAAAACAGGTCTGGAAAGGACCTCAGAAAGTCACTAAATTGATCTTTCTACCCACAGGCAGAATCAATTACACCTAAGCATCCCAGTATCCTGGCATCCTCGACTGAGAGGACGGGCCACGTTAATCTAATAGCAAACTGATTGTAAGCTCTTGATCAATTTGCAGTCATCTGCATCCTCACTAATTTTCCCGCTCCCTGGGACTTGCGACCAAGAGGCTCATAGCAACTGCTCTTGAGGTACAGGAGTAAGAACAACTTAAATTCTAGAAGAAAAAAAATGTTCTTCAAAACCAGAAGATCTTCAGATAGACAATGATAAAAAAGAGGGTGGAAGAGGTGTCCAGAGTGCGTAGGAGGTAGAGAAGCATTGAGGGAAGGAGGGCAAAGACGAGGAATGTGCACAATCAAAGTCAAAAAAGCTTACAGCTCATTTATTTCCTTCTTTTTTTTTTTTTTTTTTTTTTTTTTGCAGCTATTTAAGGAATACTTTTTTCATTATTATATAGTGGAGCATAATACCTAGAAAAAAATACACACAAGAAGATGCTGAGAGGAGGATTGTCAAGAAGACCAAAAAATTACACTCTGCTATTCCTCGTGTGCCCAGGGACGTTACAAACACACTGTGTAAGGGAGCTCACGTTCCTCACACCACAGACTCACACCCCAACTGGGGCTCTAAATTTTGTACTTAAACTCTTTGAGTCCCTCTTGGTAAGTCCTTGGAGTACCTTCTGCAGAGGGAGAAACCCCAGCTGATGACGAGGGCTCCTGGGCTAGCAGGCTCTGTATCCCTGTCTCAGCTCTTGGTCCCCATCAGAATGGCCTGAATCTCACTGAAACGAGGACACCGTCATCTCTGGGAAGATGAAGCTGTCAGCAGTCGTGTGAGTTTTTCTGGAGCAGGGTGGTGTTTATCGGTCACCGGGATCCAGGAGGGAACTGTCTGCAGTATGGGCCGCCTTGGCACACTAAGCAGCTTTACACCTTCGGGGTGCTTTTTGGAGCCCACGAAGCACCAGCTACTCATCCAATGTCGTCTTAACCTCTTTCCTACCATTTTCTTTAAACAGTTGTAATCACAGGCTTTCTCTGAAGCACACTTAGAGACTGTTAAACATTTACTGCTTATTGGGTAAATAAAACTCTGGGAAACGGTCTACTTGAAACTCACTCATTCCTGAACTGCTGTTTGCCTCCAGTTTAGAAAAAGCCAAGAGCTGAACTGCAGCTGCACTATCCATCTCAATCTCTCCTACACCTTCCCTTAACGGAGCCCAAGGACTGATGTGAAGCCCAGAACACGGCAGCGTTCTGCAAACGCCGCGGCTGCTGCTGCCCAGGCAGTGTCCACTGGGTTCCCAGCTGGCATCCAGAGCACGCTGGCTTCAGGGGAGCCTCGGGAACGCCACGTCCACGGCCTTCCGGAGAAGATGCAGCCCTTGCTGCCCACTGAACTTTCAGGGGTTACAATATGTAACATATGGAAGTTAATCTCCCTCATACACAATCAAATCAGAGCAATTCCTGAACTAATTCAGAGTGGGTAAAAAGGAGGAAAAATCCTTCTTCCTGGAAGACAGCGAAGGAAATCCAGACCTGGGACTCGTGGCTTTTTCCATAGACAAAGCACTCGCAATACCCTCCTGCCGTTAGTGCTGCTGCTCCGGCAGGGGGCTGGACTCAGTCATCTCCAGAGGTCCCTTCCAACCCCCACCGTTCTGCGATTCTTTTTTCTTGCACCTGCTAATGTTTCGTAACTCCTAAGTCCCTCTTCCTGCCCCTCTTACAAGTTTGTTATTATTATTTTGCCAGCTATTCGTTCAACACACTCCACTCAAATATTCATCATTTGGTTCTCCGGGTAAATCGTGTTTAATCAGCACAGGAGAGAAAATAGCATAATTATAGATGCCGGATGCCATTACACTCTGAAGAAATTAAACCTTGTCTTAAGCTGTCCAGTGGTGCCTCTGATGAAAGCAAGCAGCTGCAGTGCTGGGGAGGTTACCGAGAGGTTAGGGGCCGTACGGGGCCAAACGCATCCTCCAGGCTCCCCCAGCCCAAGGACAGGGAGCGGGGGAGAGGCACAGAGGGAGAAAGAGAGGAGCGACTACGGATAGACCGAGAATACCAGGATTTGTCACGACGAAGCTAACAAACGTTGCTTCTCTTTGAGAGTACGTCAAGCCAAACTCCTACATTAATTACACTGCAGAAAGACAAGGTGGCTGCACAGGGATGTGGTGGCTGTAAGTAAAACCTGCCCACAGAAACCCTCTCTTTAGAGCCTGGACAAAGACCAGGCAGGTTTCAGCCCTGCTTTGGCAGGTGGTGAATTCCACAGGAACCGGGCTTCCCCGGATGGTTGGCCTGCTCAGCGCTGCAGCACCAGTTTTACTGGACTGCGGGTAACTGGTTCACCACCAGAACAGAGGGAAGATCCATCCATCCAAATTACCAACCCATGAGTAGTGCCTGTTCTGCTTTGTGTCAATTATAGTACTTCTGTAGCACGGGGTATTTTTAAGGCAAATAATCCT
The DNA here is from genome assembly GCA_025345505.1 of Todiramphus chloris collaris. NCBI lineage: Eukaryota > Metazoa > Chordata > Aves > Coraciiformes > Alcedinidae > Todiramphus > Todiramphus chloris. The sequence continues at coordinate 22,042,338 of JANVCC010000037.1, read as the reverse complement.
ATTTTAGTTACACTAATGGACAAATTCTCTACTGATCAATAAAGCCCAGAAAGTTCTTCCAGTAACAAAGGTGCAAACAGATTCTTAGAGTTGCTCAGAGGAAGAAGCGGGGCAGCTGGCACTGCACCGCTTCAAACTGGACGCTACCCTCGCTCGCAGCATCACAGCTTGCACAGGTCACGGCAAGAAATGCGATCGGAGACGTTTCACCCAAAGACGCTTCTTACTCATCCATCACCTGACATCAGCACTCAGGAACGCCTGCCCAGGTCCAGGCAGAACAATGGCCAGAAAGGCTGAGCGTTGTGTTTTATTTATTATTTATTTTTTGCTAATAATACATCTGAGGTTTAGATAAGTAACTAAGAGGAAGGAGAGCTCCTTGTAGTCCATCCTGCTGCCGACAATTAAGAAACCTCAAAGTAATTTTTGAAAATGTCAGCGTCTCATTTAGCAAACGGATAAATAATGAATGAAGCATAATCACTGTCCTGTGCTGGTGGTACAGCTTCGCGGTGTCATTAGTAAACTAACGGTATAATATCTTCGTGTCACAGTTTAATTATATCTTGTAATTAGTTTCAGCAATGGATTGCACAGAGTCAGGCCCCCTGAGCTAAACAAAAGGTAATAGAACTTTCAGAGTCCTCGCATAAATCAATTATGAAAGTGTCCTGTGTTATTTGAGGCTTGTTTGCTGTAATTTTATGCACAAAGAAGAAATGATCCCTGCTGCCTATGGAGGGCAATTCACCTCACCAATTGCCTGCCTAAAAGGGTGTGAGCCCTGCCGAGCACGAGCCCAGGCTGCGCGCGCACCTCTCCGCACGCACGCCTCTGAAGAGGACCGCGAGCGACGTCTGAGGCACGTACCCCGCCGGGCTCTGAACACCACGGCCGCAGGAGCGGGACACGCAGACACGGTAAGAGGGGACTGTGGTTCCTCTGTTGATCTCGCTGCTGTCTCACGGGCTAGTGCTGACGTTTGGCACGTACAGCTATCACCCATGTCATTCTCTGTGTCCAAAGCTCCACGTTGTTGCGCTTCTGTTCACAGTCCCGAGGGGACCACACCACCATCCCAACGACGCCTACACCTTCCACCTCCCTCTTCTTCGCCCACGGAGCGAGCCCCCAGCCGGCGCGAGACACTCGATGCCTGGTGTGCTTTCACACATCCAGACAAGGCACCAGCGTCGGTTCCTGGCCCAGCAACAAAACTGCGTTGCCAAGAGACGCGGGTTCTTTCCACTGCTTCATTTCTGATGTTACTCATTTGCTGCCCCAGGAATGAACCAAGCAGGAGAGGGCCATGCTGGAAACAGATCCGCGCAGGCTGAAGGGTCCGCTGAGGTTACACAACGGTAATTGCAGCAGATCAGAATCTCTGCTGCCATCCTGCAGGCTGCTTAAGCTCCGGAAGTTCTACAGAAGACGCTCTTTTCCTAAGAGCTCTCTATTCCGCACCGGGAGCGCGTGCACAGAAACCGCAGATACAAGCCCCGCACCTGTGAAGTGGCTGTGAAGGACCTCTGCTATCCCACCTACAACTTCTCACATGGTTTCAGGGGGAAAAAGAGTTCCGTTACTGGAATTAAATGTACAGAATAATGTTTCACGGCTCAGGCTTAATGGCTGTATATTTTTTCCATGGTCTTCTTAAGAGCAGTAGGTATTCTGCTACCGTTCCCCTGCTCTCCGATGCGCGCACACGGCTCTCCCCGCTCTCCTGTCTGAATCTCTTCCCATGTTCCCCCTCTGCCCCCGCTGCTTAGTGTTGGAAGCTGCCAATGTTACGTGGGATGGAGGAGGGAGAAAAAAAAAAAATTAAACCTCTTAGTGTGCCTAATTTTGGCCCACTGAGATCTCCAAAAGCAACAAAGGCTCAAAGCAGCAGCAAAGGGCTGTCCACGGGTCACCCAATCCGAGTCTGAGCGGCTGGGATCCCTATCGCGGGCGGCAGAGGAGAAGTGTGGAGAAGAGTCTGAAAGGTGCCAAGACATGTAATCGTCTCAGTTCTGATCAAGCTGCAAAACACACTGGGGTCCTGGTTCAAAGCCCTCATTAAGTCTGCCTTGAAAGTGAATCCAGTGGCATGCTGGCCTTTCTGTTTATACAACAACTTACAGGTTTAAATGAAAAGCCACTTGATAAAGCAGCCCGAATCCTCCTATTGTGAACCCTTCAGCAAATTTAACAAAAGAAAAAGCACCGACTAGGGGGAAAAAAAAAAAAAAAAAGGGAAAAAAAAAGTCCACTCCTCGGAGCGGTGCTGCAATCCGGCTGGTTGCCATGGCGACATGATGACTTGTTCACATGGCAACATACCTTAGGTCCACTATTAAAATGATGAGAGTAAACTGGGTTGCACTAAGTATAGTATCCTGTCTGCCGAGCCAGCCTTCCTCGGCAGCGGGAGCTGGGACGGACACCCGCACGCAGGAGGCAGGGAGGGAGGGAGCGCAGAACAAAGCTGAGGCCGGCAGCTTTGGTGGGCAGGGGGAAAATCAGGGGCATAACCAGAGTCTCCATCTGTATCTGAGGCGAAGGGCACCTACGCAGGTGATAAATTAAATTTCGCTCTGATATCAAATCTGCCTTTCTAAGCTGAAGGATGTTTTTCCGTATGTCAGAGGGCACTGAACTTCTTTAGGAAGCGACCGCAAGTGAGCGCTGGCAAAGAATGAGTGGGAAAAGGGGTGGAAATCACTGGAGATCCTACCGACACAAATCTAATTGTGTTAAAAATAAAACTTAAGAAATAGCTGCTAGAGCAGAGAAATGCAATCACGTAGTTTGTCATTTACATAAAAATCCTAAAAAACTAGCAAGTAGTAAATGGTGCAGCATCTATTTAACCAGAATGAACACCCAAGATTGCAAAAAATACATCCTCGTTGAAATGCTATTGGTGCATTTTCTGCAATTCTTTTAACTTCAACAGCTCTAAACACCTCCTCCTGATAGCATAAAAAACTGCCATACTTTGGGGGAAGTCAGCATCCAGTTGTTCCTCATTTAGATGAAGGACAGGACGAATCTCCTTGGCTTATGAAGCATGTACGTTATACAACAGACATGAGAAAGCCTCTGAAAACATAAAACATGAGGACAATTACCTTTAATACGGATTCTATTTTAATTTTGCCGGCTTCCTTTCACTATTTTCTATAGAAGGCAGTAGGCTGGTATCTTCCTGGCTCACCAACTCGGGTACAAATTTCCAGCCCAAATTAAATTTTAGATGTTGTACTGACTTGAGCACCAGCTATTTGAAGACACCAAGTGCAATCTACTAACGTTTACTTTTATCACTGAATAGTTAAACAAAACCAGTAATGGCAGAAGCCCATAATACACAGAAGAACTAATTCTTCCTGCTCTGGTCACAGCTACAGCCTCGGCGCATTACCCTCCATTGGTCCGCAACTCTTTTCTACCTTCTCCAGATCTCTACCATCTGCAGATGACTTCTGGGCAGCTCCTGCCCCGCTGGCTCTTGAGCAGTGCCCGGGGCGCGGACGTGCTGCCAGGCTCTGCCCTGGCAGGGCGAGGACGGAGCTGCGGCTGATCCCGGTGTCACGGCTCTGCTGGTCGGTGCCAGGCGGCTGGCATGGGACGTCCTGCTGCAAGCGCCGGGCACGGGGCCTCTGAAGGCCCCACGCTTTTAGCAGATGGAGGATGCCTTTCATCTCTGTTACTGATGAAGCAGTAGCTTTGTCCCACTCCCTGAAACACCGTGAACGATAACCGCCTCCTAAGGATGGTAAACTGTACGTGGAATAAAAGAAAAGAAACCTTCTGGTGTCTATCAAACTATCATGACAGCTGCACTCATGTTTCCTCCTGAGGACCAAAATAACTACAAAGTGCATGAAATCATTAAGCACATAAAAATCCCAGAGGTAGGCTTGGGCTAAACCTCATGATTTCCCAACCAAAAGGCATCAAAAGCACAATCTCTCATCCTTCATTTGCCGTTTCCCTTTGCTCTGCACATCCGTGTACCAGCGGAGTTTGTCTGCGCCCGGGAAGCACAAAGCATGAACAACCCCGAGCACGCTCCCCTGGCACGGAGGGGGTTCCCCTGCCCACCCGTCCGGGCTCCACGGCCAAGGTGAGCAGTCGTGGGGCAGCCGGGACAAGAGAGGACGGCGGCAGCTGCCAAAGCCAAACCGGGACGTAAAGCCTTTCAAATGCATCTGCACGGCCACAGTTTGTAGGAGCTTTTCCAAACAAGAATCTGTCATTTGAAGGTAAAGTAACTATCGTATTTTGCATGAGACAATGTGACAGTCCCTGCAGGAGCACAGGGGATACGGTGCTGATGGGGTAGAGTCTGGGAATCTAACCACATCTACTGGAGATAAGGTCCCATTTTTATTCAAAATGCTATTTCGAATAGTAAATAAAGTAAATACTAAAACTAAACATTTCAAATGAAGTTAGGAGTTTTCAGCATGACATAAAGCTTCAATCAGACCCGCAATTTGATGGGCAGTACAGAAAGGTGCAGAGCAGAAATTAAGGCTCTGTCTGACCAGAAAAATCTACGATAGAGAGAACAGATTTCAGGTGTCCATTTTGCAAAATGGAAATACCTGACTGTGGAAAATATACCCATAGGGTTTCGTTCAATCGGTGCGATTCATAGACCGTCAACGTGGGCACAGGCAGTCCTTGCAATGCTTTTCTTCTCTCGGCTTCTCCTGCTCCACCCTGGCATGTTCAGAGATGCTTTGCTGCTTTCCCCTCCCCAGAGGCTCGGCACACACCTACCTCGTCCCTCCTTTAACATGGTTGCTTCCAAAAACTGCAATAATCTTACTCTTTAAACAAAACCCAATCCCTATAAAGAGCAGAGAAATGGAATCAAGTTCACTGGTTCCTAAACTTTTAATGATAAATCTAATTTTAGAAATAAGGTTTATCTAAGGATAAATCGGGGAGGAATTTCAGCCACTTGCAAGAACTTCATTAATGGAAAAGGAACCCGAAGGTTCACCGGTGAGACAACAGGTGTTTGAACAATTCCTTCTACCTACGCTCGCACGTCAACTTTATTTTCAAGTTTCACTCAATGATGGAGTTGTTTCTTAGCTCCTTGTGTGCTTAGCCATTTAATTAAAGCAATCCATATTGAATTCATGTCCAGATGCCTTGACCAGCAGAGCCAGATCCTCATTGGCATGCCAGCTGCTCAAAGAAGAGCACGGCCCCTTGCATACTAATCAGTAGGGAAGGCAGTGATTCATCAGCCCACGATACTGCTTCAGCATCTACAAGCACTTATGACATGTAATTGCTGGTGCATAAGCAAGCCAGGCCACATTAAAAAGCCTACAGATAGTCAGAGATAAAAATTAATGACTTTTGCTTTGTGTAATCCTGTGTGCACGGGGGGGGGGAGGGGGAGGGCAGACCGGGATTAATGGACAAACGTAAGGAGGCACAAAGGAACAAAGAGTTTCTTGGCCTTGTTTACATATTGAACAATAATAATAAAAGAAAAGTGACAAGTTATGGGAAAGGCAAGTGTGAATTTTCGGCACGAGTGAGTTGGAAGACTGCTCGCAGTTCATTATGGATGCAGAATTTCCATACTCATTATTCCGAGACAAACCTCCTCCGAAGGCCCTTCTGGGACCGATGGCAGCACTCTCTATTATTCATCTCTCGCTAGCATCGAGGATGTCGCTGGAAGAGCCGCGCCGAGCGCTCGCTGCATGGCACGCCGGAAGAGAGGAGCAGGACTACCCTGGGAGGAAAAGCTGACTCTTCACGAGGCCGGAGCGACGGAAGAGTCGGGGCGCCAGTGGGCCACGGCTGTAAAACCCAGGGAGAAGGGGAGGCGGAGCAAGGACACCAGACAAAGGCGCTACCTTGCGTGCCCACGGCAGCAGCTTCTGCAGAACAAGCCCTCACCAAAATACTCACACACCAGCACTGTCCTTTGTGTCTCCCTGCCACAATCGCCCTTTCCTTCCCCGTGACGGACGCGCCCTCCTCCAAACAAATTTGAACAAACTTTTCTACGCAACTTTTTATTTCCCCTTTAACGTTGGCTTTCTCTTCTGCTTTCCGTGGTGAGATGTGTCTCCCAAGGGGAAGGGTGAAACTGAAGTTACTTGAGCCACCTTCCTCCTCGGAGGCAACAACAGGCGGGAACAAACCCGCTGCCCGTGCGATAGCGCAGAAAATCGGACACTCAGTCTCGCCTGACGTCCACCTCCAGCGCGCCAGGCGCAATAACCTACTTCAGCAGCTTCCAGGGGTAGAGGTCTATTGATTTCAGCAGAAATTTGCCCACGTACAATAGCAGGGATCTGGAAGCAGACTTTCTTTCTGTCATGAAAATTGCCAATTAGGCGCAGAGCTGCGTGCTCTCCAGCACCGAGGCCGGTGCCTCTGGTTTCGTTTCTAAAGGTGAACGCTGGCTCCAGCCTGGACTCTGGTTTCAGTCCACTTCAGCCATCACACTCACCCAAGAAAGGCAATTTAGTACCTGTTGAATGGAACCTTCTACTCTGTAGCTAGGAAGAGTTATTTTAGGAACTATTGATTTGCCCTAATTGCATCTATCTTAGTACTATGAAAAACTGCCATTGCCATGACAATAGTGTTAAAAAAATGACTGTTCTTCAGTCAAGGATGTTGTTCATTTTAATACAGTAGACAACAAACCTTTCCTGCGGAGGTCAAATGTGATCACCGCATGACTCAGGGATAACAGTACAAACGTGGAACTTGGTTTGGCATCAAATCCAGGCACCACACAACCACCTCCCAGCACCTTCAGGTTCTGGAAGCCACAGCCTTTAGGATGCACTTTCAGCAGAGTGACATGAGAAATACCCAGCTGTGCCAGCAAAAGACGCTCGGTGCTGGTGCCAAGAGCAACCGCGATGCCCCGCAAGAGGGACAGTATCCCTGGCAGCACTCTTTCACAAAGCTTTGCTCCTGGCAAGTTCTTTGCCTAGAAGATGACGGGATGGTTCCTGAGACTCACACACACCAGGGCAGAGAGCAAAGCTCCTGGCTGCTCCTTTTTGTGGTGACTGCACATCAGAGGATGGCCACGGCCATGCCAACACAGCACAGCCATGTGCTGGAACCTGCATGTGAACGGCGGGCTGGGCGTTACACAGATGCGGTCCTTCCTGTGGCATAAGTTACTTCACTTTCATTTTGATCCCATGTCCCAGCTGGCAGCATTGGTAAAGACAGCCTGGAGGGCTACCCAGCCTTCCCCTCCTTCCACAGCACCGACGAACGGCGGGTAAAGCGCGGGGACTGGCGACAACAGAAAATCATTGATATCGGCAGGCAGCTGAGCAGGAGCTCAGAGCCATCAGCTGCGTTTAAGGTCTACTGCTGTGCTACCACCTTTCCTTCTCCAGACCTTGCTCTTTATTCATCGGTTACACCAGTTAATTTCATCTGTTTTGCAGAAATATTTGCCGAGGGTAGGTGAGGGAAGCAGAAGCTGCAGCTGCATCTGCAGTCACCATACGATTTATTTACAACTGGGGCTTTGTGGTGCAGCTAGATAAAAGAGGATTAAATTACGCTTTGTAGATTAAGAGTCTGAACACTATAAAACTCATAAGCCTTTGTATGCTAAGCAAGAACTTTGACTCCCATAGGAGCCTGCAACAGACATTCTGCATACACATAGAAGACTTCCATTTTTTTGATATTTCAGTGTATCCTTCACCAACAGAGATACTATCAAACTGTTTTGCAAACATTTTATCAGCACAAAAACGTTAAACTGAATCATGACGTCCAGGACATTTTCATCTCCGTTCCTCCACGCAGTCAGTCAAGCAGACTTTCCTGCTCTAAGAGTACTATCATTAGACATTATCCGTGTGTTCGTTCCACTGCTCCCTTCCCATTAGAAGACACTGTCCCAGATGTTTGCTTACTGGGAAAACAACACACACATACACTTTTCTTGCCCCGTCTCTTCTCCTCCTTCCCTTGTCTTCTCATACATAATTTACAAAATGCACACAAAAAAAATCTCCTTATCAAGAGAATTTTTTTCTCATATTTATATAGCATTCTGATGAAAGGAAGGACAAGTAGCACTTTTAGGAGATAAAGGTGGCAAAACACAAAGCCATTAACAAAAAATCTACGTATGGATCAGCTACAGAGCAGAAAGATTCGTGCCTGTGTCTTTTCAGCTCAGAGGGAGGCAACTCCCAAGGATTCAATCAAATTATTTCTTCCTCAACCTTATTTTCTGTTTTTCCCTCCACACTTTTAGGAGAAAAGCAAGGAAACATTTCCGTTTGATGCACACACTCCTCTATCTTCTGCAGCAGCAGCAGAGAGAACGAGCTGATAACCTGTTTGACGCGCAGACGTTTGAGGCTAGCCACTGTAACAGTCCCCTAGCAGCTCTTCCTGGATTTAAAAACACAAAATTAAAGTTTCCTATGTCAAACTGTTGAAGAAAGCTGGGAGTGTTGTTTTTATGTTATAGGTTGGACATTTTAAGGTAAGTCTTCCATTATCATGGTTGATGGGAAAGGCCAAGTGGGTTTAGAGCAGGTATTATCAATCTCTGCCGCTCCAGACGTCAGCGAGGAAACCCATCGAGGTGTGTCTGATTCACGGCCAGGCTGGTGCCCGTGTCCCGGGCGCACGCAGCTCCTCGGCAAGGAGCAGACAGCCCCTCGAGCCCCAGCCCAAGCTGCCCATGGCCTGGCCTCACCTCTCTGGCTCAACCCCTGGGGTGGCACAAATGCAGCCCCATCACCAGGGCCTCTCCCTCACCCCGGCCCGGCACCGGGGTTGAACCAGCCTCGCGCCTGGTCGCGCAGGCCACGTTTGGCCGCAACACGATGGGTTCCATACATCCTGCTGCATCATCCCGCAGGCAGCGACTGCTGCTGGAGAAGTGCTGGGAGGAATGGCTCCCTGGCAGAAACCAGCCCCAGCCACAAAAGGAAGCTCCAGGGGCGGTATTAAGCGTTGACCATGCAGGAATAGCTAAGAGCAGCATGTTAAACAGTAATCGCTAGGTAACTGTCTCAGACAGACAGAAAGAGGGGGGAAAAACCTGAAGTAGCTATCTTTAAAGAGAACAAGCAGATCTGAGTAATCCAATTTAGGGGAGATAAGAGTCTGCTGGTAGCACTGTCCTTTAACTGGACAAACGCCTTCGTTCAAGTGTCAACCCCAATCCTGGGGAGGTCAGCGCACGGGGCCTGCAGCCTAATGTACTCCTGAATTGGCTGAGTGGATTTCCGAACAAACACGCTGGTCCAACAGAATTGATTTTCAGCAGGCCGTATGGGTCCCTAACGTAATTATCCTGCAGTGAGTCAGTTCACAGCAGCCCCTGCATTTAAAAGCTGCTGGTCAGCCGAGAGGAGAGGTTACCGCCAGTGCCTCAGCCTCTCCGCCAAGTACAGCTCCGCTTTTAATTGTTTAAACAGCAGTGGAATTTCTTTTGCTCTTTCTCAACAGAGAATCATTATATCCCTGTTTAAAGAGGTCTGGAGGGACCTCAGAAGAAACTTTCCCTTCAAGCTTTGTGGGCTAATGAAAAAAATCAAGTCATAGCTCTCTAATAGGCGAATTCAATTTATAACAAGCAAATACAATCATCTCGACACCAGCACTACACCACGATCAAACTTCCCCGGCTCTTGCTGAGCAGAGGCTCCTATGAAAGGCAGCCCGGCACCCGGCCACCCATCCCGGCTGCCCGCGGGCCACCCCCTCCAGCAGCCACAGCCAGCCTGGCTGCTCTGGCTGTGCCCAGCAGCACTGCTCCAGCCAGCAGCAGAGGGCAAGGGGCCACGCACATCACTGCCCTTAACCAGAGAGACCTCAAGAGCAGCATGGCGTGGCACAGCGTGGCACAGCATGGCATGGCACAACACACTGCCCGGCTCTGCAGGAGTCACAGGGTGGCCAAGAGCAGGGTGTGCTTCCTACCCAAGAGAGAACTCGTGTTGGGAGCTTTGCTACACAGGTGAGTTCTTTACTGAAGTTCTGATAGCACCCTTCTTGGAAGCGCTGACATGAATCAAATCACATCAAGGGAATCATTTGATGCAGAAGAGCCAGCCCTCTCCAGGATAATGTAAGATTTACATACCAACCAGATAAAGAGCAGTTTTACAGTGTTTCCCCTAGTTTGTGTTTTTCTCAGTGAAGCTTTGGACTAACTCTGAAAGCCAGGAGGCAACCCCAGAAGGTTTGCAGTTCTGAACAAAAACCAGTCCATGCCCTGACACTGGTCCCTTTCCTACAGCCCTTGCCCGTAACAGCACTGTGAGGCAGCACTGGATACTCTAAGAAGATCCCCCCTCTTCCCAGTTCCATCACAGCAGCGTCAGCTCTTCATGGAAGTGCTTGTGTCACCCTCAGACTAAAAGCCCAGCTCCCACCATGCTTGGCTTAGGCGTCACTGAAGATCTCTTGCAGAACTGAGCTTTGTCCCAGCTACCCAAGAGTTTCCCACGCTGGGGGGGCCACCAGCACCACGGGCCCCTTCACGGTGACCGTGGCAGCAAGGATGCGTTTGCAGTGCGAGGACTCATCCAGGCACAGGCAAGGCAACAATGGACCTGCCTTGCAGCTCCGCTAAACGGAATCTACATGCACAGGACTTCCCAGTGTTGCTGACCTCCAGCCCGGGCAGTGCCGCGCTCCAGGCACCGCTGGACAGGGACTGAAGAATCGCCCCGCCGGGTGCAGCTGACGCTAGGCTGCTCTCAGCCCCGACCAGAAAGCAGAGGAACGCGGCAGCGCAGCGCGACACAGCCTGCAGCTGCTCGGGACCGGCCCAGCCAGAGGTTCAACACCCACCAGAGAACGTCTTCTCCATGAATTTGTCTAATCTGCTTTGAACTCATTTATTCTTTTGTCTTCCACGATATCCCGTGCAATAAATTCCACGTGTTAATTATGCGCTCTGGGAAAAAGTACCGGCGATCCTTTGTTTGAAACTTTCCCCGTTTGGTGAATGGCCCCTACTTCTGGTAATTATTCCCTGATCATTTTCCTCTGCCGCTCACAATTTATGAGCTGCTACTGCATTTCTCCATCACATTTATTATCACGGATGATGAATTCTAGCCTTTTTAGTCCCTCTGTTTGTGGAAGGTGCCCCATATCTGTGAACAGCTCTAACTAGCTGATCAGCTCCGTTCCCCATTTCGACAGCCTCAGGTAGGGCCTAGCACCCGATGACCCTTCCGCGGCTGCAAGGCGTGTTAATACAGAACCTGCTCCTCACACCTCCACCAAAGAGTGCCAAAAAACGCCGTACGCTCCCAGCTTTTCACCAAGCCCCCGTTTCATCTGCGGTGCTAAAATTCTCTTGGCAAACTAAAGCTGCACCCAGGCAAAGCTGGCCGACGGATTTTGTGCTGGGAGACTCCGTGCAGACGCAAGCGGCTCCCAAGCTTGCCGGCCCAAAGCTGCAAGCGAGCAGACAGCAACGACTCCTAGATGGAGCATCCACCTGAATAATGGGCTCTCCGCAGCACAATTTTGTGCTGGTTACATCTATGTTTCCTCCAGTCAGTCAGATGCTGCTTTAACGGCACTCAGCTCTCCCCGCTGCACTTGCAGAAAGCCATCTGTCAGATTCTCAGCCTTATTTTCCCTTTTCCTGTCTTTCCCCAAAGTAGGAGCAAATGGGGCCAGATTCCAGCTGTATTTTTCATCCTCCAATTAGCAGGCTCCAATTCATCACTCTGAGTATCTCCTGGCATCAGTGCTGAGATTCCCTCCTCACGCCTGGTAAATCGGTCTTCATTTAAAACCCTCTCTCTTAGCCCTAAATGGAAATCAATTCTGCAAGTTTAGCAAATAGTTAATTACTCCACAAAGAGGATTGATTGGCCTTTGATCACCAGAAAGCTCTGTAGTGCTATTAGTCTCTTTCATCTGTGATTAAACCACAGAGAAAAAGAAACAAAAACTAAATTAGGCTTCTCCTGTTATCCTACAAATATTTAATGACGGGATAATCTCCTAAAGGTGCGATCAGGGGATATACATTCCACCAGGAAATGTCTCCAGCTCAACCTTGAACCCAAATTCTCTCCCTGCGAAGAGCCTGGCAACGAACTTTACAGAGGAACGGAGCTGAGCTCAAAGGGACGCTTTGTAGTGCACACTCTTCTTGGCCTTTTCTTCTTTCCTCTTCTTATGTACGTTTTAATGCAGATAAAGATTTTCCCAACGGAGCCCTGACATGAATAATAATAATAATAAAGGCTTTCTTTAAATTCAGTTTTGGCTCTGCTGACTTTCTCAGCAGGACAAGGCTGCGTCCCGTTGATTTGCAGCATTGTACAGAGCTGTTTCCCCAAACGATGGGATCCTCCCACTTCAGACAAATTTCAAATATCGCGGTCTCCCGCTGCTAACCCGCTCAACAATTCAGTCCCAAAGCGAAGCGGAGAGCTTTCTGCACAGCCCACTATCCACACTGCAGCAGGAGCCGCAACAGGGAGGTCACAGGATGGGCGGCAAGGATCGAGCCCCATTTCTCACGCTCTGGGCAAATTTAAGGTCTAGGAATCTTGCTTTTGCGGCATTACTGCAAGCCTCATTAGCGGGGGGCTGGCGGATGCCAAGTGGCTGGCAGAGGCTGCGTGCGCTCCTCACCATTACTCACTGCGGTGGCAGTGGTTATAGAGGCATCACCAGCTTCTCCAGAGGCCTGGGCAGCCCGGGAGAGGCCCACGTCATTAGGCACTTTATCAACACGCGCTCGGGAACCGCTCCTTCCCCAGCGGCACTGGAATTGCAGGAGAGCTGTGGAAAGACACCTGCTCTTCTCCAGCAAATCCCCACCAGCCGCAAGCAGAGGGTCAGGCCGGGTTCCGTAGGGAGAGATGCCTGAATTCCCTCTGGCTGGAGAAGGGAACGACCGCAGCACCTGGGCACGCGCCGGCTGGGGCAGCGCATCCGCAGGAGTCAGGGCACGACACCAGTTCAGATGGGGCGCGAACAGCTGACCTGAAACGGCCGTTCCTGCCGCCGGGCACGCTCCGCAGAGACCGTTCCTCAGATCCATGGAAAAGGAAAGTAGACAGACATGTAGGCGGGAGAAGGTGAGATTTCAGGAGGTGGATGTGGCCAGGTAGAAGGTGACCTGATTAGATACGAGACTGGGAAGCGAGGAACGGAGCTGGCAAGGCTGAACTCCACAAAGTTTCACAACTCGCTATGAAAACTGAGAAAGTTACTCTAACTTTTTTTTTTTTTAGCACTAAAATGTCATAATATTCTTCATGCAAGAGAAAAGAGGAGCCTCTTGACATGTTTTCAACTCTCGAATGGCAAAGAGTCCTTGAGGGGCCATGCCACGCATCAGGCAACAGCAGGCGTTAATTAGCCCAGGTTTCCTATTGAATTGTTGTGCGTGCGCGCGCACGCGTGTGTGTTTTTCTTTCCCTGGGTGTCTCATTTGCAGAATGTTCAATCATCCCCTCCCTCTTTCTGATTCTACAGCCGTGTGTAGTTCTGTGCGACTGTCGAGCCCTGACACCTGTCAAACAGTGCCACAGTAAATTGGACGTGTCAGCCCCAGTGTGCTGGTGCCAAGGTGTGAATTAGATAGAGTCTCTCGCTGCTGTTCTTCTGACCTCTCTACTCCATTACTAGGACATCCCAAGACACACCAAGCCTCAGGGTATCAAAAAACAAAACACAACAGAAAGAACCCCACGAACCTGTCGCAACCAGAGCCGGGCGCTTAAGGATTTAGAATGACACTTTCTTCTCTCCGCGAAGGGAAGAATTGAAATAAGCGGAATGGGTAAACATGCTGATTGCATTTGCAAAACTGCTTAGAAAATGGGCTGCGCGCTTTTGTTTCCTGCCATACCGGGAGGCTCTAGGAGGCCGGAAAGAAAGGGGAAAGTGAGTAGTTAGTGGAGCTTTCCGATGAAAAGACGCGGTAAGTCATTCCGCACAAAGAAAAATATTTGTTTATATTGTGCCCATCACTGTAGATGTGGTTACCAGAAAACTCCGTGCCAACAAAAGACCCCAAAACAATGCGTATGACTGAAATCACCCTGGTTCCAGTGCCTCACCTTGCACGGATGTTGGGGGGTTTGTTTTGTTTTTTTCTAAAACAACAGCTCCCAGAACAAAAGGCTGATTTGTGCAGCAGGCAGTTCTGGGGACCACCTATCGCACAGGGCTGTAGACACATATGGTGCCGCACAATAACAAATAAGAACAACAATAAAGAAAGCTGCACCCACTTTGCTCAGTACGGTGTTCTCAAAGTTACACAGTAAGAAGCAATTATCCCAAAGTGGCAATTTTATTTGAAAATAACATTTAAATTAAAATGGGCATTTCAGGGCCTCCTGCTGAAGAGTGACATGGGCTGTTCAGGGGCCCACTGTCACTTTGTCAGCTGTCACGCGCTGCCTTCTGCTAAATGGGCGCAGTTTGCCTTTACCCTTTATCCAGACTCTTAAAAATGCCGCACGCATTTTATGAAGACCAACTAAGTGGGATTGCATCTCTGACAGCTGTTCCAGCTTGGATTCTGCGGAAGTGCTTTGCATACATCTATCTCCTCTGCTAACAATGTGGATAGATAACAAAAGCCAAGGGGAGAGGGCGAGCGGGCTGGGGACGGCGATGGAACAAAGAGCTTGCGCGCCCCGGTCACCTGTTAGCATCCTGCCCAGGGCAACACCGGCTGAGCGGCTGGCTGATGGGAGGTCACTTCAGTGGCTCTGGGTAAAGGAGTCTGCGGTGTCACGGCTCCTGGCAGCACATCAGTGTGCCTCTTGCAGAACCCTGCCACAGCCAAGCATCCTGGCAGAGCTGGAGGGAAGAAGAGATCCTGCTCTGCTCTCAGGCACCAAGAACTACTGACCAGCACTACAAAACCAACAGCATGAAAGGGCTGCGGGTCTCCACCGGATTCCTTTACATTTGGTAAATTCTGATCTGCTTCTCAGAATCTGGCCATTTTTCTTATTCCCTTCCCTCCTCTTTTTAAGCCACACATTTGGTTACTAAAAACTGCCATCTAACAAAACCTGTCCTTCAGTCAACACATAGCCACACTGAACCTTTAATCCCCCGCGTTACCAGCTGAACAGCTCTCACAACCACTTCTCTTGAGTTCAGTGATCCCCATCACCTAAAATATGTGGCAGGTTTCAGATATTCACCGGTGCTCCTACGTACACAGACATACATTCTTAAACATACGCAGACGCATCCAACAGCAGACCCACATTTTCTCTAGTTTCTCTTTCCTGCTGATGTTCCTGTGCAAACTCTTCTGGTTCTCCTTCACGTCCCTTGCCAGCTTCACCTCGGCTTTCCTAACACTACACTTGCATGCTCGGATAGTATTTCCTGGGTCTCCTGGATAGGAGGAGGCAATGCCCAAAACTAACATAGCTCTCCTGAGCGCCTCTTCTCCCCACAACCACATCCCATGAGATACGGAAAAAATGTCCTGGTGAAACTGGCAATTCCTACTGGCAAGGCAGAAGCAAGGAAAATTCAGTATAATGCCAATGCTGACTGAGTTGACTCACTAGAATCACTAGTACATATACTGAGGACCTTGTAAATATGAATTGCTAAATATTTGAACATATAAATAAATACTTTTTTGAAAAACCTCGTTCACAAAAAAA
Organism: Todiramphus chloris collaris; assembly: GCA_025345505.1. Taxonomy (NCBI): domain Eukaryota; kingdom Metazoa; phylum Chordata; class Aves; order Coraciiformes; family Alcedinidae; genus Todiramphus; species Todiramphus chloris. The sequence continues at coordinate 22,026,673 of JANVCC010000037.1, read as the reverse complement.
TCACAACAGGACAAATGCTTTGCCATGAACACTACAATATGATACATACAGTTACTATCACTCATTATTTGATTTCAACAGTGCTGATGAACAACAGAATCGGGGTCCCTTTGTGCTAGCATAGAATCATAGAATAGTTTTGGCTGGAAGAGACCTTCAAGATCATGAAGTCCAACCTTACTCCCAGCCCCATCAAACCCACCAAACCCTGTCCCTCAGCACAACATCCCCCCAGCTCTGAAACCCCTCCAGGGATGGGGACCCCACCAGCTCCCTGGGCAGCCCATTCCAGTGCCTGACAGCCCTTTCTGGAAAGAAATGCTTCCTGAGATCCAGACTGAACCTCCCCTGGGTCAACTTCAGGCCATTGCCTCTCGTTCTGTCCCTTGTCCCCGTGGAGAACAGACCAACTCCTGGCCCTGCAACACAGGCTATGTAGATCCCTTTGCAGAGCCTCCCGACCCTCAAGCAGATCAACACTTCCACCCAGCTCGGTGTCATCTGCAAATTTCCCAAGGGTGCACTCTGTCCCCTCATCCAAATCATTGATGAAGATGTAACAGGAGTGGCCCCAGTACAAAGCCCTGGGGGACACCACTCGTGACTGGCAGCCACCTCGATTTAACTCCATTGACCACAGCTTTTTGGACCTGTCCACGTAACCAACTTCTCACCCAGGAAAGCGTGTGCCCATCCAAGCCAAGAGCAGCCAATTTCTCTAATAGAACGCTGTGGGAAACGGCATCAAATGCCTTACTAAAGTCAAGAGAGACAACGTCCACAGCCTTGCCTTCATCCAACAAGCGGGTCACCCTGTCATAGAAGGAGATCAGGTTTGTTAAACAGGACCTGCCCTTCATAATCCCATGCTGACTGGGCCTGATCACCTGGCTGTCCTGCATGTGCTGCATAACAGAACCCAGGATGATCTGCTCCATCAGCTTCCCTGGTCCCAAAGTCAAACTGACAGGCCTGTAGTTCCCCGGGTCCTCCTTCCATCCCTTCTTATAGATGGGTGTTCTGTTGGCTGACCTCCGATCTGCTGGTACCTCCCCAGGCACCCAGGAGTGCTGATAAATGATGAGCCTGGTGAGCACCCCTGCCAGTTCTCTCAGCACTCCAGGATGTAACCCATCCAGCCCCACAGATTTATTCACATTGATACTGAGCAGCATTGTGTAGCATCTGCCAAAATCATTGACAAATTTTGGCATCTGCCAAAAACTCAAATGTACCAAAAGGGAAAGAAAGCCCAATGAGAAGAGCACTGCTTTTCTACAGGCGGTAGCAGGAGCCTTGGGGCAGCTACTCATCCCTTCTCCTTTCCAAGTGGTGGTTGTCCATTTTCTGCCCCTCATACACAATGTAGCTGAAGCAACTGGTGGTCACCAAACCTTTTCGTCTTTGGAGGCTCCAGGAGAAGAAGGGTTTCCCACTAAAAAGGCCAGTGTTTTGGGTCAGAAGCTTTCCTGTTCCACTAGGCTCTCTGTACCTTGATTCCCTTCCGCAGCGTGAGGTATTTTCACGCTAGGTTACATTACAAAGATTCTCAGAGCGGTGAGATTTCACATCTATGGTAATGAGGGCCACTTCAGTACTTAGAGTAGATGGAATGTGTGCAGGAGATCTACTGATGGGAAGTAAATTCTAATTTCTTCCTGCTTTTATTGCTGATTAAAGTCAAGAAATGTCTCTAGTTTGCACCACTCTGTGTTGTGAGATCTCACATAATCACTGACAATAGTTTAAGGTATTATCTGATCTATGAAAGTACATGTATTTAAAAAGAGGTAAAAGTCTTAAACCCAACATATTAAACATGAAAGCGGTGTCTAGTTTACTTGTTCAAAGTAGGGGATTTGCTCCCAGGAGTGACACATCTATTACTAATTAAACAATTAATTTATTATGCAGCACTTGCAGAAAACAACATATTTGAAGTCTGAAAACGTCTGCTAAAGAATGGAAAATAATTTGGATACAAATAATTATCTCCAGGATTTTTCTTTACACCGGAATATGCTTAACACTATTCAAATGTTGTTTTCCCAGAGCTAAATAACAGTCACTGTGTCACTCGTAATGCACAGGCAAAGCAGAGCGGTTAATAGCGGGGAGTCACTCTGCCTAACGTGACCATTGCTGGGTGGGATGACAGACAGACAGACGTATAGCTACGGTTTCAGTCTTAGCCTGCAGGATCAGCCTCAACCTATGAGGTTCTCCATCAGAACGCCATACGAGGAACTGGCGCTTGGCTCCCTGGGACCTCTGCACTGGGTGGGAAGGTGAGCTTCTCCTGCCTCTCCCAGCGACAGAACAGCAAGAGGGAAATAAACCTCAGGCACATTAAAGTTACAAGAGGAACTGTCAAGATCTTAACCAAATGTTGCAGAGAAGAGCTTACTGTACTGCATACAAAGGTTAAGTTCATTTCTGTACACAAGCAATAGCTGTGCTGAGAGCTAGAAGGCCAATTATCTCCTCAAAATATGAAGCGCAGCCTTGCTTTCATCTTCTGAGGTGGATTACGAACTGGCACATGCCCCACGCAGAGCCCAGCCCGCAGCAGCTCCCCGCTCAGCTTCAGCACCGAGGAAAGCTGCTCTGTTGTGGTTTTCTCTGCCAAATCACCCAAATGCTGGAATTCGGCCAGTTTTTCTTTTCTCCGTGATCCAAAATGCCTTGCGAGAAAACCCACTATACATTGTACATATATATATGTGTACGTTAGGAGGAAATGGGTATTCTGAACCACAAACAGAAAGCCACTTGCCCCTGCGTTGAGGATTCAAACATCTATCCGAAGGCATCGCCCAACACGGCACCCAGTAGCTGGTCTATGACACCAAGAGCTCCCCTTCGCTAGAGCAGAGGTCCTCTGCTGCCCTGCAAAGTCTCTTTCACTACCAGCTTGCTCAAATATTTTAACACTGGGGTCCCTTCTCTCAGGCACCATCCTTTACTCTGGCTTTTCTGGCATCGTATTCAGATTTTTGCCTACACTTGGCTTTCTTTCTCCGTAACACCTCTAAACATCTTTTACTAAACATCTTAATTGCTAGAATACTTGTCTAGACACCCGCTGTTTGTCATGTGCAAAATGGAAACATCCTTCCTTCAGTCTTAACATCCCCACATTCCTCGGAGAGCTGGGACAAAGATTGCCTTCCAAGTTTATCACCGTGACGTTGCAACAGTCTGCACGTGCTTCCTTTTTTAGTGCATACGCAAGGTATTTCTCTCCCCCTTCACAGCTCCATATGACCTGCTCTCTGCTACCTTCCTTTCAGTATCTAGAGGACGATTCCACCTTTGTACTTTCTTTCTGCCTCCATTACAGTTTTGGTTTTAAGTGTCTTAAAATTTTCTCCCGTGCTGCGTTTATAATCGGCCCTTCTCTAACAATTCTTAAAATGAATATAGACTTTGAAACAATCATTTGTTAAAGTCCCTTCTTCCACGTTGGCTGCTCGTGTACGGGGACCACTGCTACCGTGGCAGCTGGTACCACCACAGCAAACACGCTGCAGTTACCGAGCACATCAGAGCTCACTGCAGATGCAGGACAAAGCACGACGCGGCGAAAACATGAAGGAAATCAAGTAATAGAAAACTAAATCTCAGCAGAAGAGAGGAGGGGATGAAGCACGGGTAGAAGCAGAGCCACCTAAACCCACGGAGGCGTTCCTGGAGCACGCGAGCCCAGCGAGCACACTCACGAGGAACAGAACGTGACCGCCAGGCGATGTGAGGAGGGAAGCAAAACGGGCAGAACGACATAGCATCCCAGTTACGTTTAGAAGGAAGGAGAACAAGACTGGTGTTCCCCTGGAGATATCTACCCTACTAACAACTCGACAGCAGTAGCTTGCTGTGGGTGGCTCGGTCCCAGACGGCTCTGCACAGCAAGCGTCGGCAGAGCTCTGCCGTGGAGGGCTGGACACACCGTTACGCCAGAAGCCCAGACCTGCTCGGTCTCTGGAAACGACCGTGGATTTAGCGGGCCCCGGGCAGGGACAGGGCGTGCGGGCACTCGCCGCTTTCGTCCGTAGGCTTCAGGCGTACGGCAAAGCTGCTTTATTGCAGCTGTGTCACAGGAGGCAGCTTCAGAACTTTTGAACGTGATTAGGAAAAAAGATTGGAAAATGAGGTCCTCATGTTCATTATGAGAAAAGTAGCACTTGAAATAAAGTCCCAAATATGTTTTGTAGCTGCCTTAGATATAACCATTATTAGCAGCCTTAAGAGGTGCAAGAAATTTCTATAACTGAAAACGTAACAAAGGAACAGAGTACTTGGGGAGAACAGTAGAAAAATCAAGCCTTTTTTTTTTTTTTAATATATTTTAAAGGTATACATTTCTTGCGATTTAAATTTACCACCAAACCTCCCAGCTTCTCCCCCAGTGTACCAATTCAGAGCTACTTAGAAGGAAAAAAAGAAGAGAAAAAGGAAAATCATTAAACAACCCCCCAAAAAGAGGGCTCAATGAGGTCTCATTTCGTCGTAATGAGCTCCAATTTAACATGATCATTATTTCTGACATTAAAGGCCTGTGAATAGTGTCACATGCCCAGAAGCTATTTTTTTTTACCCTCTAATGCCAGAAATAACAAGCTGCAGTTAAGGGACAGTGAATCAGGGTCTGTAAAATTACATTAAAATAGGAATTTCACTACTGATAGAATGACTCTCATCTAGGCAGCCCTTTCTGAAGCGTATGGTTATCGGATACGGGGCTGGTACCTGCCAAACCCTGCACAGCAACAGCCTCTTTCTGCAAGATGAAGAAGAGCAGCAGAAGTTGCCGTGCCCCGGCGCAGCGCTGCCTCGCAGCGTCACGGTGAACGTGCAGGAGAGCGGCCATGGTAGCTCGGGCCAGACCAGCCTGGCCCAGACCCCTCTCTGAAGGCAGACGGTAGCAGATGCTCAGGAAAATAACAGCAAGAACAAAAGAAACACCACGCAGTTCCCTTTTTTTGTTTTTTTTTGCTAATATACATCTAGTTCCCAGCAACCTGAAGGTTAAGGGTTCCTAATCTGCAGTGAACACTTCATCCAGCTGTGAATTCATCAGCACAAAGCAATTCAAACCCAAAAGACTGAAAGAGCTCCCAAATTCCCAAGGTTTGTTGACCTTTACCGTATATTTTAAATTTCTACCGCGTCATTGTTGAAATGGGTGACAAGAACCTGATGAAGCAACAGAGACATGGCCATCCCATCACTCGCTATGATGCTGTGAAAATATTTCTGTATGGGTCTGTCTTTCTTCCCTGGTAGTTCCCAATGTTTTCAGTAATTCCTCCCTTGAAATTTTGGCTCTTTTTTTATACTTGTGTTATTATGAATTCATATCTAATTGACAAAGCTTCTGCTTTTTCCTTTTCGACTCTCATATTTTTTTTTTTTGCCCCCCCAAAAAGGGGGCTCTAATACATTCTATCACTTCACACCGCGAGCTTATCAATTGCTCTAAAGCAGCGTGATGGGTTTGCCATGACTGACTTCCAATTACATAGCTGTGCTGACTCTTCTCTATCACGTCCAACTTATTCGCGTGTCTGCAAATTCCATTCGCGATGTCCCTATTTTTCCACAACGGAAAAAAAAGTGTACTGCTCTGAGATTCCTGACATCACCCAAGAGCCTTTTTAAAGAACTGTAATCACAATCAATTCCTCCAGTGCCGGGCCAATTTAAACCACAGGTTACACAATACAGTCATTTGGCTATTTTGAATTTTAGTTCATTAACTCTTGGCATCTTGTCCTGACAATTGGTTGCAGTTGTTTTTATCGATTTGTTTTAAAACCTTCTCCTGACATTTTAATTTGAGACAGTTTTTCATACCCATTCCCACTGAAAGGAAAAGCTGCTAACGCGGTAACCTCTAGGAGCGGCTCCACAGCGCGCACCGGTGCGGGGGTCACTGGGAGTGCCTCTGCGGCCACTTGATTTTGGGTAACTGCTCATTTTATACTTCTGTCTCCAGACATCTAGCACCCCTCAGACTTCCTGGCCACCTTTGTCATGCTGATGTCCTTCAGCAAGTATTTAGTGTTCCCGTTGGTATTTTCAGCAATTTGTTCCTCGCACAAGCCCGCTTGCAGGGGAACATGACAACACTTGTGTTATTATGATTTTACGTTTAATTGCCAAAGCTTGTGGGTTTTTCCCTTTATTTTCCCTTTTCTTAAAACATGACTACTTTGTAGGGGTTTTTTAACAATTTCCTTTACTCTGACAGTATTTGAATTGCCATCATTCTGCTTAAAATATTCTAACCTTCTGGATACTTTCTTTTCTAAAACAAAAGATGAAATAAAATCCTGCATTTACACGTAATTCTCTTTTCAGAGTCAGGCTTCACTGCAGTCAGTTTTTCACAGCTTTTTTCTGACACAATTGCTGTGCAATAGCTATCACAAGCGCTGCGTGCTCTGCACTGAAGAAAATAAAAATAACCAGAAATGGTCCCTCCTTTCTGGGGCTCTGAGATGTTGGGTCAAGCGAAGGCCACTTTAGGGTACCTAAAGAACGCAGCCTCTGCCATAGTTGGTTTCAGAGCTTCCAGGCAGGCAGTCATCTCCACATCCCAGCTCTAGGACTCACCCACCTCTGCTCTGGCATCGCTGCCACCCAAGGGGACTCTGGCTAACTGCCCTTACCGAGAGGCACATTCTCACCTCGATCAGTTCTGCTGTTCCATCTCTGCATAGCTTTGCTCTTTTATCAGCACACCTCACTCCTACTGGAACCCCCGTGCGTTTACTGCTCATCTTCCTCCTGTCCTGCCTCCGAGATCTGTCTGGACAATGATTTGATGGCGATATTGCAGAAGACTCCCCTCCGTGTTTAGTGCCCGGCATTCGTGTAGTTAATTTATTACTTTTAAATGGAGTTGTGAAAGATTCTGCAGAGTTCGCCTCGTCTCCTTGGAGCCCTTTTAGCTCCGATTTATCCAGGGTGAGAACTGAAGGCTCTCTTGGCTGTTGGTCTTGTTGGGGGTAACGAGCCACCGGCCAAGAGTCACCTCCAGCAGCATCAGCTTAACCTTCGCCCGCCGGTGCTGGCAGCTCCTGCGTGAATCAATAAGGTCCTCACAGAGAAGCCCTCTGGCCAGGGGTGGAAGTGGGGGATGAACCAGCTCAGCAGTCCAAAGGAATCTTTTCTCCAAGGAATGGACACGGTCTTGGAAAACACAGGTTCTGTGAGCAGAGGACTAATCTCCTTGTCCAGGGGCGAGAGGCCTCAGGCTGGAGAGCAGCCCCAGGGAGCGACGGATGCCGGCACCACGGGAACACTTCAAGCACATGCTACCAGGGCAGGGTTGGAAGAACATTTCTCTTGAACACTCAATACCCGGACAAAACACTGCAAATTTTCCAGTCTTTCCTTTTAGCTTTTTGTTTTAAGAAGGTTATTGGTTAGCTACCAGTAACCACCCACTTCCTGCCACCTCACGTTTCCCAGGCTGACTGCACAGACTCTGAAACACGCTTCCAGCAAGGGGCTGAATAGTTCATTCGGGGGTACGGACAAGCTGCGAAGCTCAGAGGTGGCCAGTGTGATGTAAAGGGAAGCTCAACTACCGACGCACTTCGGGAAGGCTTGATCAGTTTTACTTCCTTATATCAAACACACGTGATGCCAAATTTCCGCACACGAAGTCCAGAGCCAAACATCAGGGCACGGTTCCAGAACTGGGCAAGGACTGCAGCTGATCCCTGCTGTCACCTCATACCCCGTGTGTGACACACGTTATTTTAAGAAGACACAGACGCGTACACACCCTCAGAAAACACGCTTGCTTGCATGCACCACAAACCAGACCTGCTCAGTGCTACTAACTTCACTTTATGATCTCTGGTAGGTGAAGGCCTTGCTTATGTAAACTGGAGATGAACAGATTCTTTTGGGGGGTGTTTTTGTCTGAGACAGAGGCAGGTAAGGTGACCTCCAACTGAAACAAAGAAATTCTGAAATTAATGAATAACCCCAGCCCTCTTTTGTGCGCTTTTATAAGGGCACAAGCACGCGCAAGCGGATGCTGGGGGGTTGTGCAAGTCAACGCCAGGTCTGGGTATGAAGGTATATGCTTAACTGTGAATGTGTGGTTTGGCTTGTGGAAGAGACAGACGGAGAGAGGAGAGGCAGAAACGCACGCAGGTCAACGTGTGCCTGTGAAACCTGGGTGAGTGCAAGGCTGAAGGAGCTTTGAAGGAAAAAGGACCCAATTTGTATCTTCATCGATAATTGGTTTGTTTGTGTGGAGCGAGCAGGCGGAAAAGGCAGTGGAGGAGAGTGATGGAGTGAAACAGCAAGGGCTGCGATTCCCTGCCTGATGAGTTGGAGAGAAATTGTTAGTAACTGAGGTAGGTCCCAGAGGGGTTCATTAAGTGACTGGCCCTTCACAGTACCCTGCCACATCTGACCTGGAAACATTAACATGAGGCCAGTGCTACCACACGCGAGCACCGGCGTGTGTGGGAAGCAGGGAGCACACGGCAGCGGGCGCGCGCCCGCACGTGAGCACGTGCAAGAGCTGGAGCCCCTGCGGCACGCGGCACGTGTGTGCCCTGTGCGTGAAAATGCCCCCCTTGCTCGCGGGTGGCTGCGCTCCACGCACGCCCTGGCAAACCTGTCCCTGCTGCAGAAGTGGGACAGGACATTAAGCCATGGGCAGACAGCGTCAGAGCCCCAAAGTAAAGGACAGTGGTGACTGAAGAAGACGGGCACCAGGAAACTACCTTCTGCAAGAGGTAACGCGTACTTGCTGAGGAAACCAGGAGACCACTGAGACCGAGACAGGCAGGTAAAGGAGGGGTAGGGAAAACAAAGAAAGGAAGCTTAGTGAAATGTCCTGTTTTTCAGTCATTTAAAATCTGAGCATTTAAAAAACATCTAGCAGGCTTCAGTCTTGAGCTATACCTGGAATACCTGGAAGAGTTTAGAAATACAGCTAAAAAGTGTCATGTCACCCATCTAGCAGAGTTACCCAGAGGAACCAAACGTTTGAGTCTGCATCACTGCCCGGAGCTCGCATTCGCACAGGCCAGCGGAAGAAGTGGCAGTGGGAAGGGCACCAGGGGAATACAACATACCTGCCTCAGTCACAGGTCACATCATACACAAGAAGGGAACAAAGAGTCATCCCCAGAGCACTCAGTTTAAGCTGTCTTAACGGAATGGCTCCTACACATAAAACCCAGTCAACTCTCAAAACTATGTTCACATCCTCCTTATGCGTATGACCATCAAAGGCCTTCTACAATTCAAGCCTTTCCACATCCTTCATGTGCCTCCACTGGAATATAATGGCAGGATTTCAAGCATTACCATTTAATCAAGAAGTATTTTTAAAGGCTTAACAGAAACTTAAAGAACAACAGTGAAAAAAACCCCAACCAACAGCTAAAGATACTCAAAGGCTGAGGGGCTAAAGGAAAATCTACTGGCAAGCCAGAAGTAAAGTCTTCTAGGGAAGAGATGAAGCAAAAAGTTACAGAATGTAGTTTAAAAGCTGCAGAGGAGAATCCTCTCAGGTTAGAAGCTGGAAGGCTGTCTAGCAAGGATGGGGCTGGCACGCAGATGCTGGGCAATCGGACTCCGGAAAGCCGAACGGGGGAGAAGATGGGAGCCAAGCACACTAGGTGGGGAGGGAAGCGGTGACCTTCCTGCTATCAAACAGCAGAAGAGAGCCAACAACACTGAACACCATACTGAAAAAAGGCACAAAATTGCAGGAGGGAAACATATCCAGACTTCTCCAGTGGTGCTGAGCAGGATGTAGGCAATTATTCACGGTCAGGCCAAACAAAACACTGGGTTCTGGCTATAGGCAGGTTGAGGACACAGTCCCAAAGTTCTGAGGACTTGTGAACAAGTATGTCTATAAAAGCCTTTGCCTTCCTGTAGCTTTTTTCAAATTTTCTCTTCAGGGCAGGATCCATGGCTACCTCTGCACTGGCACAACGCATGAAGACCATGGACCTCTGCGCCTGGCGAGTCCCACGGGCACCACAGGGTCTGCCGCCATCCCCAGATGGCACTTGAGGACATCTCAGCTGGAGAACAACATGCTGGTTTGCTGTTCATTTATTGGTTCACATCATCACGTTCACACGGGAAGATTTTGACTTTGTCAGGGTGTTTCAAATGTGTTTCATTTTTTTTTCAGGAATAAAACACCCCAACCCAGTACCCATACATTAGATTTTCCCATGAGCCCAGGGATAAATGGCCCAAACCCGCACAACCTGCAATCGATACGAGTGACGTTCACCCTCCCTGGGACGCAGCCGTGCCTGGAAATACAGTGGTCCTGGCAACAACACACCTTGTAACTCCCAGTTTGCCTGTAGGAGCAAAAAATTCCCATGGGGCAGAACCACCCATTCTGGTCTCAGTCCAATAGTCTTACCATTTAAGCTTGTGGCAGCTCTAATAATATTTGGGAGAATTAACTTGCTTTTACATCGCAAAAATCAAAGAGAAGCAAACTCTGCTTCAGGAAAACGCTCCTACCAAACAGCTTTTATTGTTCCTGTGTCTCCTCTGCTCGTCCAGGCAGCGCTGAGCTCTCTGCAAGCCTCGTCCCTGGGCTGCTCCGCACCAGCAGAACATTTACTAAGAGATACAGATCAGGAGAAGTAGGACTCAGTAATCATATATTAGTATTTTTTAAAATAAAAACTGACTCCAAGTTTTTTAGTCAATTAAACGCATCCGGCACATCATCTATGTGATGTAATGACAGCTGAAGACTAGAAATGCTTTTGATGCATTATTAACCATAAAAAAGGCATTAAATACCAAGCTTGAATGCCATAGGGATGCATATTTCAATAGAAATTATTTTTCAATATATGCTTAAAGTTTATTTTGGTAAACAGATGACTGTGGGCTGTCACAGATGGAGACAGATTTATGTTTAGCTGGAGTCTTTTTGAAACGAAGGGAAATAGCTGGACTTGTTGAACACACGGAAGGAATATAATTCTTTCTCCCAGCTAAGAGAAGGTTGAGTGGTAGCTTGGAAGCTGCCCCAGTTTGGAATATTAATTTCAGGGTCACCGTTGGGAATACCATCAAGTCAATAAAATTGGGGGGGGGGGGGGGGGGGGAGTCTCCAAGCAGGAAGCAATGGTAGAGGAACATGAAATTTCACTACTTGATCTAAAGGTGTCATAGCTATGCATTCATTTTCTGAATCTGACAGCAAAAGCCAGGCCAAAGTTCAGAAGTACAGTAACTGAAACTAATCCGGCTGCATGAACATCCAATAATCCCTGGCAGAAACTTGAGTTTTTAATCCAGTATTGCACTGCCAACATCTTAACCACCTATCGCCACCTATTAAAAAAACCCCACAAACCAAAACCAGACACCCTTCCACCCCTCACACCCCCAGAAAAGACAACCCGCAGAGGAAGCCTGCCAGGAAATTTCTGCTCCTGGTTCATGTGGATTCTTGACTCCGAGTTGCAGTATCAGAGCAGCTGAAGAGAGAAGAACCTGGTGGAGGAACCCATCCTGTCCTCCTGAGCTGTGCATCACTTCCCTCATCGTCCAGCACGCTCTTCAGATTATACACTCAGGCTGAAGGATTTGATATCTTCCATTGTGGGACAACTCTAAAATTGCATCATATCAGTGTTAGAAATTTCTTGCAGATATTCAAGCTATTCCACCTGCTTCCCTATATATATGTATAAATAAATACCTATTTCATCACAACCAATTTTAGTTTGGTATTGGGGTTCGGTCCTGCAAACACTGCACCCAGTGCCTATCAGTTCTGCAGGGGCATTACAAAAGGGAGGTCTGCAGGATCAGCCCCTTTATGTTTAGATCTTCAAACATTTGTAGACTGTTATCAAGCCTTCTTGTACTCATCTCTTTGCCAAGCTACACATATTTAGCTCTTTTAATCTTTTCTCATAAATCAATCCCCTCAGCCCCTTAATCCTTTTTGTTGCTCTTCTCTAATCTCCTTCTGGTTTGTCAATAGCTCTCAGGGCTGCGCTGCCCAGGACGGACTCAATACCCGAGGTGCCGCCGCGCCGCGTGAGCGCGGCCAGCCCAGCGCTCCTCGTCCTGCGTTGGGAAGATGCTCCGAGCCACGTGGTTTTGCTGAAGCCTCACATGGCAAACGGCAAGCGTGGGATCCCCACGCTGCAATCCGAGGGAAGATGTGGCCTCAGCAATTCCCCGCTCCAGACGGAGCTTCCGCCTCTGGATGCTTCACACGTCTTGCTGCGCTGTAGGACTCCAGGAGGTTCCGCCCGGCGCGGCGATGGCCAGCAGGACTCGCTGCCTGCCTGCTCCTTTCATACGTTGCCCCTGTACCCAGCTCTGACTCACACAGAACGAGCCCCAGTGGCTAAATCATCTAAACAGGTTTAGTTCTCACCCTACCTTTACCTCACTCTGCCTGTCTTCTGTTGTTCTCAGCTAGATTCTAAAACAAACAAAAGAAGTATTTTACCATTTCACTGCCCACTCCACAGTCAATGGGAAGCATCCGAGAAGCCTGCAGAACTCTTCCACTGTGAAGCAACCGCTTCCTCTGCCTCGGATGCTCTGTAGCTATGGCAGAAACGGGGCTATTTCTCACCGTGCCCCAAGCAGGGTGCCGCTTCTTTCATTTCTCACCCGAGGGAGTGGCAGAGTAAGGGCAGACACCCCAAAACACTGGGGTTTTACTGCAAAAAGTGCCCGTGTTTGGGTGCAGAGTGCACCCCTGAGAGCCCCAGCCGCTCGGCTGGTGCAGCCTCCTGCTCGGCCAGGCACCGACCGCCCGCACGCTGCCGAGAGCCCCGACTCGGGGCGAGATCCAGAGGAAAGGCAGCCCCTGTAAACGCTCATCCTCATCTCAGCCCCGCAAGGCCTTCAGCTCCGGTGAGCTGGCAGCGCGGATCCGGGAGGGGTGTAAACTGCCGGGTGTTTCCCTACCCACTCACACCCCCCGGTTTTTTTTGATCAGAAATGCCGTTTCACCATTTCACTACCAAAGAATGTCGCAAAAAAAATAAAAATACAGGTTAAGCTGCCTTTAATCTTTAATTCATACACAAGGAACATATTGCAGATGGTAAAGTATAAAGGAAGATCCGAAGTCAGCAGGTTATGCAGACTCTGCCAGACCCTCACTTTCAAAGAGACACAGCCTGGGGAATTACACAAATGGCCTTCCATTGCCCTCTTAGTTTCTTTTTATGGCAAAATGCTTTGCTTTTATCAATTCCTCCCCCTTCTACGAGTCCCAGAGGCTTAGCAAAACAAAAGGCAGATGCGCAGAATGCACCCTTCTCCTCTGAATGGAGTGGGAGACTCACTCCGCAGGAAAGCCACGGACGGATGGAGAATGCTCTCTCGAAAAGTAAAAGCCAGTCAGCGTGGACAATCTTTCTGCCTGGGTGAAGGAATTTGGCCTCGGCCACAAAAAAAAACCAAACACAAATTAAGAAAAAAAAAAAAAAGAAAAAGAAGGGGCTGCTCTTTTCAAGCCCCCGTAGGCACTGCTGCATTAAACTGTGTCAGGCTGGAACTGACGGAGGAGAAGGCGAGTCTATTGTTGGAGATACCCTTCAGAAACAGAAGCAGAGAGGAAGCGATCCTGCAGTGGGACCTGCAGGGAGAGGACGCTCCGAAGGAAGGGGCAGCTCCTGCTGCGGGAAACCAAGGCCGTACAGCGGGGCTCAGCCAGGCCCCAGGAAGGATGGCTGGGGGCAACCTCACCAGCAGCTCCCAATGATCCAATGGGTAGAGAAGGGATGGAGCCACGGGCAGGGCCCCGCTGCACCCAGGACGCGGGCGGGAGGCTGCAGCACAGACCCCCAGCCCCATTCCCCGGCCTGGAGCAGCCACTGCCTGGGGTCAGGGAGCTGCTGGCAGCCCACGAGGGACTGAGCCAGCCGGGCAGAGGCCAGGAAAGGCGCTCCTGTTTGACAAACCTTGCCAAAAAAGCATTCTGGGGGGAAAAAAATGCACAAAGCAAGAGGTCTCAACATAGAAACAAAACTCTCGGCGCTTTCTAGAACAAGTTTTTCCGTTTTATATTTCAGATTTAGTTTCCCCTTTAATTCCTTTCAGTAGAAAACATTACAATCTAAATTAAATCTGTTGACTTCTTTTCCAACAAAGGAAGATTTTATTCATAGCAAAGTAATTTGTGCCAATCCAAAACAAAGACAAATTTTAAACAGTCGTTTTTGCCTGATTAATCCTCGTGCTAAATATCCTCTCTCCAATTAAACAGTGCAAGATTCTTGCACGGCTGTTACAAATTGTGACCAAGCTGAACATTGCAGGGAGGGATGGAAATCCTCTGGCTGTATTTATTCCACAGTTCTAGTTTGGGTTTGTTTGGGTTATTTACTCAGATTTGAAGAAAACGCTGCTACTGCTTTTAGACTGAAAACTGAAAGAATGAAAATAGGTAGGATTTTTCATACCTAAAATATTTATTTCAAACTAAAATGGCTATATCTTGCCAGTGCTGACTAGCAGAGCTTACACACTTGGCTTTCTTCAAAATGATATTGGATTAATTCTCCAAACAGCGTCAAGCAAGGACACAGAAGGCACACAAGAGAGATTAGCCAGCATTTCAGCCTGGAAACTCAATTTTTGTTCACCGAGCCATGTTTTAGATAGTACACTAACTTACATTTTCTGGGTACTAAAAAAAATATATATATATAATCCAGAAATTACTTAATTACCAAACAACCACACTGAGACAAAATCAGACAACAACAACTCACACCAGCAGCCAACCCAGAACCCGGGGGGCTTGAGCCGTGCGGGCCCCAGTCCCAGGGACGTGCCCCCAGCCCCGGGTTTGTGCTTCCTCAAGTGCTGCTTTTCCTTGTGCTTCCTCTCACGTCCCTCTCCTCCAAGGTGGGACACAGCCCTGGTGGTCCATTAGCAGAGGACACGATTAAACTCCTTGTAAGCACTTGCTGCCCTGACTGCAGTGCCCAGAGTCTGGGAAGAGGGGCCGCTACTGTTAGACCCATTTCAGGTGAGGGTTCTTTTAGAACCAAAAAAGAATTCAACCGTTGCAAAATGAAATTAAGAAGGATTTTAGGAATGCCCATTTTCGTTTTTAGATTGCCAGATGCTCCTACTCGTGTAATTTTTGATGGCAGAGAGTGACAAAATCCACAATTGGCAGTGAAAGACACACAAACCAATTAAGAAACAACCAAAATTTTCCTGCCTGCCACCTTTCAATCTTAACATGTCACTGACTCACACACAAAGACCAGAATAAAGATTAGCTCTGTAATAATTTCCCCCAAATCAGATGCTTGCGCAGTATGACGGAAGTACTGCCTACATGCTAACTCGGCCTGAAACGACGGAACCCACAGCGCTAGCTCACGGCACCAACCCGCGCGCCGAGTCCCCGGCAAGGAGGAATGGTTAAGCACGGGATTAAATGTGCACACAAAACCTGAAAGCCTCGTCAGTAGAAGTTCATATACGACGCATCAATCTGCTGTGTGGACTCAGTCTGAATTGAAGATCTTCTCAGCCACCATTAATCATCAGGTTCCACTGTCACTCCTGGAGAGCTGTCCTTTGCCAGCACGTGATGCCTGCAGTCCTGGAGTAACAAGCTCAGCTCTCACCGATGGGGATGCTGCCGACAGCAAGGAGCAGCGCTTGGCCTCCTCGCTGCCAGCTGCTGCACAGCATCGCAGGATGGCAGGGGTTGGAAAGGACCTCTGGAGGTCATCTCATCCAACCCCTGAAGTTCACGTGAGAATCTGCTCAAGTGTGGGAAAAGTCTATTTTAAATTTAGGTTTCTGCTTTTCACAAGCACAACCCGTGGTCGCAGGGCAGCACGTGATATTCCCACTAATATCTGCTTATACTCTGGGCTTAGTCTGTTTACAAGTTACACTGGTGAGGTGTTCATATGGAGTAACCCATCACACTTCTGGTCCAACACTTACTGCTCAGGGCCCAGCCCAGGACTGTAGCTGAACAAATGTTTAAGCACACGCTGAACTCTGCACAAACGCTGCAGCCTCTCCACCAGCCCACGGGTGAGCACGTACTGCAGCACCTTCTTCAACACGAACGTTTGCCTGAGCTGCTCCTGCTTTACAAACAGCTCCTGGCCCTGCCAGCACTCCCGGGCACGGGGGAATTTTGCCAAAGTCCGCGACACGACCTGAGCCACTTAACATGACCGCCCGGGCACGAGCGCAGGCGGAACAGCGCCTCGGGGGAATTGCTGAAGGCATCTGAGATATAATGGCAACTCAGGACAAGTACCGCTCCCTTTGGATCCTCAGTCCCAGAGCATGACTGTTAGGCTCTACTCAGACCACTGCCTTCAAATTACTTAAAAACCAAGCAAATACAGAAGTGGGTTTTCCAACAAGCCACGTCTAGAAAACAGATGTGGGCAAAACCCCACCAAACCAACCTGCCAAAGCCCAGCTCCTGCCCCCACCTTTGCGTGCAAACATCGCCAGGAGAAGGAATGGCAGAAGATGCCGGAGCCTCCAGCAGCTCCTTGGGCACAGACAGGTCACGGTGTGCTCTGGCCACTCCTGCCCAGCACCCAGCAAACACAGCCCACTCAGCGCCTGCCCCTGCTCGCCACTCTCCCCACGCCCAGTGCTTAAGTTTTGTTTGGTTTGGACGAGAGAAGGTAACTTAAGCCACAACTAAGAGCCCGGATTTATCACCGCTAGTGTAACATTCTGCTCAGCTCCACTGACCTTCTACATGGCTGTTTGGCTTACAAGCATCATTCTGACACAAACTCAACACAGCAAATGGTTATGAACAAGCCAGCACATACAGATACCATTAATTTAGCTAATGAAACAGTAACGTAAGCATTTTTCATTACAAAAAGTACCTGTGGTAACGAGTGCAGGATTGAATGGAGCAGGACAGCTCCCACCTACGATGCAAGGGTAGAACACGAAGAGTACCGAGGAGCATCACTCTCTTTAGACACCGTGACCGGTTCCTAAAGGCAGTTTTGCAGAGCAAACTGGTATTTTGACATGCTTTATTTTAAAAGGGATTGTAAACTGCTACTTGTATTTACAAACATAAGATACTGACAGTTTTCATATGGACACGCAATTAATAAAACGTCAGCTGCTGCCTCTGTCTTTACATGTCTGCATTTCTGAAAGCCTGCAGAGCAGGCAGTTGAAGCGACGTCTGTATTCTGGGTAACGTTCCTTTGCAAATGTTCCCTCTTTCACTGTGATACCCATTAAAAAGTGTAAAATGTTCCATGCTAATAATAATTAACAGGGAGAAAAATTCTAAGCACAAGAGCTTAAATAAATTATCATCTTTGTAACTCTGCCATAAATCCCCCAGTTGGGATATGATGATTTAGTGTTTGCTGCTCTGGCACAAATCCAAATGCCTTGGGTTTCTTAATGGATAAAATATTGCCTTTTCACCTTTCTGACCTTACTTCAACTTCAGTCTGAGGTGACATGAGTCTCCTGGTCTCTGCTCAGCCCTTGATGGGCAGTAGCTGACAAAGTGCAAGAGCATTTCTTACATTAGTGCAGCCCGCAGAGTGTGTCGGGGGGAAGGGCTGGGCACGAGAAGCGAGATGCCTCCTGCCAGCGTCTGGTCCCCGATGGAAGAACACTTGCATGCATTTTCTCTCCTACTGAGCAAGACTTCACCTCCCAGAACAGGCAAACAGAAAAGATGCAAACAAATCCCCTGTGATCTATAAGGAGAAAACCCTAAATCCAGAACAACGGAAAACAAAAACTCCACCGAGGAACAACCAACAAACACCCAAACAGGAAGGGTCACTTATGAGCTAGTGCTTTTTTTTTCTTGTTGGAAAGAAGCATTTGCTACTCACTTTGGAGCTAGCAGGGTTTCCACCCAAGGTGAACACTTAGGCTACTCTGATTCAAATCTAAACATCTGCTTTACTCACTCATCCGCGGGGGAAGAGAAGGAGCAGTGGAGGAGAAGGCCCCAGGATGAAGCCTGCAATGCTTCGCATAACGAACCAGATCAGCATCACCTCTCCGGTCCCACTTCTCTGCTGCAATCCTAAAAACCACCGCAGGACCTGGACTTTCTTTTTCGGTTGTTACAAAGAGAGTTTCCTCCGGTCATTAAATATTGAGAAGTGCATTGCCTACGATAACACTTCCCTGCAAGAGTTTACTAAGCTGCTTTTCAGGAATACTGCTCCAGATACATAAAAGCCTCGTCCACTCCACTCGCTGATATTTTTTCAAGGTTTTAAATACTGCCTGGTTTTTCAAAAGGTGATTTCAAGGCCATTTAATTGAGGAAGTCAATTCCTCAGCTAAACCATTTTTATTAGAACATTTAAGGAGTAAATCCTGTAGCGCTTACATTTATCTGGTTTATCTAGCTTCCAGGGACCCAGGGAAATCTCATTTTCAGGGTTTGGTTGACCTCTCTCCCAGCTAAGATGACAAGTCCCAATGTCTTTACAAACCGTGTGGCTAACCCGAGACCCCCTCACCAGGCATCACTCAGTTTCTACTTACCAACAGCACCAGGAACCTCAAATTAAGTAAACCTGCAGCCTGTCTGAGCTTAACGCGAGGTACCGACTCCACAGCTTCCGAATGAGCACGGGCAGCAAGTACCAACGGGCTGTCGCTGTGCTGCCCATCGGCCCTGGGCAACCTGTTCTGGGGGGTACGAGCCCGCACGTGACGAACGGCACAAGGCCGCGTGCAATCTGGATGCTTCAATTAATCCCAGTTCAGCTCTGCTCTGAGCGCACGTGTCGGGGAGGTCCCTGCTAACCCCTCTGCAGGACTACCGCGCGTCAGCTTGCTTGGAACGCTTACGTTCCGGATACGCGTTAGAAGCTTGTGGGTACATAACGTGACAAAAAAAAATAAATTGCTGAGGAGTAAATAATAAATGTAATAAGAAAACGTTTTATTACACCAAGATGGACAATCAGGACAGGACCTTCTAGGCTCAGCATCCCAGTACTGAAGAGACACAGTCCCTATCGACACCGAAGCAGTCACAAAGGGAATACAAATGCAACTATGAGAGGTATTTCTTTGTGTTCTCTCCTAACGCCATCCACAAATATCCTGTGCTTGCTCACATCTCCCTAACCTTGGATCTTCTCTTGATTCTGGCTGTGCATTGAGCACCCGGTAAACATGGTGCCAGGACAACACGCAGGGACGCACGCGTTGGCGGCACCGGTCAGGGTGGCCCCGGGGAGGTTTCGCTGGCCACGGGCCCACCCGCAGCAGGTCCCGCACAGTGCCGCGTGGTGCCCTGGTGGGAGGATGGAACTGCTCTCCCTTGCTCTCGGCTTTGCCGACGGGCACTGGCAGCAGCCAGCTTGTGCCCGGAGAGGATCAACCCCGAGGCCGTGTTGAGATGAAAGTTGCTAATTGAACACAAAAGCACCTAAACCAGGGGTTGGCAAGGCTGGTCCCGCTGGGGCAGGGGAAGGACCACTGCTGCTGGAGGTGAGGAGCCGGGCAGGGAGGCTGGGGGATGCCACCGGCACTTTGGCCATCCCAGGGGGACAGGCTTTGTCTCCCATGGCCAAGGGACGCCCACTGCCCCCCTGCCACTGACCCAGGGTCGGAGGCACACATGCTGGCCTTGAACTCCCCGTCTGTCTCTCTGCTGTCTCCCTGCCATATTAATTACCATTCCCCTCTGCCAGGGCCAGAAAACAACCTTCACTGCATTAGTGCTAATTAAGAAGAGTGAGCTTCCTATTCTGGCTGCTTAAATCACACTCCTCTACTCATTCAGAGCAGGAAGAAGTGCTGACAATCTTATTAAAAGCAGAAGGAAACACCTTGGTCGTGCTTCGAGCTGGCAAACAAGGCCGGTGAGCTTCTGTCCTTCTGCAGGGACAGCAAAGCTGCAAGAGTCAGCGCAGGAGCTGAGAAGAACAACACGTTTTGTGGGCCTGGGACATCTGTACCTCAGGGGGAGGTGGAAGAGCATCCCCACTGAACACATTTAGATTTGAGAGGAGAACACCGACTGAGTATACTGAAAACACAGCCCTGCTTGCAGACTGGCAGCGTAACTCTCCGTTGAAACGCGGACGTGGAGCATCCCCGGGGGATGGCTTCCCAGAGACACCAGTATCTGGAAAACACAGATTACGATTCTCTTGATTCTCGCAACATCAAGGCAAGATTTTTATTTTCTTAAGTGATGTAAAAAGACAATAAAACTGTGGCGAATCATGGCACGGACTCCCTGGTTAATGTGCAGGAGAGACACAAGTAACGAGGTCCGACCACTTCCCACTGAGCTGCAGCCTGAAGGACAGTCTTCCTCTTGGATGTCGTGCTGATTACCCCTCGCATGCCCTTTAACCTACACAAACTCATTTCTGCAGTTTTCAGCCTAACACGCACAGATTGTTTCCTCTGAAAGTGATCTTCTTGGCTAATGTGCTTGCCAGTTTTAATTAGAGTGTAATAACAGACAGGATTAAATTATAATGGGGTGGGGATCATGAAGACAAGAGTCCAATGCTGCAGATAAATTGATTTTAATATATTAAGTATCGTTCCTCAGAATACCATCATCTATGTGTTTGGATACACAAGATCCAATGGAACACAAATTCTTCTAAACCACCCGGGCTCAAGGGCTGGAAAACATCCAGACTTCAGGCAGGAGCCTGACTCAGCCTTCTCCTGAAGGAGCTACACAGTCCTGTACCGACTACTCTCCAAAAAAATTCTGGACCAACCAACACTCCCAAGACTTAGTCATCTTTTACTGTCAGAAAACAGATGCTCCAGCAGAACAATGTCTTATTCTTCTCTAGTGGCCAGTCCCTGAAGTGGGTGATCATTAGCTGCCTCTTTCATGTGTTCTGTCAGTTCGAGCAGAAGCAGTTTAGGCTGTGAAGCGAAAGGTTCCTGCTCTGTCTGTTAGAAAATGTGGTATGAAATCCCTGGGTTGGTTGATTGGTTGATGTTTCTAAGAAGCTAAGAAAATTCACAGAGAAAAATATTTACGAAAAGAAGATTATTCATATAGTAAAGCAAGAAAAACAGACAGTCTCCTTGTCGCATACACGTTAAGATACCATCTCTTACTATCTCCTGACACGACTTTCCACGGGACCTGAATCCACCGGTTGCGTGGGGCAGACTCCCCGTGAGCTGCTACCGTTGCCCCTGCACCCAAGGGCAGGCCCAGCAGCCCCTGCAGTGCTAGCAGCCCCTGCCCACAGGCCTGGAAACAGCTCTGCAGAGCAGGCATCCACACTGACTACTGCTTTTCAAGGATCAACAGTTTCTGCAAGACGTGATTGTCCCTACTCCAGTACGTATTAGATGTGGCTGGAGAAGACCTAGAGAGGGATCGGGAGTTTTGGTTGTCTGAGTTCAGCAATATCTGAGCCCTCAGCATTTGTTTCTGGGAGCGGTAGGCGTGGGTTAATCGCATGCTATTATTTTAATTTTTATTGCTAACAACTTTCAGGATCAACAGAAGGCAGTGTCCTGCTCTGGAAAGGATGCAGGGCAGAAGACAAGAGCAAACACTCCAAAGCGGTGGAGAGCCCAAGACGCACAAAAGCCAAACTGGTTCTGCCCACAGCATGTACTGGGAGCCAGCACCCAGTGCTAGACGAGGCTGATTTCTCCTTGCACCAGAGGGCTAAATCACATTAAGTCATCCACAGAGGCATTAAATAGTTTCCTGACATTACATTTCTATGTAAGCAGTTAAAGCTGTTGCCATAGGAATATTAACAAATATAGTGATGGGTATAATTGTGAATAAAATGGACTGGGAAAAAAGAAAGAAGATGGCCTATGCTACCAAAAAAGTTCAGACCCAGAAACACAGGCAGCCCTCTGCAGCCCCCTGAGGAGCAGGTGCCAGGAGCAGCCCTGGCACCAGGACAGCTCCCGCAGCAGCAGATGCCCCCCGGAACCGCCCTGGCCCCGGTGAGCGGCCCCAGCCCGGGATGGCAACCGCCCTGCTGCGGGAAAAGACCTTGGGAAAGAGCAGCCACGTTCCAGTCCCGGGGGCTCAGGCCCTCCTGCCCCTTATTCCCCCAGCTTTATAAAAATAGAAAGAACACGTGTTCCCATTAGTCACTTGCTGGAGGGGAGCTGTGGGGTATGTGCTGACAGTCTGAACGCCGAGATCTAATTTGAATACTATTTGCATATTCCAGGTAGACAAAGTGCAACCGTATTAAAAACGAGGCCATACAAAGTGAGACAGCAGTCTGATGACATTTACCCGAAACCGAGCCCTTTTCCCAGCACGTCTCCTGCCACGCTTGCCGGGGCCCCTCAAGGCTACCAATGCCCAGCCTGGCTACTTTCAGGGAGGCTCTTAATTAAACTTCCGCTTGCCAAGAACAGTTTGTATCTGCAGGAGCGAGGACACAGCCGTCCTCACGGGAACATGAGACAGAGGGGTGTTCCCTCTGGATAATACCGTTTGCCAGCCCCAGCGAGCAGGAAGCGTTTCAAGGTAATCCGAAGGCAGTGAATGCCTTTGACTGCTGTTGACTAAGCTGAAATTCTGCACGTTATTTTCAGGCGTTCAGTTGGGGCTAATGAGTGTCTAAAGCTGATGGCAGGTCTGAGCGCGAGCCGTCCCTCCTCGCTGACATCCTCTTGATCTTTAAAAGCTCAGTGATCTTTGGCT
Organism: Todiramphus chloris collaris; assembly: GCA_025345505.1. Taxonomy (NCBI): domain Eukaryota; kingdom Metazoa; phylum Chordata; class Aves; order Coraciiformes; family Alcedinidae; genus Todiramphus; species Todiramphus chloris. The sequence continues at coordinate 22,003,983 of JANVCC010000037.1, read as the reverse complement.
TGAAGCATAACCCCTGGGAGCTCAGAGGTTAAGTTTTGGGGATGCAATCAGTGTCTGAGCCAGGCAGGACAGAACGAGTGGCGCTGAGGCTGTGTCAAGGCACTGCTGGGGGGGGAAGGGAGCCCCAACTCGTCCAGGTGTCCGTGTTATTTACGCACCGATTCGCACGACAGGGGAGATGCTGCATCCAGAACAGGACACCTCACCAGTGCTTCCCCAAACCTGTGCAACTCGTGTCAGGACCAAGGGTCAACAGATACCGACCACCTATAAGCAGGAGAGTATCATCTGGATTACATCCCTGCCCACCTGTTGGTCAGCTATGAATTTTCAAGACAAGAAAACAAAGAATTTATCATATCATCAGCGTACCAACGCTGTCGCATAGATGAGGGCAAAAATAATGATCTAGCTATTATTTTCCCCATACAGTTAATGAAATATAGGGGAAAGAGGCTTTTCATCTTCTTACATTCCCAAGAAAAGTGCTCAGAACATGATCCCCCCCCTTAAATATCTGTTCATTTACAGCTATTTAATAGACAGTGCTATCGTTAGATTAGACTATAATCTATACATAAAAGTATAGAACCTAGAAACAAAATACACTAAGTTGCCAGCATTTTATCAAAATTGATCTAAAAATGGATACAATTTGAAAGAAAGCATCTGGAATTTTAACTCATCTAGTCAGTTCTGGAAAAAGATTGTAATTCAGCATTAATTCCTATAGAATGGCTCAAAAACACCCACGTCGGTTTGCAATCCTTTATCAGGTCCTGAAGGATGGGCATTATCTACCACATCAGGCCACACACTTCCGCAATACAACCCTAGAGAATCTTGCGTTTAATTCCTATTCCTGCTCAGCTACGTGCAAAATACTTCCTCTGGTGCTGCACTCTGCTAAACCAAACCCAGTTCACCAGCAGGATACCCCAGTGTTTCCCGAGGTGGTCATTAAGCAGGGGGACCTGCAGATGTCTTGTGTAGCTCCTACCTTCTTCCCCTTCCTGGGTCAGAAACTGTTTATAGATTGATTTTAGGATTTTAGAAATTTATCCTGTCTGTGCTACTGAAGCGGGGACGGGGTGGACGCTGCTCCCGTTGGGGTGCACCTCAGCGAGGTCTGGCACGGCTGAACACGGGATGAATCCTCCTTCCTCTGAAGCTCAGCAGGTCACGCACCCCAGGGCCCAGTAAAAACTTCTGCAGCCTTCCCAAAATTGTTTTAGCTACTGTTGCTGAAACTGTACCCTGAATTATACGGTGTAAGTCCATTGATGCAGAAGGATGCATTCATCTGAATGGAAAAGCTTGTGACCTGGCAAGGTCTTGAAATCATCTTTCTAAGGATGTTTTTTGCAGCATTTATCAAAACCTGTGTTTCTGCAACTCACATGTGGTGGTTTTGGCTTTAATTACTTCTTTTAAAAAGTGGTTTGACAACAAAGACAGAAGAGGACACAAACACAAACATACGAAAAGCGACTCGCACATAGGAAGCAAAACAGTGGGAAAGATCCTTCAAGCAATCAGAAAAGTAAATCTTTGCCAATCTTCGTCAAGATAAAGCTTATGAACCCCTGGCTCATAGCATTGCCAGACAGAGATCAAGTATCACCAAGGAATAGGGGCAGGAATATTTGCACTGCAAAACCAGCTGATGACTTGTAAGAAAAGCGAGAGCATTTGATACCGGCAAGTTATGAACAAAGTGCAATGGGCTGGATGGACGTTTGACCCTGTGAGGTTTGAGCCTTCTCCTGTTCTCCCAGGAAGAAGGAGCTTTCCCCCTCTGTGGCTTTGTTCTACATCCATCCTCAAGGATAACATCTGACATTTTCCCCACCCTAAGGACGTCTCCATGATGAGTCTCCTTGAACACTGTTCTTCCACAGCCGTTCAGTGACCCACGGGAGCTGCGAGGGGAGCCAGCGCAGAAGTTCAGGCAGGCTGTGCTCTCGGTGCGCTGATTACAATATATACACAATAATATTTTGTACAAGTTCAGAGGGAATAATTAAACGTTGCTCTCCGCTCTTGGCAGTAACTTTTACAACGCCGTGTAATGAGTTATCACATCCTGACCTTTACGTCTAACTCACCTTCTGCGATTCACTGGCTAAGCTCTGAACAGCACCCGAGTCCAACCAAGGCGCAGGGCGTGAGGAGCGCGGCACGGGACGCGCTGCCGGGCGCTGCGGAGAACGGGGCGCAGGCAGCAGGTATCCAACAGGAAGCTACTGAACTACTTCCAAGCGTTGGGTTTAATAGCAAATTACCAAAGAGACACTACACATTACTACAATCTGCACATCAAACCAGGCAGAAAGCAACCCGCAATTATACAATTAGATTGATACACAAGCTTCCCGCTAGTGTTTACTTCTGCTGCCAATCACGCTGCTTACTGGAAAACAAGGGCTCTCAGCATCCAGCGTGCCTCACACCCTTTCTCCTCTACGCTCTTCTCTTCCGAGAGGCTTTGCTGATTGCATCTCATTCTTTTCACATCCTGATGAATCCGTCTTTAAGGCTACACCTTCCCTAGGTACCTTTCGGCCGTACTGAAATCCATCTTTACGCATGGGGTGTAATTTACCCCAGCAGCACCTTGCTGCGTGGAACATGAGGACAGGAAAGAAGGGACAAATAGATGTTCATTATTAGCTGATGAAGGCGTCTGACTGAAACCTGACAAAGGCTTTGACTCCAAATGAAAATTGTTAAGTGAAAATCACTTATCTATGCTATGCCCTGACAAAAAAAACCCACGGAAAGTGAATGCAACTGGGAGAAGTCTTCATATTGGAGCTTGGTCTCCTTAAAGTAACAGTGCCTCTAAATGACTCGATGTTGAGTACATCTCAGATACTTCACCTTGGTCTGCTAGCTCAGGTCCAATGCACGCATGAGCTCTCAGGTCCCTGTGACCACTTCCTTTTCCCAGCCTATCCTTAACCACTCCTATTCAAACCTATTCCAAGTTATACTTTGTGTCTCCTGGGCATCGTTCGCTTACAGGTAGCACAGCTTAAATGCTGTGAGCTGTGTGCTTTTCCATAACGGACGTCTGTGCACCGAATTGATTAGAGAAGTCTGTACATCAGACGCTATTTATACAGCCTGGAAGTCAGCAGAGCTCACATCCACCACCATTCATTGATCCGCCGGGGCGCAGAGGGATCGCAAAGAGCCGCTGCATCACGTTGCGTCTGTACCAGAAAGGAGTTCCTCACACCCAGCCTGCCTCTCGGAACGAGAACGTCACTGGGGTGTGCACCCATCGTGAGAACACCACTTCAGACGGATGCGGGACCTCCCGACAATCCTGACGTGCGCAGCTGGCCCCAGGTGCCGGTGCCAAGGCAGTGGCTGACTGGAAATCATGGTTCTGAGAAACGCACGGACCACGGGAAAACTCTTACATTGGACGGATATGCAAATAACATTTCTGATAATTTTCTTCTCACAAATTATTTTGTTTAGATTTCTGGATTTCATCTGTCTTTCCTACCTAACCTTACCCCAAAAGAGTCCTCTATTTCCCCATAAATGTTGAGAGATTTCTCTCAAACACATCTGCAGCATTTAGCAGCTCAAATCCCAGCAACTCAGGCACGCACCTCCTGGAGCCCACGTTTCGCGCCGGTGGAAAATGATTCAGATCTGTGGAGGCACGACAGCGCAGAGCCGTGGAGTGGCATCTGCGAGAACTGGCGTGGCATCGCCCTGGCAGCACAGGCTGGGGGCACCGAGGGACAAGCCCCAGCATGAGCTACAGGATCTGTACCTCGCCTACTTGCTCGGGGAGCCGATGCCACGGCTGCGAGATTCTGTGTGCCCTGATTCACTCCTTCCTGTCTCAGGGATCAGCTTTCTAACTCTTCCGTCTCGCCCACTGTAATCCCAAAGGTTATCGCGCTGCGCTACAGATCACCGGCTCCTGCACACCCACGCAGATTAGCAGACCCACTATTAGCAAATTGGAAATTCCTTCTGCTCCCTTTCCTCTGAGGAGCACACACCTACTTCCACAGAGGAGCTGCTCTTCCTTTCACACATGTACCAGGATTCCCATTTTTGGACATTTTTTAATGGCAATTAAGACATTTTCAATTGTCACACAATACTGTAGCTTTTAGAAAGCGTATTCATGGATTTCAATGAGATGGTTAAACAGAGAATACAAATCCCCAGCCTCCTGAACATGGAAGAGCTTGTCCATGTAAGAAAAGCCAAGTGCCTGCTCACAACCACACACGAGTGCAGTGTTCTTGTCGATGGCAGCGTCAGAGGTCAGGTAAGTTCAAGCCAGATTCAGAAAGCACCCAGACACCCAGCAGTCACTCACGGGGTTTAGGGACCTGCTGGGGCTGGAGGGGGTATCTCACCGAGATGAAAAACTTATGTTTGACTCGTAGCGCAGAAAATTTGTACAAAGTTATCAAAAGAGAGCTCTTGGCACCAAAAAGCAGTCGTTTCAGCAAGGATCACTTGGCACACAAAACTATTCAGCTCTATGCACCAACTTGAGCAGACCTGTTACCTGACGAGGAGGAAGTCCTCAGCCCGTGAGCCACTTCGCAGCGAAAACCAGCAAAGTGCTAATGAATATAAGCCTTCTATAAACTGGTGTGCAAAGACACCGATTCTTCGCTGCCGAGGCCTGTTTTGAGCTGTGCCATGCAAGGCACTCCAGAATTTTTCTCTGGACCTGAGCTCGGGAGCTTTTCTCCGCAGGAGAGCAGCAGGAGTGCACCACGTCACCGCAGCAGTAGTGGAAAAACTGCCTACCTGTTGTTGTACAAGGGTTTAAGAAAAAGTCAAGCTGAAATCCAGTCTAGCAGGCACGGCTTTACAACATTTTAGAACCAAGATGGTAATTTGCAACGACATCTAACTTACTGACTCGGGAAACGCTTCGGGACAGAGAACAGCATTAGAGCAACATCCTGAGTCCCTAAACTTGGAGCACCTGCACAAGAAACATTCACTTTTCTTTTGTGCTTTCTCAGAAACAGCACAAAGCTGTACGTAGAATGTAGAATATGTATTTTTCACCATCTGCGCCCTTTCCTGAAACACCACAACAAAACTACTCCAACAAGGTTTTTTCAGCATCACTGGTGAGCGCGAGAGTCCCGCTGGTCTCTCAGGGCCACCACTGCAACGATCCCTGCAGAGCACATGAAGCATTTCTCGCACTGCCTCTCGGCGGAAATTCTTTTATAACGCGATGCAACGCTTGGATTTGCAAAGGAAGCTCCATCATAGACCAGTCTGGTATTAAAACGAAGCCTTTTTCCTCAGAGGGTCAGGAGGTCAGCAAGGCCTCCATCTAAAGTTTCCAAGTACACAGGGATTCAGCTGGGCCTTTTGCTTGTCAAAATAAATTCTGGATTAACACTGAACATGGTGGCCTGGAAATGCAGAGCGCGCTACGGCAACTCAACCGGCGGGCTGCACAGCGGGCAGGCTGCCAGGGTACAGCCACCAGCACGACCAGCACCCATCCTTCCCTGGGTCCCGGCCAGGACCCGCACAGCTTCGCCTTTCGAATCGCAGCTCCTGCATCCCAAACCCTTCCAATGGTATTGCCTTTTCTCGCTGGGCAAAGGAAAGTTCCCCTACTTAAGAGACATTTAGCCGGCTGCAAACAAACGGATCAAATTGTGCTCTTCCATTTTTAGCATAATCTAAGCAGAAAGCACTCACCGTCGGAGCACGAAGAGCTCAGCCATGCTGGAGAAGAACAGCACACCAATCGGAGCAAAGGTAGAAAATGGAGGATGCAGATTATAAAATTCAGTCACATTTTAAAATTTTCTGCTACAATAATTCACTTTATGTAGAATTAATGTGGCTGATTGAACGTTTGTGCTGTAATTTACTTATAATTAACATTTTATGGTGAACAGATTTCACCATCTCCTTCATGCTGTGAACTCCAAGCCATAGGTCAAAAATAGAGATGAAACAGATAAGCACAAAATATTCTCACTGAAATATTAATGAGATTTTAATTTACTACTTTAAAAATACATCTTTCATCAATGCCTGTATATCAAATCATTATTTTAATTTTTTTTTACATTGTATTAAAAATATAATGAACTTTCCTAACTGGTTGAAAGACCCTGAAATATCTATTGTGAAAAGACGGCTCAGGGGAACAAAAAGGTCCAAACACTCGCCGCTGTCAGAAATCCCACACGGATGCGAGCCAGCTGAAACCGAACAGTGCACCTTCACCAGTACCTGACTAAAACTGTGACCCTCCAGTCCCACAAACCCCGCAGTCCAGCAAAAAGATGCTGTTCTTCCCACAGAGATCTTTTTTTAAAGCATAAGGTTATTCTCTAAAAAAATTCAACCACCACAAACTTCTTACTGCATTTCAAGAGTCGCTGCATTCACTGCTGAGACAAGATCTGTCTGAGGTGCTGCTCTGGTCAGGCATTCTCACCTTTTCTGCCAGCTCTGCCTGAATCTGAAACCTTCCCTAACCAGAGTCTGCCATTAAGACAGAGACCATGAGTCAGAGGAAAAATACGCTTCTTCATGGTCCAGGAATCAAGTCAGAAGAGAACCTGTTCAAAATCCCAAATCCACTCCCAACATGTATTTAAAGCTGTCTTTCCTGTTGCCTAAAGATGACAGACCACAGCTGAATAAATTATCGAGTCATCTGCAATTCATGCGGTTTCCTCTATTCCAAGGCGCTATCAAACAGGCAACTGAGGACATTCCCGGAATGGTCTGGTGACAGAGAATGAAGATATGGGATGACAATGAAAAAGTCAGCAGAAAATCATAAGTCAATGGAACTATTTTATGCTCTTTACTTCCTAGCCTGCACCAGTCCATTCAAAAGGCTCATTAGAATTTCAAATGGAAAGCTGAATAATACAAGCATTATAAATCTGTTACAAACAAACCTAAAACCATCAAGAAAAATATACATGGAATTTTCCTTCTCAAATGGCACTGGCTTTTCTTACAGGTTTGTTTGCTGGGAATCAGCAGTGGTTTGTTTTTAGGGTAAGGCGTCTTTTCTCTTTTAATTTAATTTACTTATTTAAACTGAAGGCCAGTGCCTGCCTGTCTCCTTGGTCCCTCTACAGCCTGAAGAATGGAGTCTAGACACCTTTCGGGTTTCTCTGTGCAGCCACAGGCTTTTTCTTTTTTCTTTTAAAGACATTACAGGTAAAAAAAAATAGTAAGTTATTTACCTGTGGGAGAAATCTCAAGAGAAATCAGAGCCTGAGCCTTCTGCGGCATCCCACCGCAGAACGAGGCCTAATAGGAAGCTAAATTTCTATCTGCAGAAATTAAGAGCTCGTGGTAGACTGGCAAAGTAAGGTGATTTCTGATGGGTCCTGACACCCCCACCCCTCCTGGGACGTGGTGTCAGCATGGGGGTCTCTTTCCAAGTCTGGGGACTGGTTCGTACAAACACCTCTGCTGATGATCAGAACTGTTCATTAGAAATCCGATAGAAAGAAAATAAATCCTTAAAGTTTCCTTTGAAGTGAAACAATCCATACCGCCTTTAGTAATAACAGGACAAAAAAAGGTAGCATACAAACTACCTCCAAATCTACGTGGGGTGACTGCATTGGCTCCGAGCATAGCAAGGAAACACCCAAACTTATGAGAAATTACATAGTATGATATTAAAGGACAAGACTTACATAGCATTGGGGGTAGGGGATGGTGTTTGGTTTTTAACATTTTTCATTGTCACAATGATAAAAAAACCTCACAACCAAACCAAACCAAACCCAACCCCACACAACGTGGCAGGAAAAAAACCCGAACAAAAGCCAGCACCTGAATACTGAACCAAGGACTGCAAAACAAAGCCCAACATTCTAGCACATCACCCCCAGAGATCCCAGTAAAACTCCTGCACTTCCAGACACTGCTGGGCACCAGGACCACGCACGCTAAGCCAGAGCAGCGAGTTACGCTTTAGGAATACCCCGTGGTGATGGGCAGAGGACCATCTGACTCCCAGGCTGGGGTGTCCGCCTGGCCCAACCCAGCCCAGAGCTGCTCCAAACTGCCCTGTGTGGTGCCAGGGGCCGGGGAGCATCAGTGACAGAGCAGGACAACAGAGCTGCCCCGAGGCTGGAGAAAGAGCTGCCAGAGGGGACAAAGACGATCCGCTGCTTAAAAAAGAAAATTAAAAACCTGCCAGGTGGTAGAGGTCTTCATCCCTTTGATCTCTTACCTAGTGCTGATATGCCACTGAGGCTGCATGGACTCGGCTTTAAATGAAGTATTCATGACGAGAAACTATTCTGACAGATGTTCTCTCTGTCCTTTCTCATTCCCAGGATCTCTGTTACCATTTCTTAACGCGCAAGTTGGGTTGTTTTTTTTTCCAGAACATCCACGGGGCTTCTACTCGAATATTGGGCTAAACCTTGAGAGACTGGCTTCCGCAGGCAGCTGCCTGAAGAAAATCCTAGTGCAAAATCTGAACAAGACCCTTAAATTCTAACGCCCGCATCTCAGAAATGTTATTTACTACGCACCAAGTTCACCTGGCAGAGATGTTAATTACGGCCCAGCCCCTGGGGCTCCCCGAGAGCAAGGGCCAGCCAGGGCACACGCCGAGAAATTCAGCCGCGGTCCGTGACGCGAGCCCCCGGCCGCCCGTTCCGCCAGCGTGTGCCGACCCCGGGTGGGGTGTGCAGGATTCCTGCACGCGGCTCGGCTGGGCGCCGGCGGAACGCAGCCTCTAGATGTATTGACACAGCTTTCTGCATCTTAAGGAAACAGAAATGAAATAAGGACACAAATAAACAAACACTTCAAAGATAACAATGAAATCTCACCAGTTGCAGCACATGTCCACTCAGTCTTTTTTTTTCTAAGTGCCTTTCTTTAGTAAAAGCCATCAAATGTCATTGTGAATTAGTCATAATTTTTTTTTTTTTTAGAAGCATCGAAAAATTAAAGCAAGAGAGAAAGGGAAGGCATGCGAGAGAGAAAGGGAGGGAGAGAAAGAGAGAGGTTAAACTCAAAGGCAGAGAGAGCGAAATGGACCAGATTATACAAAATTAAAAAGCAAATACGCACAGACAATTTGTGCCGAGTGATTGCAAGCAATTACAGTCCGGCTTTTCTGGAGGGAAAATTGGGGAGGGGGGGGAAGGTTATTTCAGCTTAAAAGGAGACTTTATTCATTCCTGATCAGCTTCTCCTACTATTCTCTCTTTTATTCTTGGATATCAATTTAAAAAAAAATCACCCTTCAGATGTTACATGTCTAACCCTGGGAATCCCACCCCTGGGCAGAGAGGGAGGATTTCAGCTTCCAATCGGCTCTTTCTATAGCCCTGAAAAAGCAATTTGCTCATAAAGGATGGATAAAAAAAAAAAGAAGGGGGGGGAGGAGGAAAGAAAGAAAGAAAAGGAGGGCAAAAAAGGAAAACCACAACAAGGGCACGCGTTTCTCTTGGAGGAGAGCTTCAATTTTACTGTAATTGTCTGAAGAAGAGCTGCTTTGATCTGCAGAATTATGATTACGCTCCCAATGCTGCCTGCTAATGTCACAGCTGGGCTCTGGCACCAGCGTGCCCGGGGGACATGGGGCCAGCCTGGGCCGTGCCCTGGCCAAGGGCCCCTCTCCCCTCTCTCCTCCGGGGCGCTGAACTTCCTCTCAGGAGCACGCAAAGGCAGCACCCGGTGCCCAGGGTCGGGGGCTCGGCGGTCGCTCGGCCCCCTCGGCCCGGCAGAGATTAAAACGCTGCGCTCGCCTCCCGTAAGGATGGGGAGAGGGTGTAAAGCCCCCGGCTTCCTGCTCTTCGGTCTCAATCGCTCGCCGGAGCAACGGGAAGAGTCTTGAAGGCCTTTCCTGCACGTCCTGCCTGACGTCACTACTGCTCTCCTGGTGAAATGCTTTTTTTACGGTTACAACACAAGACTGCACAGCGTTTGAGATGGATCTCCCTCCGCCCCCCGAAGTCAGACACATTTCTGGTCGCAGAGAGAAAGGACCGGGCTCAGAGCGCGGGCAGCGGGGGCACGGGGGGCCCGGCACAGGCCTGGCACAGGCCCAGAGAGCGCGGAGCAGAAGGATCCCGGGGGGAGACCCTGCGGGACCCACACCTCCCGCACATTCCTCGGCGAAGGATGGGGAAGCTCCACTTCTTCCAGCTGCACTTAAATGTGGTTCCCTGAAAATGGAACAAGTGCCGCTAAGGTGGCAGCAGCATTTGCCACTGCAGGGCCCGCGGTCTGAGGTGCTCTGACTTTGCCAAGTCCAAACCGCTCCAGAAAACACAGAGAAGCCCGACTGCTTCTCTCTTTCCTTGCCCTTTTGCACCATCTCTATACCTGTATGAAAATACATTCCAGGAATACAGGTATTCTATGAATTTTTAATTTTTTTTTTCCTTCCATTTTTATAAACACAAGTTTAGGGTGACTGAGATATTCTGCACATCAGGACAATGCCATCTTTCTTTTTCAGTTCTTTCATGGCCGGGGACAGAACCTTAACACCACACCATGCCGGTGTCTTGTTTCTTATGAGATGCTTAGGAAAGAATGTTTAGAAAATATGTCTACTTCAGAATATTCTCAGAAATTATTATTTCTAATTATTATTTGAAAAGAGACATATTCAATGATAAAGTTTTTCCAATTCCTCACTATGCAAAGCCCTCTTCTAAGGTCCCTGTTTGACTACCAGCGCACTGGGGGGTCCATGTCGAATACCCAGAGACTGACCTAGAGAAGGCCCAGGCACCAGTAGCTGTGAGTGAGGGGACTGGAGCCAGGGCTGCTGACAGCCCGACCCAGCTCAGCTGCTGACACCACGACCCAGCTCAGCAAAAGAGGGACACTGAAGAGCAAAGCAAAGGCAGATGCAGCTTCCAAACGGGGGCTGCACCCATTCAGCCAGATGAGGTTCTTGAAGGACGCACAAGCAACATCAAAAACACCTTTTCATGCACGTGAGGCCCAGCTATTTCTAAAAGCAAAGCCAGTACCCCAGAAACGTAGGATTTTTTTCTCCCCATCTAACGTACAACTCTCCAAGACACCTCCTGGCACGTTTCCAAGGCCACCAACTGAGCCCCGAGTACCACTCAGTGCCTTCAGCAGTTGGCACGCTGCAGACACGCTTTGCACCCGCGCCCTTCTCTAGCCAGTTGACTTCCAACCCCCCAAACACCTACTCTGCCAGGAGCTGGCTCCAGTGTTTGAAGAAGGAATCATTTCTCTCAACCAGAGAGCCAGCAGAGCTTTTCTTTAAGTGTAAAATTTTCCTCCACAAAGCTCAGTTTTGAGGTGTAGCACAGAGCAGCGTTCAGCCTTTGCTAAAGAGATACTGGCGACCAAGTATTTTTGCGACTCACTAAAACCAGGGTAAGAATTTTGAGATGTTACAGCTTTCCAATGAGTAAAGCACTCTACGCTACGGCAGTTTTCAAGATACGTACGATCCTAAAGTCTTCCCATTATGTTATACGAAAGTAATAGTTTGTGTAAGTAAAGGTTTCTAACATCATATTTGTGCCATTTTCCTCTGCTTGTCTAGACCCAGAGTGGTGGCAGTGGCCGCCTGCCTCTGAGAAACGGTACAACTAACTTCCTACAAAGCCTCCAACATCTTTCTAAAACAGTTTGCCTGTATAATATGTAGCACGCACAAAATACACCGAGATGCAGCGTGACACAAACAATTTATTGCCGTTACTCTGGGATGAGCCACATAAGTCACACGGGGCTTCACGACTCCTAAGCATCGCCGTTATCTCAAACTCATCAATAACACCTTCACTCCATCGCATCCCGGCACAAACTGTCTACCTACCTAAACTATAAACATACACAATTTTTCAGTCAAAAGAGTATTAGGCAAATAGCTGGGTTACACTCATTTTGTGTTCTCCAGGTAGTAAAATAGACGTGTATTTAATGTACATACCAAAAGGTGCAGTCCAATAAGTAAGGCAGTCATGTTTCCGAGCTGGTTTATAGGTGGCTGTATTTTATGGCTGTGCCGTTAGAACCGCATCCGCATACACAGAAACAGAGATAAAGATCTGTAAAGTTGGAATCTGCGCACGCGAAATGGAGAACTGGATAAATGCAAGACCAAGCACATAGTAAAAATAATCCTAATTTCTATATACTATTATGATCTCTTGACTAAAATGACTACTTAGCAAGGAGATCTTGAGGTTATACAGTGTCCTCTCATACTGATACCAGAGGTTGCTACCAGAGCTATGGCTCCTTTGCTTTATAATTTTGCTAATTGGTCATTAAGAAGTCTGTAATTCTAATTCTGCCTTTTCTGGCAACACACTGTGGGTCAGCAAGTAAATTAATCTACCTCTACACCTCAGTTTCTCCAACTGCAATCCAGGGAAACACATATCCATCACCAGGTCCTGCAGGAGTTAATCTGTTAATGTTTGTATCAATCAAGTTGTCAAGTGCTATTTAAGTGCTTATTATTACTCATACAATAATTCTCTCCTTCCGGGCTCCGTAGGTTTGTAAATGCCTCCTTCATCACACACATGAAGTTCTTTTGGGGCAAGCGAGATGACCTGGATTAGGGGCCGATCAAACACATCTCCTGTAGGTGGCTTCCGAACAGCGAGCCGCGGAGCGGGATGGGCCACACGCTCCCTGCGGTTTGCTCCCCTGCTGCACATCACCTTGTCCTTTGTGTTTCGCCACCACACTCCTGCCACTTGCACTCTGCACCGGATCAGGGAACTGATGGAGCTCAAAGATATATTTGTACCTTGTGCCCAAGGACCGCTACACACATAACCTCGTGTGAGAATCTCTCCCAGGAGGCAAGTGTTGGGCCAAGGGTCTTCGCCTCCCTCCAGTCGGTTCCTCCTCCTGGGCCTGCCCTCCTTCCTGGCCTGGAAATCGTCAGGCACAAACTCTGAGGAGATGTTCTGTTTATCCAGAGCAACACTGGCTCTGACTGTTCCAGAGAGAAACTCTGTTATCAGGATGCCTGGCTCTGAAGCATCTTGGTGGGAGGTCCCACTCTGTGCCGCATGCTCTACCCAGCTTCCGCATCTGGGCAGGAGGAGGGACAAACGTTTAGCCCTCATCTCTGGCAGCCTGAGAAGCCCCATCCATGACTGCCCTCGCAGGCACACTGACACCAGAGCGCGCAACGCAGTCAAACGTCGTCTGGAAAGCTCAGCCTCGGAGCCTGCGCAGTCACGTTGTGCGTGTGCTGCCAGCCTGAAGCTTGCAAAGTCCCGCTGTTGTTCCACAGAAGCTGTACGGCTGTCCTGCACAGCTACAAGGCTTTTAGATTTCTCCTTAGCTCATGGCCATGATAGAAGGTCGTCACCACACCACGCCAATATAAACCAGGAGTTTATATTGTGTCAGTGCTTTGTCCGTACGGCTCCTGGCTGCGCTGCAGCCCAGCAGCACCCACTGCACGTGCTGGCCGGCACTCCTGGAGCCCACGTGCACTGGGAGCTGCTTTAGAAAACACAGTAGCTACTTGTCTAGTCCTCTCACAAAATTAATTCTCTCCACTGGCACCACTGAAGCTAAATACAACTTATAAAATATTGAGCAGATCTGCATAAGGAATGCAACTAAAAAAAGTGACACTTTAATTATTATCTTTATGCTCCAGAAATATCCCATCAGTATGAAGAGCAGATAATTCACTGTTTCAACCACTCTGCAGAATCAGGAGACACTGGTGCAAGCATTAGTGCTGTGTGTCTATGCACGTAGCCTGTAGTTATTTATCAGCTGTTGAGGCATGCACTTATTTATGAATTTATTTAATTTATAAATGTTTATATTGTAGAGCATGAGATGATAAATTCAGAAGAAAAAATATCGACTTGCAGCGCGTGACCCTCCTGCCTCATTCAGCTGAGAGCCCCCTCCCTCGTAGGGGTGACCTGGACCGGACCCTCCTGCCAGCAACCAGCTGGGAAGGGCAGCCCGAAGGACTGAGGCTTTGGGAAGAGCAGACTTTTAAACACATCTCCTCCACGTGATTTTTCTCTACAGTGGTCGTGAGCAAACCAGTTCTGCCAATCTCCAGAGATCAGTTTAACCACAGATGATCCTTGGGAAATCAGTGAGACTCTGTGGCTGTTAGTATGTCAGCAAATGATGTAACTTCCAAATCACTTTGGTATTTTCACAATAAGGCACTATGTGCAAAACTGCAAATCTCTCAGTAAGTAACAAAATAAACATGTGTCTCTGCATAATTACTTGTTAAATAGCTCATTTTCCCAGTGTTCCAGCTCCGACTGTCAGCTGCCTAAACTCAAAGTCCATCAGCTTCCACGCAAGACAGTTAGCAGGAATTTCTTTTTTACCCTGGATTTCTTTTCCTGGCTACTCCTGAATCTGTTTTCCCATAAGATTTTAAGTAAAACTCTATTTTTTTTCCTTGAAATATATGTATTTTTATGTTTTCTCAACACACCAACCATGACGGAGGTAAATGGCATTAATTAAACACATGGCTGGGCGTGCTGACTATATATATTACTGACATTTCACTCTCTGACTATCTTCAAGTACCTCTTGCTATGTGCCACGCGGGCAGAATGAACGGTACGTAATCTTCTGCTGGGCCCAAATACCTGCCTGAGGAAGGGGCTACGGAGAGCCGCGTGGTAAGCGGCTCTGGACCGGCAGGGCACCTAGTAACCAAGGAGCAGAGGGAACCTTCCCCCCTCTGCCTTATGCTTCACTTGCCAAAGGCTCCTGCCATTTGTCAGGTGGTTTGTGCGTCACGAGAGATGACTCGGGAGCGATCCCCGTGGCGAGGCCATGCAGAGGGGGTCCCCGGCTGGAGCCGGGCAGGGGCAGGGCAGCGGGCGCTGCAGGGACGATGTGGCCCCTCTGGAGCTCAGCAGTGCAGAACAAGCTTCGACAAGCAAGCTTCTGTCATTTCTTTTCCATATCTTTCCTTAAGACCAAGCGTGTGTTTTAGGCAGCATCCCGACTATGCTTGAAATCCACATTTGCAATAATTTTGATCCCTTCTCCATCCTCCTGAATAGCCTAGACCTGAGGCCCCTCCTAGGTTTGAGTCCAAGATTTCTGCCCCCAACTTTCTAAAATTGTTCAAGTCATTTCTTCTCTGCTAGAAGCTCTGCCAGCTCAGTGTTTGCTCTTCACTTTCAAAGGTATTTTATTTATTTTCTTCACTTTCAGCTATTGAAATCGGCAAGAACAAATTTATATAATGAGCCTTAATAACAGTTTCTCCCATAAAGTTACCTATTTATCTCCTATTGTGGTGGTTTAGAAAGTATGAAAATGATGGAAAAATACAAGTGTAGTGATGAATCTCTGGGACTGGTAGAGAATAATTTAAAATAGTCTTTATCCATGGGCGTGATCCATGGGAACCCACCCACTCTCTGTGAACCTTTCCCAGTTACTCAGACTCCTCCTTTCCTAATACTCACAGTAGTATCCTCTCCACACAGACAAATAAAACCCTGTTTATCTAAACCTTTTAATCCAAATCTGATCTATCTCTCAGCCTGTATCACTTCCCCAACAGCTACCACCTTTATCTGAATGTTTTTGATGTCCCGGATCACTCCGGCTAAGCCGTGCCGCTGAGGGAGCCGACGCACGGCACGTGCCGCCGGCCACGTTCCGGAAAAGCTCCCTCGCCCCACAGGAAAAAAGGGTTTAAAGTTATCAGCAGCAAAGACTCTTCTGTTGGTATTTCCCTCATAAACGTTACTGAAGCAAATTAGAGACAGCGGACTAGTGTTGGTTTTTTCCTAACTGGCAGAAACAACGCCGTTTTTGAGACGTACCCATAATTCTGCACACCGTGGTGCCACCAGCAGCACTCCTCCCTTCCCCGCCGATGGGACACGAAACGGGGTACAGCACGTCGTTCGGAGCATCGCAAGACTCACCCTCAAAGCAAACTCCTTGGGAAGCAGCTACAGATCGATTTTTACAGCACCAGGTACACTCTCAGCCCCAACAAAAGCAACGTCAGCGTTTTGTCCTTAATTATTTATCCATTTTTAATGGCGGTAAGAAACAAATATCACAAGTGCTTTCTTTGCTCAGAAGACCCTGATGCAGAAAGGGATGAAAAGCACCCTTATTTCCCCCGGTTCTTTAAATAAAGAACCATCTGAGTGCAGTTGCAGAGTCCGGTTGTGCCCTGTCTACATCCCCGTTTCCCTCCAGCACTAATTAGTAATGCAATCCCACAAAGAGTGAAGTTGCCCGAAACCTCCCCTCACTCACAATGATTTATGTTCAATTTGTACAAATGGAGAAAATGAGATTTCAAATTTCAATGCCATTTCTGCAATGAGGTGATTAAAAGAGAGAGAGGTATTGCGTTCTACTGTATAGAATATTGATCCCAGTGCTATTTTCCTTAGCAATAACCATTAGCTCAGTATTATTTGCAAACCTCTAATGTGAACCTGGAGATGTAATTTACATTTGTGCTTTACTTATTTGCTTTAACAAAACAACACAAAAGCTTTGGGTCTTTCAATCTATCCTTATTGTCAATAAAATTAGCAGTTCATAAAAAAATTAATGTATATGCAAAACCATCACTTCCTTGTAAACTACACAGAGACTGTAAATGTTGCTCAGAACAAAAGGGAGATAAACTATTAAAAGGCTCTGGCCATTTAACAAATTGAATACCGAACGGATTAAGATAGAGTCCCCTTTTGTCCCCTCCTTTAATTTCCGGGCCCCTGGGAGCCCGCAAAAGTTTCAGAAGTATCGGGAGGTTTCCCCCGAGGAGCGCGGCGTTGACAGGGGGTGTCTGATGGGAACATAATGGGCACGGGGAAGCACATGCTTCTGCTCACAACCGGTGCCGCGGCCGTTGCCATCGCGCGAGTCACCCGCTGCAGCCTCCCCGGCGCAGAGCACAAAGCGCACACGCGTGCACGGGCACACACGTGCACGGGCACATGCGTCCTGCATGCAAATGCTTCTGGGGAGGACGCCAAGAAAGGAAAAAAAGGAGAAGAAAGAGCGTAATCGCGGCATAAAGGAGGATGGCGCTCGGGCGGCCGTTTGTCAGCCCCCGGCCCCTGAATGAGACAAGGCAGGTCCTCCCGTCATGCTGCTGCTCCCTGCAAAAACATCAGCTGCTTCTGCTGCCTGGCAGAGTTTAGAAGACGAGAACAAGGAAAGAAGAGGGAGAAAGGGGGGGGAAAAAAAGAAAAAGCTAATGACCCATAATTGCCATGATAGTGGAATAGGGCCCAGGCAGCTGCTTTACATTCCCGGTATGTATAGTATGCAAATATCTACAAAGGGCCGACACAGTTTCTCTATTGTGGATCCTGAGGGTAACCAAATTAGCCTTTGGCAACCATGGTAATTGGGAGGTGCTGTTCCCATTAGGAGTCCTGCAAATTATGAAGAAAAATGGACCAAAGGCTTTGTCACAAATAATAATACCGAGAAGAAAAGAGCAGGCGGCCGTCTTTGCTTTGCTTTTCTTTCTTTTTTTTTTTTTTTTATTTTTTTTATTTCTACATTGTGTTGTTAATATCTCTCTGTTTAGTAATAAGAAAACAGTCCTCAGTGCCCTGCCGGACCCTCCCGGGCTCTGCACAGCAACATCAGCTTCTGGGGAATACTAAATATGGGACACGACATCAGTAGCAAATTCCCCAAGCAGAAGCCTCACAAGCAGACACGGTGTTCAGCCAGACAATGCTGCCTCTGCTCTGCACCCGCTTCAGCTGCACCAGTCAGAACTGGGAAGAAAAAAAACCAACTTTGCTAGTACCCTTATTTGCACAGGACAAAACAGGACGCAGAGCACCAGCCAAGTTCCTTCTCCCGAACTTTGATTCTCACAGCTAAACACAGATTTGTTCTGCGAATCACCCAGCTTCGCTGCACAAGAGGCTGCATTTTCCACTAATGATTTGAATTTGTCTCTCACTCTTCCCACCTTCTTTGATCATCCCATATTTCTCCACGCCAGCATGCAGAAGCAGGTTTGATTGTTATGATCTACTAAAAAATTCACAACTGCCAACTTTTTGAGTGGAGCTCTCAGCTGCGACATCGCGAGTCAATGCCAAAAACATTAAATGCTTTTGTCAGTACCTACCCCCTAAGAACAGAGCTCGCCGTCTCCGCGGACTCTCCTGGCTGAGATCGCGAGCGACACAGCCCTGAGACCAATTCGGGTAACCCCCCACCGCTGTCCTGGGAGCAAATCCCAAGGTTTGGGGAAAAACATCACCACACTAACAATGAAAATTGGGGAACGGTCCCATCCCCTTTTGTATTTCTTCCTGTAAACTTTGCAATTACAGCTCCTGAGAAAAAGTCTTCCTTGTGTTCTTTTTGTCTCGGTACAAGAATTAAAGCAAAGTGCCATCATAAGGGCTGAGCAGAGCAACCTAGAAAAGCGTAGTCCTACCGCTTCCCAAGCACTCGCTTGAGGTGAGACTCTTAAGTTTTACCCAGCCTCTTGCTAATATCATGACTTAGGAATGGACAACAATGACAGAGAGGAAATAATGGATCAAATTTCTGATTACAATCCAAGGGACGGAATAAACAGACACAGAAAAATATCAAGGTGTTTGACTACAATAAAAAAAAAAAAAAAATAGAAGGAAAAATGGATGAAGTTGGGAGGCTGGTGAAGGCAGCCCTCCACGGTCTAGGAAGCCTTCTACAGATTGACCAAAGCAATGCACTGCTCTCCTTCCTAGATGCTGGTTCAGAGGACAAAGATAAACAAAGCACAAAGCTCAGCAAACAACACTGTTTTCGAGATGCATTTGAATTTCAGAAAGTGGCATTTATCAGCGAAGGTCACGCTGTGCAACGTGCACAGACACGATGACCACAGAGGTAGGCAACGAGAACCTATCAGGTCCTCAGGATCTGACCTGGGGCTGTGAAGTGCCGTCGTCTGCCAGGAAAGTGAGCTTTTCCCAGAATTAAATTTTTTAAAATACAAATAGGAGTCAAGGCATGCACTTCTTTCAGTAAGAGGAAGAGCTGAGAATCCTCCCTCTTTGAAACAACAGTCTCATTTTTAACTACACAGAAGAGCCGCTGTGGCCCAGAAGAAAACCCAACTCTCCTAAACCCAAGCTTATCTCCTAACCCACCACTATGCAAAAAGCTTCAGCAGCCAAGGTGGGAAGGCTCCATGCCCTCAGCCTGGCTTTACAGCTCTCTTCGAGGAAAGGAATGAAGGTCTGGCTGCACTGGGCAGGATGGAACTTCTGAACATCTCCAGCCCGCAGAGAGAGGGCATCGGCCGACACCTCTGCTCACAGATTTGGACAGAAGCAGCAACATCTGTTCCCCTGGTGCACTGCATGACCCCGTGACATGTGGTGGAGACGCGTGAGATCTTTTGGAATGCAAATGGGGAACATCTATGTTGAGGACCCTGACCTGGCCTTTTGTGGAACAGGTACTAATTCACTTGGCACTAACATAATTAATACGCTTTTTAATACCAAAAGCAATACTTGAGGCACCTTAAGAATTTTTCTTGCAGCAAATTAAGTGCTTTATGGATGAACTGAGGATTTTAAAGACACATTTTAGCTTGAATTAACTATTTCTGTATAAATCTTACTTTAAGAATCCTTAATTTCTTTATGTGCATCCAAAGTTCCCCAATGAGGCTTGCACAATCCTCGCATCCCCACTGCCTGTTCTGGGCAGCAGTTCAGAGGTGTGCTCCCCAGTATAGCCCAAACACCCGAATTTCCTTCCCATGGAAACCGGGATGCAAAGCAGGGGCTGAGCTGGTTCTGCTGCCGCAGTAAATGCACCCACAGAACCAGGGAACAGAAAGTCCTCCCAGTTCAGTAAGGTGGGAGAAAGCTTAATGGCTTCAGCCTTGTTTGGCTTCAACCTTCAGGATGCAGTAGCTGACCCCAGAGCAGGCAGCTGTGCCAACACAGCACACACAAACTTTCCAAATCGTAGAAAAGTACCTCCTAGAGTGGGAGGTTCAGAAATCCCCCACGGGAGGAGTTCTTACTGCGCTGGTGCTAGCTAGGGTGCAGGCTGTTTCCGCGGCTGGGGGGCCCCTCGCTCTCAGTTCCACGCTTCATCCCCTTCTTCCAGCCCGGCTGCTGCAGGCTGGCAGCGCCAACGGCCACTTTAAAGGGGCTGCAAACACCAGGAGAGCATCCAGGCCTTTTAACGTACATAAGATTCAGAACAACAACTTCAGGAATCTACAGTCGCTGCGATGGCTGTAAAACCTGAACGGGTGAGCTTTATAAAAAACCCAATAATTACAAACCAAGTCTCACAAACAACAGTTGTGCTTTAATTTTTCATGTTCAGACTCTTAAACCACTGTAGCAAAAGTCTTAACCCCAGATCTTTATTTTTTCATGGCTTCCCCTCAGGGCCTCTTTCAATAGCCGGCAGAAGAGTCGCTTCCCCGCCGGTGCAGTTGGCACGGCTGCAAGTGTACTTAAAGTTTGCGTCTGATCAAGTTATGTGTATTGGATCTGAAACCAGTTAGTCAATTCTTTCAGGTCCCTAAGTGGCGATTTGTGGTAATGTCTACATCAATACTAACAGAGCGGTTTGCGAGCTGGTTTACGTAAAGCAAATGTCTGAAGGATGGAGGGGCTGCCTCCAAGGGTTCTCTCAGTTAATGGAGATGTGGCTGGAAAAAGAAACACACAGACACTAAAGAAGAGCTGCTTTTAAAAGGCCCATCCTTCACCGGCACACGCAGCCCCGAGGAGATGCGGGCGGGCATCGCCCAGCGCACGCCTGTTCTGGCCACGGCCACCGAGCCTCCAGCCCGCCTGGGCTGCCTCGCTCCTAGCACCAGGGAGATACAACTCTGCTCTGCTCATTAAAATTACTTCTTTTCATTCTCTTTTTTTTTTTTTTCTTTTAAGCAACAATCCTGGTCCTTCCCTTCTGTATTTTCTTACTCCTTGGTCCAAACAGGGGATACAGATCACAAATCGAAGAATCAAAAGGTCAAGAAAACCAACCAAAGCAAGCAACAAATGAGCCAAACGAGGACCACGCTACAGTAAAGTGTAACTAAAAATTAGAAAAAGGTGAAAGCTGTCACAAAAAACAAAATCATGGTTCATGAAAAAAGAAGTCAGTGGCTACTGCTAAACAAAAGTTGCTGGTTCAAACTACAAACAGAGGACGACGATGAACAATAAACAACACTGGATCAAGCTGCTCCTTTCCTTCTCCTGTCCCGCGGGGACACGCGTGTGGGTGAGAGGAGGAACCCGCGTGGGTGAGACGCACGCTGAAGCGTGAGCAACAGGACAGGAGTCACAGGGTGAGGCACACGAGCACCAGTCTGGTAGGCTGAGTTCAGACCCCAAGGCTCCCCTGTAGAAACACATCCCAGAGCTGGAGTGACGGCGGTGCCACTGCTGTGCCATTTGCCTCCAGCACCAACAGCTATTTCAGAGATAATCAGTGATTCTGGAGATTACCCTGTTATTCGTGATTATTACCCCAAATTTCCAAGGGTCGCAGAGAGGGAGTGTCCCACGGCACAGGCTTCCAGGGGAAGAGGTGTTGCATCCTGACCTTATCTGCAATGGTTAGGTGTCCACAGAGGGGGACTCAGCTTCTGTCCCCGGTGCTGTGCAGGGAACAGATGGACTCTGTGGCCTTGGGCACATCACTGCTTCTGTGCTTTGCTTCAAACAGAGGGAAGAATCCACCACTTCCACACCAGCTCTGTGCTGATTTACCCTTTGTTAAGTCATTTAAATATCCCGCCTGAAGTGTAAAATCTGCGAGCTGTCAGCAAACATCAGCTCTGCAAGAGCTGCTGCTGCTCCTCGTAATAAAGTGCTATGAGTGTACCAAGAGATGGCTTCGACAGAACAGATCCTCCCTCAGACAAAAACATGGAATAGATGATCTCCCAAGATCTCCTTCAACCCCGTTTCCCACGACTTTACACAAAAAAAGGGCAGAGCACAAGCCCTGCGCGCAGCTCTTCTCCGGTTACTCGATTCCCAGCGGTGCTGCTCACGGGCAGCCCGAGCAGCGAGTCCCTCCTTGGCTCCAGCATCTCCACAAGCTCACATGCTGCAAGTTTTCAACCTGCTGCCAGCAAAGAAGGCACTTTTTTCAGGCCCTTAGTCACACCAGCTAAGACTTTATGATTTCCAGCGTACAATAAAAAGCAGCAGAAAGCCCCCAAGCTGGAAAGAGAACATCACCACGTCCATCACATCTCCGCAACCTCAGCTCTTCCACAGCAGGCAAAGGGGATCCAGCAGCCTTGGTCAAGGGATTTTCAAACCACAGGGTTTTTCCCTTTGTTTATCATTTGAATTTTTGATTTTAAAGCTTCGTTATACACATGAGAAGAACATTGTCAACACCACCTTCCAATAAATTCCCGTTGTTGCTTTCCAGCCTCGCCAGGCTGAGCACGGACACCCAGCCCCGTGCCCCCCAGCAGGGCAAGCCCTGGCTGGCTGGGTTTGGCACCTTAGAACCAGAAAAGCCTCTTCCATAAACAGTTCACTGACCTGAGTTATTTTCAAACTCCCCTCGATTTCAGTGGGAGAGCAAGTCAGGCTTAACAGGACGAGACTACAAGGGGGATCATAGAAGTAAAAAGGGGAGAGGAGGAAAGAGATGTTTATTCAAGTGAAGGTACTGAGAGTATTTGTTTATGGTAAATACATTTTTTAAACTATCAGTAGTTTTTTGCAGGCACCGTAACGTGTCGTATGCATTATGTTTGTTATTGCTTTTGGGGTTAGCTTTTATTTTTATATTCATTTTTGTTGTTCTTTTTAGATCAAATAACAAGTGATTGGCAGGAATCCTGCGAATCCGAAAAAATGCTCGTTGATTTTCCACATTTTTCTCCTATATTTGCAGAGATTAGTGCATGTAATATTTTAATGCTATGGCATAAATATACATGAGGGGAGAGCTTGTATATTTATACCCTTTGTAATGTATGGGATAGGGATACCCACGTGAGGAGAAGCATGTGGTAAAACACACCGAACGTGCCAGCTTGTTGGGGTGCAAGGCTGGCAGAGCGAGCTTCACCCCAGCGAGATTCAACAGCCGAGTCTCTGTCTCACTGGCCAACAGCTGAATTTTTCACCAATAAAGAGACAAACTCCTTATTACCAACAGATGTGGGTTTTTTCCCTCCTTTACTGATGTCCCTGAGAACTAACATTAAGATTGAGGACTTTTCAGAATCAAAAGATAGTAATTTGCTTTGGAGACGTTTTATAGTAAAAAAAATTTCAAATTTAAATTTTTTCTCTGAGCTGGGTTTATGGCAGGTTACGCAGTCGATTTATGGGACAAAAAGCTACTTTATAAAACACTTTCAGTACATGCTAAAAGAAGAAAAATCATTGAACTATGATATCCAAAATGTATGAAATCAAAACTAAAGAACCATTGCAATAATTATCTTCACAAAGACCATGCAGACATCTGTGTTTCTGCTAATGACACGCAGACAAAAGAGGGAAGCAAAAGCGGGATATATGGGATATTCTGGAACAAAGGAGAGAGAGATGGCTAGTCACTGCAAACAGCAATAGGTACACCTATTCAATCACGCCTCTGAGAACCCAAGTGACAGATCCCGCGCTGGGGTGCCCGTGGTACCCCGGGAGCCGTCCCTCCCCCTCCCCAGCGAGCTGCTCCCCATCCCCCCTTGCAGAAGGACACATCAGATCTCCTAATCCAGGCCTTCTACCCGCTCAAAAACACGGGAGGGATTTATTTGGAGAGATTAAATGTCTGAGGATTGTCCTGAAGAGGAACAATAAAACATGCTACAGGAAAAGGAAAGCGCTACCCAAGAAAACAGCCCGGTACTTCAGACAAACATCAGAAAGGCCTGACCAACTTTCATTTTTCTCATGCAAACAGGCAACTGAATCAATTTGGGCCATTTCTTACTGAAATCCTTGGGTTCTGCTACTGCCAGGTTTACATCAGTGTGCTTTTATTCCACGGCCATGATACTTGATACTGCGCTAGAAGAAAAGTGATGGGCATGCTTCAGGAACGGGAAGGAATGTAAAGGCCTCACAGTAATTACTGCCTGGGACCAAATATTTTGACAAATCAGCAGCTCAGATCTGAGCTGATGGGATGAACTTCAGCTCCTTCAAAATTTTAGCCCTTGCAGCCATCACTCAACACCTGGGCAAGAAGCGAGTCAAAGCAACGTGTCTGACAAGCTTTGACAAACGGCAGTGAGCGAGAGCAGAGGAAAAACCCTGTCGAGACCTTGACGGCCTCTCCCCGTCCTTCTGCCCGAAGAAATGGTGTTGGACACAATGAGCAAACGCACCAGCTCGTTCCCACAGACGTGGGAAAGGAAAAATCCACTCATTTACCCACTCTGTGGTCAAAATCAATCTGTCTCCTGAATACTTCATTAGAAAAGAGACCAAAGGAAAGCATAACTCCTCGGCTCCTTTCAGGGATGGGTTAAAATGCAAACTGACAAACAAAACACCAGGAAGAGTTTCGGTCGTGGAGTTTTCAGGGGTCTCTCCCTCCTGAGGTCCTTTCCCTCTCCTCCCTCCTCACTAAGAGATGTGGGCACTGGGGCAGCTGGGAAGAAGACAGCACCAGCCTGATCTACACCAGGTTAGTACTGTTAGTCACAGGACCGTTCAGAAAACTATTTGAGCAAGAAAAGGCTTTGTTTATTTTTTTTTTCTAATAGCATGACTAAGTCTGTCGAGGAGCAGATAAACAGGTCATCTCATTGCCCAAAACCAACCCAAAGGTGAAGATGTTTGTTGTGAAAAAAGGCAGCTATGAATTTTTTTTCAGAAAAAACCCAAATCTTAAAAAAAAATAAAGCTGAAAAGCACAAAATGAAACAGCTAAAGAGTGGAATTGGGCCAAACGAAGACAAAGCAACGCACTTAACCCACCTGGAGAGCAAAGCCGGCCGGCCCCGCTGGCCAGTCGCCCGGGCTTTGCGGCGGGAGGAAAATCCATCCGCTCGGGCGCATGTGGCTGGAGAGCGTCTCGCGGCTGCGCCGAGCGCTCCAAGTCTTCCCACGTCCCCGTCACGCGGTGGAGGTTGGCTGCCGGAGCGCGGCGGGGAGGGGGGACCAAGGGCGGGTGGTGGGGGAGCCTGCCTGCCTGCCTGGGGAGGGTGGCTCTGAAATTTTTGGTTTTATTTTTTTTTAAGCTACGTACGTCGAATAAAAGAAAAACAACAACCCACCTTCCATTTATTCCTTTTGGGTCATATGAGGGAGCCACTGGCAAAGATAATATATGAAGCAAGAGAGCGAGAGGGGGAAAGAGAGGGAGGGGAGGGAGGGAGGAAGGGAGAGAGAAGCAAAGGGCTTTCTATTATTCGGGACACTGGTGATGCACACTGAGGCAGTTGGAAGATTAAATTAAGTATTATATCTGCTGACCCCATTGCCATGGTTACCGGACAGCGGAAAATATTAATCAAGCCAAGCCTTTTCAGCTGAACATACCAGAAAAAAAAAAGCTAAATATAAATATATATGTACATATTTGCTGCTCTGCCATGCTAACGTGGAGTGCCAGCAACCAAACCACCTGATATCATCAAGATAAACAAATTTAAAATACCCTTGCCGCACGAGAAGGCTGACGTCACCGTGGCGAGCGCAGCATGGGGACGGGGCTGCAGCGCGCTCGCTCTCCCTTCAGCCGATTAAAAAGGGAATTTGAATGAGGAACGGTAACGTCTCGCTGGGTGCCGGCGCCGCGGGGGCATCGAGGGGTCTCTTCCCGTAGGGAACTAAAGCACCATCTCCCAGCCAGGGCAGCAGCATCCAAGGCAGGCGGGAGGGGTGGGGAACCCTGCGAGGGAGACTGGGACGCGGGACCAGCCCGTGAGCCGGCTCTCCCGCATGGAGCCACCCTCGCTGCGGGGCCGCGACACCGCGTCCGCACCACGCACTTCCCGCAGGAAATTAAACCAATTCCCACCAACCTCACCCTCCAACTAGCATCAGTGCTCGGAGGAAGCCTAGCTGGAGTCTTGACCCGCACGTACAGAGTATTCTTTGTTTGCAAATTCTGCCCAGGGGACCTGCAGGTCTCTGGGTTTCACACGCCTGCCACAGCCCCTGTGTGCCGGCCCGTGCACGACGGCCTCGCACGGACAACAACGTTCAGGTACCTACGGCCATAGAGAACAAACACCGCTGGGCTGGAGAGAGAACACGACCGTATTACAACAGCGTGTATCCCAACGCGTAATAAACCCCGAGTGCATCTGCAGCCCTTGGCCACCACCGGCACCCGGGGCCCGCCTGGGACGGGTCTGAGACGAGGGGAGAGACACAGAACCTCTTCAGCTCTTGGAAAGGGAAAAATCAACCAGAACAAAAACCTGTCAGTAATAATTACAATGCTGATATTAAACTCCTATAATTTTTTCAAGTCTAAGCTAAAACCTAGAAATGGGAATAACACCACAAATACACCGGTTCCTTTCCATGCAGCAGATCGCTGGTGTCACTAGAAAGGGAATCTAAACCCCTCCTTCTCTGCTTTAGCCACATAATAAAGAGGAGATGCCAGCACGAAGAGAGTATCTTCCCCCAGCCCACGTGTCCACTTCTGCTTTGTCACCTGTCTTTATCTTTATTCTGCAGGGAAGTTTCATGCAGCTGCTGCTGCCTGGTGTCATCTTCCCTAAAGCACTCACAATATGCAGAACGCCGAGGTGGCAACTGTCCATCCTTTGCTGCGGCCCTTCCACACACTGAGGTGCTAGAGAGGAGAGACTGCAACAAACTGAGAAAAGAAGAAAGAATAATTCGCTAGAGTCAATGAAAAAGCCAAGCATTTTAAAGGAACTTGGGACGGAAGCGAATAATACGTTACTGAAGTGCTTTGTAACGGCTCTTGGGGAGCAGTGGACGGGGCATCTATGGGTCAGCCCCAGGGACAACTGAACTCGCGCGACAAAACGCGGGGTAAGCCTGACGCAGCAGCACCAACCAGCTGCTGGGCATCCTGAACCTGCCACTGCAAGGCAACAACGACAAACAAAAACCCGGGCGGCACGGATTCCCTGACGCTCTCATGTGCCGCGGGGCCGGGGAGAGCCCGGCCGGAGCCAACGCCAACGCCTGTGGGCCACGTGCCATCCCATCGCGCCGGCGCTCGCAACGCACCTGAGCGAGATCGCAGATACAAATCCGCCTAGAAATCCATTTTATAGATTGTACAGAACAAATGTTCTGGTTCGTTTGCGGTTCCGTGAACACAGAGCCACATTTACTGAAGGCGTAAACAAGCAAATGTCTTTCATTTTTAAAATGCTAATGAAGAACGAGACTGTTATTTGTTCCCGGTCTATTTTGTGATTTTAGCCAATAGTTCCAGTGATAATTATCAACTGTTTATATTCAGATAAAAGCTGTCCATATGGCAACGGCAGAACAATCTGATGTTTAGATCCTCAGCTACATGTTTTCTATAAATAATGATTGAATAACTGTAACAAATTATTTCATCAGTCTAAAAGCAGATACCAATATATAACAACTAAGAAAGCCATTTACTCATTATCTGCAAATAATAAATACCTTCCCAAGTACATTTAACACTTAGAAAAACACAAAAACACGGATGTTAACCCATAAATGTTTACAAGAACAGATCTTTAAACTAACTTCTTACGAACCCCTCTGATAATTTGTGTCTCTTCACAGGAAATTATAATAATTAAAGGACCTGCCAAATTTTGCACATTTAAATGCTTACGGTTATTTGATGCGTTCATGTCTGAACCCTACCCAAATATCATCCCCATTTAAACTGTCCCACCAATAATGTCGATTCCAGCGCCCCTCCAGAAAGGGACCTCGATTCTCAACTGGGGGACCCTCCTCGGGTCTGAAAATATTTGCAAGGATCAAAGCGGTGCCATTCCCACCAGGAGGGCAGCGCGGCGTGTGCCCAGAGAGGACGGCTTCAGCGAAGCCTTTCTGGGACTTTCAGTCTCAGTGCCCTTCACTGGGGTTTCCAGGTTCCTCCTCATACAAAGGAACAACCCCAAAGCCCAACCAAGATGGGTGGCAGCAGCACGGGCAGCGGGAAGCGTGGGTAGCGGGCAGGGTGGGCAGCGGGCAGCGTGGGCACTTCTTCCCACCCCTTCCCAGCAGGGAAAATGATTGCGGCACAATGGCCAGCACGGACAGCTTAGGGCAGCTGTGTCATATAAATTGTCAGCAATGACCATAAGCACTCAGAGAAACAATTTAATTCCTCACTCCCGCCATCATGGGCTGATATATTCTTTCAAGGTCATTACCCAAGGCTAGGAGGGTCGTATGATTAACGAGTGACACGTCCAATGAGGGCGGCTGTGCCTGAGCAGGCCTTATATTAATTAGACAGAAGCGCTGAAAAATAAACGGTGCCTGGCGAGGAGGGGCCGAGCTGGGACCCCGCGGCTGCGGCACCTCCCCGGACTCCCCGCGCCCGCTCCTTCCGCTCAGCGGCAACCTGCCGCTGCGCCGCCGAAACTCTCACGGAGGGCAGGCGAAGATGCTTCCTGCCTGCTTTAAACGACTTGGGCTCTTGCCCCAAGTTCCCCTTGAGTCTTTGGTTTACGTTTTTCTTCCTCCTTGCCTTACACCGCGGGGAAGCACAGGAGACTGCCGTTCACAACCCACCGTGCATCTCGAGAGCAAATTAAAACAAAGATGTCCCAAGGCTTACAGGATTGTGCCAGGCACTTAGACCCCCGGAGCAACGCTGGAACGTATGCTGGCCCAGCACTGAAACCTTTACCAATCTAATCTTGGCCCCCCCAAAACAAATCCTTCAAATCAGTTTTGCAAGTCAAATGTTTTTCTAAAAACTAAAAGCCACCCTTCTGCCCCAGGTGCCAGGCAAGCATTCCTGACCATGTCACCTGCCTCTCCTCAAAGGAAAAGAAAATAAAATCCCATCGATGAACTTTAGCTGATTTTCAGATACTTCCATCAATCAGCAAGGAGACCCCGTGTGATCAGCCAGCAGCAAGGACCATCGCCTTTACATAGCAAAGACAGCAAAAAAAGAAGCCCCAGACCCTGAAACTAGGGCTGCTGCTGCCAATGCCAGAGGTGAGATTCCGTTACCACGGAACACTCATCCAGGTCATCAGCAGATGAAATCCCCCCATCTGGCCCTGTCGTTGCCCCTGCACAGGGGTGCACGGCGATACCCGTGTCTGTTGTGACTCCAGCAGACGCTGACAGGTGAACACGCGTGTTGGGAGCACTCCGAGCGGCGAGCACGCACACAGACATCAGAGGGAGGCACAGTGACCAAAAATGAACATGAATCCCTTCAAAAACTCAGTTCAATTGTTTCTCTGCTCCACGATGCTCAGCATTAATAGTGACCTTCAGGCAAATCCACCTTGGCACAGCTCTCACCATCTCAGGCCGAGCAACCCAAAAGCTTTTGTCTGTCGCACATCTTCACGCTGGTGGCAGAGCGCACAGAGCACCCCGCACCTCCCGCTGCGGCCAGCGAACGCACGGGGCAGCTCGGAGGAAGCTGCAGAGATGGTTTAGTCCTGCCTGGACACACACCTCAAGCCGGGGTCAGCTGTGCCTTTCAGAAGTCCTCCAGAAAGGGCCGGAGAAGTCCAGGAGCAACGGCTAACTACAGCGGATAGAGGAGCCCTTCGTTAGACAATAGCAGGCACGTGAGAAGCCACCCCAACACCAAACGCTCGGTGCCGGGCACACCGCCCATCTGGAAGGAGCCTCCTGGCACACAGCTTCCAGATACATCACCTGCGGGGCTGCCTGGGACCACCACAGAGTGCCAGGCCACTGAGGAGCAGGAAGCAATCTCTGCTCGACCGAGCCATCCCCAAAGCCTGTGGGGAAGTTGGAGCACCCCAGGCCGCTCTGGTTTCGAGGGACTGCTGGTTTTTTTCAGAGTAAACCAACAGCTGGCTATGGAGAGAGCCCAGGTCTCTTCCACCTGCCTGCACTAGCCAGCCCTTTTGGCTCGCCAGCTCTCCCTTAGCCGTGCCGCTGGATGCTCCGCAGCACGGGTGAGCCCCTGGCCGTGGGGCCGGCCCCGGTGATGGAGAGAGCCCCCTGGAACTCGAGAGGAATGGGCTATAGTGCCATGCAACCTCGTGTCTTGGCGCTTGTGTGTTTTCTGCAATCCAGGAAATAAAACCATTTTGAACATTTATCACGCTTCTCTCAGGTTTCGTGACAGTCCATAAAGACAGACAAATATTATGCCATATCATAGGAGGAGAAATAGCCAGCTGAAGATTAACTGACTTGCAAGGATAAGCAAATAACAAACAATGCTAACACAATAAATTAAGGCCACAGAGCTAACCAGCTATATAAACTTTATATTTAAGAAATAGAGGTGCCTCTGACGGCTGCAGCGGTGACCTGACCGCTCTACCATGATGTCCCTCCAAGGAAACGCCGTAAATAGTCCAGCTACCCACACAGCCCGCGATCCTCCCAGTACCCTTTCTTCAGTTACACGCCACATTTTATAATCCTGCTGGTTCTCAGAACAAACAAGATGAATTTGTGCCATTTTGCTCCCCTGGTGCTGTCTCCTGCCAGCTCCCTTCCCCTCTACCACGTCACAGGGTTACACTGCTCCCCGGCCACACGCTGGTACTTTTGCACGTTCGCAGCACTCGTGCCTCTGCCCCTCTTGTTCGTGAGCAGTAACCGGGCTCCAGAGGACCCGCAGGGAGGGCAGAGTGCCCAGAGCAGTAACCCACCCCCTGGTTAACGCACCCTGGACACACAGCCCTGGTGGGTCTGGGGACAGCGAGCCTGATGTGCCATGCCATGCTGAACTCGGAGGGATGCACTGTCAGCCAAGATGCCGCCTGGGACTACTGGAGAAAACGGCTTTGGGCACCACCTTCGTCTGGGATTCCCCCAGGAAAACCTGGGAACCAGGCTGCATGCTCGAGACTGCAGCACATCAAACTGTGCTTGCTCTACCTGTTCAAACAGAAGAGGGACAACTGCTTCACTGTCACCGCGTTCGGGTGCCACCAACAGCTGTCGGATGTTTGAGAGTTGGTAGAGAAGTACTTTAAATGAAGACCATGCGCTCAGGATCTGCCAGGGCAAGGAACTCATTTACCAAGACTCTCAGCACTCACAGCTCCAAATGACCTAAATGAAGTCACCTCGACAGTTTTGCAAAATTACACTCAAGTGTTCTTGATATTCAGCTGTTTGTGCAGCTCACAACATCGTGATGCCTCCCAGCTGCTCAGGTGACGTGCCAGCAACCACGGCACCCTCCCGATTTCACCTTACCACGTTTCCTAGACACCCTTTTCTTAGTCGCAGACAGCTCTCTGGTGATGCAACCCACTCACCTGCATGACAGCAGAGCTTGGGACCGCGGGCAGCAGCAGTCCACGTGCCATGAGGAGCTCGAGTCTCTCCGACACCCACCTCCATCCTCCAGCCTGGAGCGGCTGCCCCACAGGCACATCAGGCAAGATCTCCACCCAGCAGACCCCCGGCGCCATCCCCGCGCCAGGGACACCTTTCTGGTGCCATCTCTGCGCCAGGCACACCTTTCTGGCATTGTCCCTGTGCCAGGGACACCTTTCTGGGGCCGTCCCCGCGCCAGGGACACCTTTCTGGCGCCATCCCCATGCCAGGGACACCTTTCTGGTGCCGTCCCCGCGCCAGGGACACCTTTCTGGAGCTGTCCCCATGTCAGGGACACCTTTCTGGCACTGTCCCCATGGCAGGGACACCTTTCTGGTGCCATCCCCGCGCCAGGGACACCTTTCTGTCCAGGCTGCTGGTGCTGGCAGGTTCTGCAGCCCAGCTGGCAGCTCTGCCTGGCATGGGGAGCAGCCAACCCTCACTGCTGCGGCCACAGCTCGGGCTGCTCTCAGCTCATCGCTGCGTGGCAACAGCCCATATTAACCCCCTATAATTACACCCACTAATTTCTTACAGAACCTCCCTTCTGTACTTTCAATATATGGTGATAAAAAGCCATCACAAGGGAGAGTAGAAGTTAAACCAGAGCAGCAGGGTTTTTAGGGTGTCACTGGCATAATGACACCCGTTAGCTTTCCCTCATCCTCACTGCACGGGTTGAAAAAGGACAGCAAAAAACCCAAAAAACAGAAGAGCCAACTCTTTGTCCTAATCACAACCTTTCTGTCCAATTTCTGCTTCTTACCATCTACATCAAGGCTTGCAAGGCGATTTTAAAATTGCCCCAGGACGTCTGTTGGACACTTAAGGAAGCACCAAACTCTGCGGTATGGAATTTACCCCAACAGCCGAATATGGTGGCTGGGATGTTAATTAGACTTGGAAAGAATTTAATTTTTAACCAAACAAAATTTGCAACTTATTTTCTAGCAGCATAATTCAGGCTGATTTTCTTCTTCCTCCGGAAAAAAACAGCAACAAGAAATTTAAAAATCCAGCACAAAAAGAGGGCTTCTCAGAAGCAGGGAGTAGAATCATAGAATTATTTGGGTTGGCAGAGCCCTCTGAGCTCACGGAGTCCAACGGTTCCCCCAGCACTGCCAGGGCACCACTGACCCCTGTCCCTCAGCACCACAGCTCCACGGCTTGGAAACCTCTCCAGGGATCACGGGGACTCCACCCCTGCCTTGGGCAGCCTGGCACAGCCCTGGACAACCCTCAAGGGGAAGAAATTGTTCCTCAGCTCCAACCTAAACCTCCCCTGGGGACACTTGAGGCTGGTTCCTCTTGTCCTGTTGCTTGTTAGCTGGGAGTAGGTTACAACAGCCCTAGTAACGTGTTCTCACCAGCAAGGAACCCTGTTCCACCGCTACGCTTCCATTCGTCCATGCCAATTCCCCTCACCAACGCTCCTAGGCTGCTTGCAGGCCACAGGGAGAATTTTCCAGGTTGCCTCATCACGATGCTCGTGCTGTCAATCCACGGGTGGCACGGCTAGGTGAGAGTCTCTCCAGCACCCCTACAACGCCTATACACACACCCGCACCCCTACAACGCCTGTACACACACCCACACCCC